>JASUUH010000148.1:1200000-1800000 GCA_030449925.1 Citropsis articulata
CTCGTTTCATGTTTATGTTCAAGTTTCATGTTTGATATTCTATATTTCATGTTTGATATTTTTTTGTTCACTGTTATAAAGGTAGTCATATTTTATGTTCGTTATTACATATTTTAAGTGAGATGTTTCATGTTTGTTGTTCGATGTTTCTTGTAATAATTTTCTAAATACCCCAAAAATTTTCTTTTTTGCCCCCGTTTTCATGTTTACGTTCAAGTTTCATGTTTGTCATTCTATGTTTCATGTTTGATGTTATATGTTCACTGTTATAGAGGTACTTATATTTTATATTTGTTGTTGCATATTTTAGGTGATACGTTTCATGTTTGTTATTCAATGTTTCATGTATGTTGTTCAATGTTTCATGTACTGGTTTTCCAAATACCCCATAATTTTTCTTTTTTATCCCCTGCTTTCATGTTTACGCTCAAGTTTCATGTTTGTTGTTCTATGTTTTATATTTGATGTTTGTGTTCATCGTTATGTAGGTACTCATATTTTATGTTCGAACTTGCATATTTTAAGAGATCAATGTCATGTTTGTTGTTCCATTTTTTTTTTTTTTTTTTTTTGCCCTCGTTTCATGTTTATGTTCAAGTTTCATGTTTGTTGTTCTATGTTTTATGTTTGATGTTTCAGGTTCACTTTACGAATGTACTCATACTTTATGTTCGCTGTTGCATATTTTAAGTGATCTATTTCATGTTTGTTGTTCAATGTTTCATGCACTGATTTTTCAAATGCTTCAATTTTTTTTTTGCCCCCATTTCATGTTTACGTTCAAGTTTCATGTTTGTTGTTTTATGTTTTATATTTGATGTTTTTTGTTCACTGTTATAGAGGTACTTATATTTTATGTTCATTGTTGCATATTTTAAGTGAAATGTTTCATATTTGTTGTTCAATGTTTCATATAATAATTTTCCAAATACCCAAAAAATTTTTTTTTTTACCCCCGTTTCATGTTTACGTTCAAGTTTCATGTTTGCCGTTCTATGTTTCATGTTTAATGTTTCAGGTTCACTATTACGAAGGTACTCATATTTTATGTTCGTTGTTGCATATTTTAAGTGATGTATTTTATGTTTATTATTCAATGTTTCATCTACTAGTTTTCAAAATACCCCAAAATTTTTCTTTTTTACCCCCATTTTATGTTTATGATTCATATTTCATGTTGTAAATTCAGAGTTTCATGTTTGATACTTATGTTAACTGTTATAGAATTACTCATATTTTATATTTATTGTTGCATATTTTAAGAAACATGTTTCATATTTCTTGTTAAATGTTTCATGTAATTATTTTCTAAGTACCCCGAAAATTTTCTTTTTGCCCCTATTTCATGTTTACATTCATGTTTCATGTTACAAGTTTGGAGTTTCATGTTTGATATTTTATGTTAAATGTTACAGTGATAGTCATATTTTATGTTCATTGTTATATATTTTAAGTAACGTGTTTCATATTTATTGTTTAATGTTTCATGTAATTATTTTAAATACCTCAAAATTTTTCTATTTTTCCCTCGTTTCATGTTTATGGTTCATGTTTTATGTTGCAAGTTCGGAGTTTCATATTTGGTGTCTATGTTCATTGTTACGGAAGTACTCATTGTTACATATTTTAAGTAATGTGCTTTATATTTATTGTTCAATGTTTCATATAATTATTTTCCAAATACGCTAAAATTTTTAATCCACCATTTTGCAAAGTGACTTTAACATAAGCATTAGAAGAATATTAAGGGATTTAACAACACTTATTGTACGAATATTATTTATTTAGTCTTAAATCTAACCGCCTCACTTGAATTTCATGCATCAATTTTAATCTTTCAATGGTCATACTTTAGACTACAAGTACTCATTTTAGACGTTCAATAATATTATTTTGTTAATATTTTTCTTCTAATTGTTTTTATAAATATAATCACTTTCGAAGTATTTGTGTTATGAATAAAGGTAACCAACAAAATAATAATATTCCAAGCCGGAATTTGCTTTTAAGTGTTCTAGATCTTTCGTTTGGTTGGAGAACTCTCAAAGCCTCTTAGTGTGTTATCTTTAATTTTAATCTCTAAAATATAGCACTTGCTTTTTATTAAAGAAAAGTATGATTGAATATATAAATATTTGGTTTTCGGTTGTTAATTATTATATCAATAATCCTAATAGTTTTATTTTTTTTAATTATTATTGAAATTCTAATAAATTTCATGTTTGCCTTCAATTTGTTGATTAAGGCTTGAAAAAGTACTAAATACAATGAATGACTTTCAACTAAGTTGTAGTGGAAATTGAAATTTTTAACATTTTGAGTGAGATGTGTGAAAGTGAACCATTAAAGGAAGAAATGAGTGTGCTAAAGCAATTTATGACATAACTATTAAGTTTAATTTTAAAAAAAAAAAAGCCAAAAATGAGTAAAATACTAATGGTTGCAATAAATGGCCTCGCAAATAAATTTGGAAGAGCTCTTATATTATGCCGGTGCTTTTTATAGTCAAAATCTCCACTATAAATAACCTTGCAACCATTTTTAATTCTATTAATTCCCACAAATTTATAGGCTTATTTTCCCATCCACTAAATCAATTTAATCAATTTTATTTTTTTTAGTACTTATAGGAAACACAATTTAATGAAAATAAATCAAATTAATTATTCCTATATCAAACATAATAGTTTCTGCATATCATAAAAATCCTCCAAAATCTAGTACATTACACTAAGTGCATCATCCAATTTTATTACAAGTATCATCTCTAGAAAAAAGTGGATTGATATATTGCATAAATTTATGGCAAATAAAAAGAGGAAGAAAGGTAATTTTAAAGTAAAAGCTCAGCACAGCTAATTAAATGAAATGAAATGATGTTCTAGAATTCTCTTAGTTTCAGTTTTACTTTCTCAACTTTCTTCCATTTTCTCATTTGCCAAAAACTCAATAAAACAATTTTAACTACTGTTAGAGAGTTGAAGCTCATTGTCCTGTAATTGCAGCCTTCGTGATGTTGAGGGAAGTTTATCCTGTAATTGCAGCCTCCATTTTTATTTGTTTCAAAGAAAGAGTTGCTTTATATTACTCAAATCTTTATGCTCTCTTAATGAATCATATTGCCCATTGTTTCAATAGAATTAAAACGGCAACTCAGATTTAAGTTCCCTAGATTTGTAATTAACATCAATTAATTTCTTGGATTTGTAATTAACATCAATTAATTTCTTGAATTTGTAATTAACTTCAATTAATTTCTTGGATTTGTAATTAACATCAATTAATTGTATGTGTTACTCACTTTGTGTTGAGAGCTTGTACTTGCTCTGAGATTCCTTTTGTTTCTTTTTTGGTTTATAAATACCTTGTTGAGGATTGCAAATAAGAGAAGCGGATATATGGGTAAAAGCTCAGAACTGTGATCCGTAATTTACAAATTTCCTAGGCTAATTTTGGCTTACAAAAATTCTATTACAGTAAAATAAATCAAGAGGGAAACATGGTGATAAAAGACCACCCCTCTTGTTACAGATCCAAAGAAAAATACAATAGAAAATCTAACCATGAATTAAGACAAACCATAAGCATGCTTTATTCATATATTAAACAAATAATATATATCTGAATAAATTGTGCCACTCTAATACATAATTATCAAGATTAATTTCATACGAAATTCTTATATATTAATATGAGATGGCTCTGATACCAATTGTTGGGGAAATACAGTCTTTTTAAAAAAACTTTTTAGGACCGATCTCATAAAATATATATGAATTCGTAATCTAGAAATCGTACCTTGAAAATCCAATTTGGATTTTTCCGCTGAAGTGATTTAGGCTCCCAGATCACGATCTGTCACCACCACTCCCGTTAGATCACGATCCGTCACCACCACGCCTGTTAGATCACGAACTGTCACCAATGATCTTCCAGGTTATGACTCAGGTTTGATCTGCACTTGACGTGTGGGCGCCTTTGTCACTACTAAAAACAAACTAGCATGAGAAAATTTTTCTCTAAAAATTAGAGAGAAAATCTTTTTCTCTGACCTGTATGAAGTGGCTGTCTTTTTCTTTTTGGGAGAAAAATAAGCCTTTTATATTATTTCTTTAGTGAAACCCTAGGCTCCAAAACTAAAGTTACGTTACTTTCCTTTTTCCATAAGGGGACCACCTTGTAAAATAACATAAGGCCCCTTTATTCAAAAGTATATTAATGGAGCCTCCCACTAAATAATATATTATGTTTTTGACCCAAATTGCTAGTTATCTTGCTTATTAATCCAGTAGTGGTGCAGTCAATTAAATGAGCTAACCCGGGGATCATTTGGGAACATACAATAGTGGCTACAACAATTAAGCCTATAATTAAACAAACCTAATCATTTAATTCCAACTCTACTCCACTATAAGATTAGAACTGACCTCCATAATTGTATGTTCGAATAAAAATTCGTCCCAAGCCACATTGATTTCTTTACTGTTCAATCCTTTGTACCACATCGTTAATTAAATCGATATCTCAACTGTCCGATCGATTTAATCACATCTTGTAACTTGATACTTACTGGTTTTCTCTAATGATCATTTTCAACATATTAAATATGTTGACACACTCTGGCCAGAGAATTTTATGATCAAGTACCGAAAACCCATCAAGAGATGTGTTGTACAAATTCTATATTGTTAATCTATAACTCCAATACTCATAATTGCTCCCACCAAGATACCGGGTAATCTTGACCACAAGGGTGTGTCGTGCCCATTGGTAACTCAAATGGAATAACAATTACAATCATGAAATCATAATTAACTCAAGATTAAGATTACAATAAAATCAATGCCTATGAGATTTAATAAGTCTGACAGTCATTTCAAGGTTAATTAAATCTCATATGTGATCCTGCTCAATGTAGTCAAACTACATCAGTAAATTCATACATGATTAAGACAAATCATTCAATGAATTTACTACAGTCTAAACATAAATAGAGCGCCCAGGGGCGAAGCTAAAGGAGGCCTTACCTGGGTTGCAGCCCGGGTAAGCTTTCTGGAAAAAAAAAAATTTATAAATTTACATTATTTTTTTTATAGTTTTATAAATAGATGTTTGTTTATGTAGTGTGCTTAATTATTTTTGTTTATCTAGCCCACCCAAAAAAATAATACTAGCTTCGCTACTGAGAGCGCCCAACTCTATTTATCAACTGCGAACTTAATTTATTTAATCATAAGATAACTTGTATTTATGTCTTCTGTGAATCCATATAATGATCACATAAATACATATAATATAATTAAACGGACCTTTTCAATATATTTATGCAATTGAAAATATCTCAAATATTTTATTAATCAGACAATAAATTAATATTCTTTAAAAGAGCATATTATTCCAACAATTAGAAGCCAAGAACCATTAACAAATTCAAAGCCCTTGACGACCAAATTTGAAATTAATGCAATTAAGTGGAGCAAATTACCATAACAAGTTTATTGCGGCAGCTGTCGGAGATGAGACAACGGCAAATTGCGGAGGCGGGGTGGGAGAACAACGCCGGCTGTGGATTTTTTTTTAGGGGGGGAAAGAGAGGAAGAGTGAGGGAGCTGGCTTGAAACGCAAGAGAGGGAACCGAGATTTGTTGCGTGGTGAGGGAGAACGGAGTCGACACTGTTACTACGTGGTGAGGGAGAACAAAGCGAGATGCGTGAGAGAGTTTATTGCTTGCGTGTGTGGCATTGTTTCTCCCAAAAATTAGATTTTATAGTGAGCATAAAACGCACTGTTTTGTGCTCAGTGTTATGCTGAAGTGTTGTGAGAATATCAGTGTTGTTAACCGGTTGCCTTATTTTTTTCTGCTTTTATTCATTTTTTCTCTTTTTTCTTCAAATTAAAACCACAACCATTGGATTCAAACAAGCTGAATCCAACGGCTTAAGGGCAGCCCCTGCACCATACAGGGATTTTATGCCCTGCATGGTAGCTGAGGTCAATTAGTAAAGATATAATAGATTTTTCATCATCTAAGTGTAAAACCAAGTTAATTTGACTTTTAATCTACAGCAACTAATATTTTACCAAATACTTAGTGCTATGTAGCTGTCCATCCTCAATCGCAAGGGCTAATATCTGTAACAATTGTACACTGTTGAAAGGGCAATTCCAATCTTATTGCAATTTAACTTTTAAGAATCATTCATTTGTTTTTCTTCAATTCTAAATAAGGGCTAGATTGGTAATATTGTAGTTTTTAAAATAATTGCTGTTAACTATCTTGTAAAAATAATCATTTGTAAAGAGAATCAATTAAAGCTTGGTAAAATTTATTTTTAACAGTGTTGTGATTTTTAAAAGTAGTCGTATATATTTAATATAAATAACTGAATTCAATATAAAGTTGAATAAAATTTATTAATACATTTATAAACATATTTGTAAAATTTTTTATTATGTATAATTAATAATTTATAACTAAAATAAATATTTTATATTATTTATTTTATTTTTTATTTTATTATCTCAATATAATTAGTAATAATAATAATCTCTTTAAAATTAATGATTCTATTTTCTAATCAATAAGGATAATTTTAAATTTTTATAATGTGCATGAGGATATATGTGAAATTTGATTAAGTAAAAAATTCATTTTCAAAATTAGATTTTAAAAAGTTACTCTTTCCTTTTTTAAAAAAAATCTATTGTACGATGGAGTGATTTTACCAAAATTAATTTTTAAAAAATTTATCTAATTCAAAATTAACTTTTAATTAAATTACTTATGAACCATGCAAAAGCAATCACAATTCACGAACGAATTCGAAGTTCGGTATTCTTGTATGGCTAAAATAAATATGGCATACACATGTAAAGGACTAAAAAGAGCTGTAGGTGTCGTCAATATATCAAAGTTGATAAAGAAACAGAGAAACAGGAAATGTTGAGTTTCAAATTCAAAATCTATGCAAAGGGGTGAATAGCAAAAGACATTGAAGATTCAGAGTAATAGAAAAGACTAAACAAGGAACAGAATAAGCAAGCACTGAAGAAGAGAAGAACGAAGTTGTCAAAGATACAAGCAAACAGAAAATGTTGAGTTTGGCTCTTGTTGATGAGGGTCGCCATGGCATATTGGCATTGACCCTAAAATCGAATTTCCTGACCTGTGGTTAACATTTAATGATTCTGAGAATATTCTTTTCCTCACTATTATAATATACGCACGACTTTGAAAAAAAGAATTTGGTATTATCCTTTTTTTATTTTACCTTTAATGATTTATTCTATTTGATTAAGAGGCAAGACTTCCAAAAAAAAAAAATAAAGCTAAAACCAAAAAGACTTTTTTAATTATTTAAAATTGCATTAGCTAAATTAACACCACGGAAATAGAAGTGTCATAGATGCACCTTGTCTAAACCAAAACCTTAGAAACCTGAGGTCTATATATCACCGCGAGGCCACTTGGAGGAGCAGAAGATACATCACAGTAGCCTTTCAGTATGTTCCCTTCTTCGGCAGCGAATCTGAGAGAGGTGAGCATTGCAGGCTAGCAATTATGGGTGATGATATCAATAGCACGGCAACAGTCAGGGTCAATATCAACCTGGTTATTAAAGAACAATATAACAATCTCATTTGAGCATGATTTCAGCTCTATTAACGCTTTCCAGCACTCTGTTAGGCCTCCGCTATCTTCAATTCTTGCTGCAAGATAGTAGCCTGGTTTCATATTGTTGTTGAGGCAATCATTCTTGCTGGTTGCATTTGTAATATTTGCCATGATCAGGCAAGTGAGGGCCAAAATAAAAAACACATATTTTAAAGCCATTGCTATTTTCTGCTCTTTTATGTTGTGTTTATGTTTACGTGGAATATTATATATATTTTTTACTATTTATAAATTAAGGTGAGGCTGAAGAGAAGAGTGATTAAAAATATTTTTAAATTATTACTTAATTTATGATCAAGAAAGTTTTAATTAGAGAAGGTACTGAGTCTTTTGATGAACTATTACATATTGATTATGTAATAACAATCAAAATAATTATGAGAAAATAAAAAGTCAAATGTGAAAGAAAATTTCTTTATTTATTAGATAATAGAGCATATACAAAAATAAAAAATTGTGATGCCATATCCACTCTTGTAGTTCCAGCTTTATATATATATATATATATATATATATATATATATATGTAATTTATTATTTTTTCTGAAATAAAAATGATAGTTGGCTCGAGATTCCAATAAATCGAATTTGTGAATTTTTTTTTAAATTTTGGGTAATGATCCGTCTCCCGTTTCTGAAGATGGGCCCTCACTCAAAAGTAGTTGGTGGGCAGTGGGCCATTGCTCAAATTTGATTTGATTTTAACAGCAAATTTTAACTTGGTTGTTAGATGGAATTTTAGCGCAAATATCAGTGCTGTTTTTGAAATTATGTCTGTTTATTTTATTAATACCTTTAAAAATATTGAATTGTACATATTCTATTAATTAATTATTAATGAAGCGTACGCTTCATCTTTACACCCTTTGCACTGAGTTGCTTGACGGGTAAACAGCAGAAGGGAAGTGGAGGGGCCATGCGTGCAAGGGGTAAAAAAAAAAAAAAAAAAGTGAGTAGAAGGAAAGTGTGGCCGCTGGGAGCATTACAAAAAAAAGGACGCGGTAATGAGGAGGCAGAGTGACTCGTTATTGGCCTTAAAGAAGCCGATCAATGCTACAACAAAAGAATCCTCAACCCGAAAAATAGGGATGGCAGCACTCTGCTACACATTGCAAAATCAAAAAATCAAGTCCAGGCAAGCTTGAATTAATATGCTAAAAAATTCGGTTGAATGATTACGTTGTTGATATTCCCACTTGTTTCTTATTTTAAAGTATCATCGAACGACGAACCCCTGCGCGAATCTATCTCGATCTACTTAACTGACTTAATAATTATTAATATCTGATAAATTCTATCTTAAATTCGGCAGAATCTCCTCTATAAATATACTATAACCAATCTGCAAATTTAAGAAATTAGCACTCCAAATATGGTTTCAAAACCAACCAACTCCCACAACCAACTTCTTTAGTTCACAAACCAAAACTCATCCAAATATTATAATATCGAAATACAATAAAATATTCTAAACCATAAATACGAAATTATTAATACAGTCCCAAAATATCTTAATAAAAATATATACAATTCCTAGCACCATCATATAGTTCGAAAATTAATTTCTTTATAACGTTTTTTAAATGCTAAAAGAATAATTGTTATTCAAGTAATTCATAGCATTTATACAAATGTTATAATTTAGCTGAAGGTTCTATAGTATTAGCCGAAACGCCATAACATATTTTCAATGCTACAAATTGTTGATAGCATTTTATGAAGTTTAGTAATGCTATAAAAATCTTTTCTGGAATGCAATTGTGCTTAGTTAATTTTGTAACTTGCTTAGTTAATTTTGTAACTTTTTATTTACTTTATAACATTTATCAGATATTTATAACATAATCAAATACAATATGATTAATTTATAATTAAAACTAGCAATTTTAACAAAAGGAATAAACTACATTTCATTAATTCATGAACAACAAACACCATTAGGTATATTAAGAGTAAAAAAATTAATATCATACATATATAAAGGCAAACTAAAGTTAATTAATGTCCAACAGAAGATCTAGCATTACAGTAAACATCATTCAAAACTGTGAATGCCAAATTTAATAAATACCAATTGTCACTCCAACAATGATATATACCATTAGACCCATCAAAATAATCTAACAAAACACTAAGTCAAAATATTGCCTTCAATTAAACTTTTAACCATTCATACCAAAATTAATCATAACAATAATCACATTGGCGATTGAACTTCCCACATCTTCTATTGTTTGCATATCTGCATATTTTTCCACAACTTCGAGAAGGATTTCTCACCTCATCTACCCACACACGAGAAGCATTTTTTCCAAGAGCTACACAATGCACCATTGCATTAGGATCATTTGTTACCCAACGTCCTATTGCAACTACTTCATCTACTTCAAGCCAATTCAACAACTTGCACTTTTGGCCTTTCTGATTTGGGCTTACATGCTGTACTCATAAGCAAAACAAAGAAAACAACATTTCTAATTATAATTAAGTTAATAGTTATTAAATTAATTATGACAGCATAAATTGTTGTATAAGTTTAAATCTTACCTGTGGGGTACTATTAGATTGAGTTGATGTAGATAGATTTTCATGTTGTCCATCATTTGATGTTTCACTCTGTACAAAAAGAAATAAAAAAAGAAGTTGATTTCACCATTTTATGAAATTAAGATTCATAGGTAATTAACATAACATTTAATAAGGTACTTGCTATTACCAGTTTGCTCATTAAACTTTGTATGAGTTTGTTTTGATCATCCATGAAACCTTTCATTTGCTTCATTGTGTCTTGTAATGTGTCAATTTGTTCTTGCATTTTGGCTTCCTTCTTAGTTTGCTGAGATATTGCCTCTAATTTAGATAGTGTCACTCCTGCTTCTTGACCTCTAACACGGCCTCCTTGCTCAGGTCCAATAAACTTTGAAAGTAGATCATTCTTAACAGATTTTGATTGTACTTCTGACAAATCTGAATTTTTTTCAGCTTCATACATTTCCTAAACTCAAGAAAGAGTTATTTATTATAATATTTCCAATAACAATGTCTAGCATGTTTTAGTTATCATCAATAAATTTGACACATACCTTCACTTCAACAACTTTTGAACTAGATGGTTCACCATTCTTTTAGTATGCTTTAATCCAAACATCAATTCGAGTTATTTCTGATGGATTTGAACTGTTTTTCTTCTGGAATGAAAATATTTTAAATTCAGAATTAATTATATATATCTCAAAGTAATAACAGACGCTAGCTAGACAACTACTATATTGTTTAAATATAATTAAAGATTTACCATCTTATCTTGCATACGAGCATATCCCATTCGACTACCAGTATATGGAATATCTTGCTTCGCCCTCATTTCCTTAAAAACTTTTCTTTTATCTTGTTCTAATATACATTAATTACATCATTCTAAATAAAATAATATACGCATGAATGAATGGTTCAGCTAGGGCTATAAGCATACATACCATGAAGGCTTTTGAGGTCTTTTTCTTAATAAAAGTCTCCCACTCGTCAGGTTTGACAAGACTAGGTCGAGCATCCAACTTTTTTGTCAATCTTGATTTATGTGCTCGCCAGACTTTTCCCATCATCTGTAACGTATACTTTTTGATTGCATCTCCTTCCAAAACAAATTTTTGCTGAATGTTTCAAGCAAATAAACCTTGGTTTTCTACATTTATTGTAGCATTTTCCACAAACTTTTTTACTCCCTCACGATATTTTTTTGTATTTCTACAAACAAACGTAAAATATAAATTAAAATTAATAACATTATAAGAAAATAGTAAATACATAATTGTTATTTGGTGAGTTAAAAAACCTTTTAAGTTGAACCCAAGTTTTGTCCATCATCTTGAAGTCTTCACTTGCTCGGAGACCATAAAGCCATGAACTATATAAAAAACAAAGGATTATTTTATTATTTTTACACTTGAAAATAATCGAAGGCTTAAAGCTTAAAAAAATGCAAGTAATAGAAAGCTTTCCTTTTCACCTTTTAAAGCATAACAAGCTTAAAGCTCTGCACATACCTGACGGATTGATTTCAGAAGATGAAATTGATTTGAGAAGATGAGCTTTATTCAGCTGCTTTTGACCGGTTAGAAAAGGGGAAAAGAGAAAGCTTAGAGTCGTGAAAAAGATGAAAGGAATATAGGAAAAAAGTAATAGAAAGCTTTTGGACTTTTTCTTAGGGTGGGAAGAATGGGCGCCAACAGAGAAAATTTAGCGCCATTCTATAGATTTTTTCTATAATAAATTCTATAGCACTTAATAAAATGTTATAAAGTAACTTTTCAATATTTAGTTTATAATTTCTTTACAATTACGCTATCCTAAGTATATATTTATTTAGTATTTTTTAAAAATGTCATAGTATAATGTTATAATATGGGCCAATCTAAAATTTGGTGCCTAAAAATTTATTTTTTTAATAAGTTTTTTAATTTCTATAGCATTTTAAAAATGTTATAATTTGTTTTTTCCAATAGCTTTTACAAAAACTGTCATAAAAACTATTAAGTGACAATTTATTTTATAACTTTTTTTACAAAATGCTATGCTAACTAACAAAATGCTATGCTAAATAACGTTTTTATGACTTTTAAATAATATGTCATAATAATAATTTTAGACATGTAATAAAATTTCAGTTTAATAGCAGTTTTTATGAAAAATGCTATAAAATGTATGATTTTGATGACATTCGATATAAAATGCTATAAAGTAGTGCTATAATAAATCATATTTGTTGTAGTGATCCATGGATGAATATATGTCAATTCTCAGTCTCATATGGGCTTATGTGTGTGTATTTATACACATACACTGATGTTATGACGTAGGACGGTTTAATTGTTTTAAAGCTTTTTGATATTTTCATTTTAATTATTGTGGTATGTGTGTAGATTTTTTATTTTTATTTTTATTGTGATTTAGTTTTTTTTATTTGAGTTAACTTATTGAGAAAGTAGGATTATCTTATTATAAATACGGAGGTCTTGTCATTATTTTTCATAAGCTATTTTGATTACTAAAAGTTCCCCTTATTTTTATCTTATGGGTTCTTTATCCTTTTTTTCTAATTAATAGAAGTAGTTCTTTATCCTTAACCCCGTGTTGTTGATTGTTTTATTGAAAAAAAAAACTCTCATAGTGGTTAGTTGTTTCAAATAATACACAAACCTAATAACCTATTATGTCATGAAGTTGGAATACGATCGAATGACAACAACCACCACATTTAACTTAAAACCATGTCCAGCGAGTGAGTTTTATTCTACAGATTTTCCACCTCTGTTATCCTGCTACATCATGGTATATTCAAATTAAGAGAACACTTAAAGTCCTCAAATTGTTTTCATCGGGGAAAGCAATATTCAAAATTTCCCTGTTGGTTACCAAAATTATTATTTTTTCTATCTTTTAGTATTTTATTCTTAGAATTTTTTTGAATCAATGTGCGGTTTTATCATATTAAAAATTAATAAAACTAATAAAATCTTTTAACTACAATAAGGTTGGTGACTTTTAAATGATTGGTTCATTAAATTAGAATGGAAATGGGGAATGAAAATTAAAATAAGTTGTTTACTTAAACCATAAAATCAGAAGTAGAATCAACATTATTCCTATTGATATATTTATTTTAAGTTGTAATTTGAAATTAATTATTGCAAGTTACAAAAATGTTCTTAGTTAAAACTATTGTTACAAGTTATAAAAATATCCTTAATTAAAATTAATTAATTTTTCACTAACAAAATAAATAGGTAAAGATTTAAAAAGAAATATATGTATGTTCATTATAATATTGAGCATCTTGCTATGATTTACTAAACCAACTGGGGGTTTTTGATTGTTTCCCTTTTCAATCAGAAGTTAACTGGAGAGCATAAAAAATAGCTTCAAGTAAGTTTTGTTGGCAAAATATGGACAACTTATTCAGTTCTTTTTTTACTAAACCAATTTAATCTTAAAAGATGATGACTAAACTATATACACATATAACCAATTAGAATGATGGCGTAGGGTCGTAATGCTTTGGTTGTAAATGAGGCCTATATTATGCCATTTGTGATCAAGTTCGCTTCACATATATCATCACCAAATCAAGGGACGGCCATTAAAAGTTTAATCCAAATAAATAAAATCTCAATTGTGTATTAGGCGAGGTGGCCCTTCAATGATTGTAACCAATGGTTTCAGCGAGTAAAGAGGAAGCAATCAAAGCTTGTTTCTTCCTTAATGAGTGATTTATTCGTTGATAGTGAATCATAAGAAGATAGTCTCGTTAACTAATCCTTCTTATCTTTTCAGCCACTACACCAAGGTTGAATTATTCAAAAAGGTACGTACATCACATATTGTTTAATTGCTTCGATTTTACACAGAGACAGGTAAGAATCATTTTGCCCCTTATTTGATTTTATTGTTTGCTTCTGCTAGTTTAATAAATTCTCTTGCTTTTAATTTGCAAGACTCATTCAAAACGTTAATAATAATAATAATAATAATAATAATACTATTAAATATGCATAAGTGTAAATTAGGATCTGAATTTAACCTAGTACGAGAAAATACAGTTTGCAGTGCAGCACCAAGAGCTTAATTTAACTCATAGATTATGCATCGTGTTATGTACGATTTCTGTTGCAAATAAAATATGAAATTATCTATATGTCTAGCAACTTTTTAAAAAATATTTTAAATATAAAATGAGTATAAACTAAGCTCCCAATCTTGGCGTGAATAAGAATTGAACCTGAGAGTCTTAGACAGCTTTTAACCCCTTCAAGTAGTATTATATATATGCAACATTATAAAACATAAATGAGCATAATTGATATTCATGTACATGAGGAAAAATTATTTTTTATGTACTTTTTAAGACGTTATAACATTTCAAATCTATGACATAGTTACCGCGACACAAATATAAAAATATTAGCTTTTATAGTTTTATTTAAAAAAACAAATGATTGGATATTTATATTCAAATATTAAAAAAAAAGTGAAACAAAAATATGTTATTGTAACACCCCAGCCCGAATTTCGAGGGTAAATCTATCCACAACTCACATATGAATTTAAATAACTCTTTACAACCAATAAAATTTGAGCCCCAAATACAAAAGCCGCTGGAAGAACTTAAAAATTTGGCCAAACCATGTATCGTCCTAAATTGAAGTCCTCTTCGCTCATAAATCAATCCTGACTTCTGGAACTGAATCGCAATAAACTATAATGAGTACAAAACTCAGTAAGCAAACTAGTTTTTTTTATACGAAAATACATACATACATACTTATACATAATGCAATGGATGATATGCCATAATATTTTTCCAAATAGTTAAAAACAAATTTATCAAAATCTCTTTTTGTCGCTTTCAAACTTTCATATTTTCTTTCAATAAAATACATATCTTGCAATTGTGGCACTTTTTGTTGTGCGTGGCACTTTGCGGTGCTCTAGCCCTCAACTTCAAGAAGAAGTGGCCCTCAATGCAAAATCTTATAAAACATAAATTCCATTTGCTAAAATCCACTTTCTCAATCATAGTAAACTCAATGCATTTTTGTGCTTACGCCAATGAATCATCACACATACATACGCACATGTACATAATCACGCACAACACATAACAACACATCACATAAACACATGGGCAGAGACATATAAATCCATAATCGTACATATCAAAATAGGTTTTTCACACAAGTCAAACATATATATTGTTTATTGTGATTCGTTTTGAAGTCTAGTTTACTTACCTCTTGGCATCCTTATGTAACAAATGCGTACTGATATCATCAACCTAAAATTATCAATAAATTCTCATAAGATATAATCATATCTCAATCATAAACTCTAATGTGTTAATCCTAAATCTTCATAACATCCAGATTAAAATTACTGAGAAATACTAAAGCGGAAGCATACCTGAATCCATAGCGATTCGTAGTGGTTCTTGAATGTAGGAGATGGACTTCCAATCTTCTCTTTTCTCTTGAATTTAGAATTCTCTCTGAGAGGATTAGAGAAATTGCAGAGGATTCAGAGAGATTGGGGACCATAACCCCTTTTTAATTAAATAACGTGACTGTTGATTTTCTAATGAAAACCTTTCAGTAGTTATTTATAATAATTATCACTTCAGCCCCTCATTAATAGTGATAATTAAATTCTGGTATCTATGCATTTAATCCACAACAATTATACCCTTAGCCATTTAATTAATTTTAAATAGACCACTTAATTTTGGCTTATTAAATAATAGCGCACACATTTTATTTATTTCATATGTGGCTCTAAATATTAGATTAATATAAATTAATCTAACAATCTCCCACTGAGCCACAAATGAAAATTGAAATGTGTTTAACTTAATGAGCTCATAAATTGCTATTATGTCCTTAGAGTATATCTGAGCAATCTAGTTCAATAACCACATCGGTATAGAATCATAGCGGCCTTTGTTACATTAATCGTAACTCAACCATCCATGGTCACATATATCAATATAGTTACATGACATAGATCAATTGTGGATGCATAGCATGGAAATTACATGCAATGTGATCTAAACATGTCTATTCCCAACTGGTCCTAATTTATTTCTGCAGAAAATAATCCGAATTATATAATTAAAATCCAAAAGTCACTTACAATAAATAATACAAACTCCCACTAAATCTGAATATCCTCAAGTAAAATCACACCCATATGAGCAATGTGCTCATGAAAGACCTTAGGTGGCAATCCTTTAGTGAGCGGATCCGCTATCATGGAGTTTGTCCCAATGTGTTCTATAGATATTTGTCCACTCTGCACTCTTTCTTTCACAACAAGGAACTTGATTTCAATGTGTTTTGACTTTGTAGAACTCCTGTTGTTGTTGGAATATAAAACTGCTGACTTATTGTCACAAAATATCTTAAGTGGTCTTTCTACATCCTCTAAAATGTGCAGCCCAGTGACAAAATTACGCAGCCATATTCCTTGATTGGATGCCTCATAATACAAATCGCGCCATAGTCGATGAAGTTACGAGTGTCTGCAGATCTCCAAGAAATTGCTCCACCACCAACAGTAAATATAGCCGATGTGGATCTTCTATCGCCTTTTACATCCAAAGAAAATCGTAGCCTAAATACCCAATGATCTCTAATTGATCCGATCTCCATATGTGAGCATGTACTCTTTTGTCCTCTCAGAATATCTCATAACCCGCTTGGTCGCTTTCCAATGATCCATGCCAGATTGCTCAAATATCCGCTTAACATGCCAACTATGAACGCAATATCCGGACGCATATACTGAGCATACATAAGACTTCTATACTGAAGAATAAGGAATCTTTGCATTTCTTGATTTCAAGATTGGTCTTAGGCATTGACTTAGGCTGAATTTATCTCCTTCGCGATGTGGGTATCACCGGGTTTACATCGCTTTGCATGCCAAACCTTTTCAAAACTTTATCGATATAGTTCAGGACAATCCTAATACACTGAGAACGATCTCGATGTATCTTGATTCCTAAAACAAAGGAGGCATCACCAAGATCTTTCATCTTAAAATGTTTTGATAGAAAACTCTTGGTCTCGTGCAATAAGCCCATATCATTTGTGGCAAGCAATATATCATCGACATATAAAACCAGGAATATATGTTTACTCCCACTGAACTTGTGATACACACATTCATCAACAACATTTGCCTCAAAACCATATGAGATAATTATTTGATGAAACTTAAAGTACCACTGACGAGAAGCTTGTTTGAGCCTATAGATGGATTTGGTTAGCTTACAGACCATATTCTTTGGATCTCCTAACATAAAGTTTTCTGGTTGTACCATATAAATTGTTTCATCAATGTCACCATTGAGGAAAGCAGTCTTAACGTCCATCTGATGTAACTCAAGATCAAAATGTGCAACAAGTGCCATAATTGTCCTAAAAGAGTCTTTCGTAGAAACCGGAGAGAAAGTCTCTTTATAGTCAATTCCTTCCTTTTGAGTAAAGCCTTTAGCTACAAGACGTGCTTTATACCTCTCCACATTACCATTTGAATCCTTTTTGGTTTTAAATATCCATTTACAACCAATGGGCTTCGTACCAGAAGGTAATGAGACAAGTTCCCAAACTTTATTGTCTTGCATCGACTTGTACTCTTCATTCATGGCTTCAATCCATTTGTGAGAGTTGGAACCTTGCATGGCTTGATGGAAATTAATTGGATCGTCTTCCATCACTCCAGTTTCATCCTCATGTTCCTGAAGAAATACTTTGTAATCATCTGGAATTGCATTTCTCCTTTCTCTTGTGGATTGTCTTAATTGTATAAGCTCTCGAGGTTGTTGAGTTTGTTCCTCAGGAACAATCATCTCATTTTGAATGAGGGGTTGAACAACATTGTCAGATGGTGGATGATCCAAATTTACTTTTTGATCAATAACAGGTATAAAAACTTATTCATTATCAAAAGCAATAGTGGATCATTCATCCTCTTTAAAGACAATGTTCCTTACTGGATTTCTCCCTTCAAACTCAACATCCTAAAAAAATATTACAGTTCCCATCTCAAAAATTAACTGTGTACTAGCATCATAAAACTTAAACCCCATTGATCGCTCCGCAAAGCCAACAAAGTAGCTGCTTATAGTTTTGGAGTCCAATTTCTTTTCATCAGGCCTATAAGGCCTCGCCTCAGCTGGATATCCCCAAATATGTAAATGCTTTAAATTAGGTTTTCGACCCGTCCAAAGCTCATAAGGCATTTTAGCAGCCGCTTTAGTTGGCAGTCGATTTAGGATATAAGCTGCTGTTTTGAGTGTTTCACCCCAGAGTGATTCTGGTAAAGTAGAATGACTAATCATACTTCTTACCATATCCTTAAAAGTTCAGTTTCGTCTCTCAGATGCACCATTCATGCTAGGCGATCCTGGCATGGTATACTGAGGGACAATTCCACATTCTTCTAGGTATTTAGCAAATGGTCTTGGATGTTGTTTACCTGAACCATCATATCTACCATAGTATTCACCACCACGGTCAGACCTAACTCTTTTAATTCTTTTGTTGAGTTGTAACTCAACTTCAGCTTTAAAAGTTTTGAACACATCCAAAGACTGTGATTTTTTATGAATCAGGAATATATAACCATATCTTGAATAGTCGTCTATGAATGTAATAAAATACTGTTGACCATTCCAAGTAGGTGTAGGGAATGGTCCACAGATATCTGTATGAATTAATTCTAAGACGTCGGAAGTTTTGTAGGCACCCAATTTCTTAGTTTTGGTTTGTTTCTCCTTGATACATTCAATACAAACATCAAGGTCTGTAAAATCAAGAGATCCTAAAATCCCATCAGACACTAATCGCTCAATTCTAGCTTTAGAGATGTGAGCTAAGCGTTTGTGCCATAATGAGGCCGAATTCTCTTTCTGTAATTTACGCTTTGTACCTCTGGAACTAAAATGCAGGTTTTCACTATAACTTGAAATCGTTTCTAGTAAATGTAGATTGTCATAAGCATTAAGCAAACCGGTTCCAATAACATTGGAATTGATAGATAAACTAAATTGTCTGTTTATAAATGAACAAGAATAACCAGATTTGTCCAAAATAGAAACTGAAATTAAATTCCCTCTAAATGAAGGAACAACAAAAGTATCTAACAAATCCAAATAAAAACCAGTTTTCATAAGTAATGTAAAATGCCCAATTGCTTCAACTTCTACCGTCTTGCCATCTCCTACATAAATGCATCTTTTAGCATCACTTGGCGGCTGGTAGCTCAGACAACCCTGCAGTGAAACACAAATGTGAGTAGTAGCACCTGAATCTATCCACCATGTGTTTCTTGGTACTGAAGCTAAATTAGTTTCAGAACAAACCAAAGTAAGAAATGTACCTTTCTTTATGCGCCATGCGTGATATTTTTGACATTCTTTCTTCACATGTCCAGGCTTGCCGTAGAAGAAACAGCCATGCTCGGCCTTTGGTTTCTTCGGCTCTGGACCCTTAAAGCGGCCACCTTTTTCTTTCTTTTGCCCTTATCTTTAGAAGTGCTTACACATGTGCATATTCGGTTTTCTCTTGCTTGATCTCTCTTCTTCTTGCACACAAAATCAGTTCATTGAGATTCCACTTCTCCTTACGATAGTTATGGCGACTTTGGGCGATTAAATTGTCTTTGGAAGAGATAAGAACAAATGCGACTAAATCATCGAGATAAATTGAGCCACAATGCCTTAAGCTTAGAAGCAAGATGAGACATCTCCATGATGTACTCCCGAATGTTTCCCTTGCCTTTATACTTCATCGAAATCAAGCTTGCTAAATACATATTTGTTTCAGCCTTATCGTTTTTTGTAAAATGTTTCTGAATTTCAGCAAGAAACTCACTAGCACTTGTAACCTTATCGGTTATAGCACTCCTAAATACTTACGGAGCATGGCGCTTCGGATCATAAGACTCATCCTGTTGGATCGATCCCATTTCTCATAGTACAACACATCCTCAGATGTACTATCATCAGTGAGTTCGTCTGACTTAGGGTGTCTGAATGACAAGTCTAGATCCATGCAGCCTAAGAGAATCATCATATTCTCTTTCCACTCCTTAAAATTAGTCTCATTCAGAATCGGGACATTATTCATATTTGCATATATAGAAGCAGCGGATAAAAAGGCTGAATCGAGAACATAATAAATAAAATATAAATAAACAAATAATGTTCACATTAAACATCTTAATTAATAATCTTAAAAAAATTTAAAAGCAAATAATAACATTTCAAGATACCTAGCACAACATTAGTAACAAGTCTTTGGACTATAATACTAACTGTAAATGATACTCTTGTTGCAATGATCAAATTTTGACGATAAGTTATGTCAAGTAATGAACCTATCTTTGGATTAGTACATTACTCACATTAAATTATCTTTATAATCGTCACAAATTTACCATTACAAGTGTATGCGCAATTAAGCCAAATATTAACCTTCCTTTGGGCCAATTAACATCCGCAGCAATTACACAGACACAAATATCTAACACCCCAAATAAACTAATGTACACAAGAGACATCACTTTGGTGACTTTCTGCTTTAATTAGTATATTTTTAATGTTAGATCAATAATTAACATAAATGTTACAAAGCATTTTAATTTAAAGATTATATTACCGGAACTGTACAAATCAAATTTATTTGATTTCATTCGCTTAGTATATTTATAGCCCAGATCAAGTACCATTTATAATGCATGTGAAACATGGCCACTCAAAGAATTGAAAAACTCAAGTCATGCGATTTAACTTAAAATCACTATTAAACCTGAAACCGAAACATACATCACTACTGCAACTTAATTCAATTCATTTAATTTAAAATTATTATTATTAAATCGAGACAGAACATGGCCAATTCAAATTCAAAGCAAATTGATATTATTATTATATCAAAACTGAAACAAGCCACTTCAAATTTAATTCAATTGATTTGAATTACAAATAACCATGAAAAACTGAAACCGTGGCCACTGCAATTGAATGCAAATATGAATTCAACCAACTATTAAATATTAAAAACTAAAACCAAGATCACATGCCCACTGCAAAATCAATTTAAATACTCATGCTTCGGTTTCATTAATTATTCTTCGGTTCGGTTTCAGAAAACTACCATACGAATTTTCAATTATTCCCGCTAATCCATTCATGGATTAACTAATTGATTTGAGTATATTACCATTAATCAAATACTGAATCTCAATAATCTAATCATGGATGTGGCTCCGATACCACTTGTTAATCCTAAATCTTCATAACATCCAGATTAAAATTACTGAGAAATACGAAAGCGGAAGCATACCTGAATCCATAGCGATTCGTAGTGGTTTTTGAATGTAGGAGATGGACTTCCAATCTTCTCTTTTCTCTTGAATTTAGAATTCTCTCTGAGAGGATTAGAGAAATTGCAGAGGATTCAGAGAGATTAGGGACCATAACCCCTTTTTAATTAAATAACGTGACTGTTGATTTTCTAATAAAAACCGTTCAGTAGTTATTTATGATAATTATCACTTCAGCCCCTCATTAATAGTGATAATTAAATTCTGGTATCTATGCATTTAATCCACAACAATTATACCCTTAGCCATTTAATTAATTTTAAATAGACCACTTAATTCTGGCTTATTAAATAATAGCACACACATTTTATTTATTTCATATGTGGCTCTAAATATTAGATTAATATAAATTAATCTAACATAATGTCCTCAAATATCTCAATTTAAACATTTCCTAAGTTCAACCTCAATGTTCTCAATAATCAGCCCTCAAAACAGAACAATCCATACTCTGATTTTTTAATAATTTATTCCCTCATTGGAAAAGTCTCAGATTTTACAGAGCATATGCTGACATATTGAAAGTTCATTGATAAAAATTTCATAACTTAATTCCTTCAAAACTATTGAAAACAATTAACGTTTCAGACATCATCAATACTGTCAAACAGTTTTCTGTTTTAAATACACCTGTTTTAAAAATACAAAACAATTGAGATATTTGAGGACATTAGAGTTTATGATTGAGACTCAATTATATCTTATGAGAAATTTATTAATGATTTTAGGTTGATGATATCAACATGCATTTGTTACATGAAGATGCCAAGAGGTAAGTAAACTAGACTTCAAAACGAATCACAATAAACAATATATCTGTTTGACTTGTGTGAAAAACCTATTTTGATATGTACGATTATGGATTTATATGTCTCTGCCCATGTGTTTGTGTGATGTGTTGTTATGTGTTGCACGTGGTTATGTACATGAGCGTATGTATGTGTGATGATTCATTGGCATAAGCACGAAAATGCATTGAGTTTTCTATGAATAAGAAAGTGGATTTTAGTAAATGGAATTTCTGTTTTATGGGATTTTGGGTTGGGGGCCACCTCTTGGGACTATGCGTAGGCCACCTTTTGAGGGCCAGAGCACCGCAAAGTGCCACGCACAGCACAAAATGCCACAATTGCAGGATATATATTTTATTGAAAGAAAATATGGAAGTTTGAAAGCGACAAGAGGAGATTTTGATCAATTTGTTCTGAAATATTTGGAAAAGATCATGGCATATCATCAATTGCATTATGTATTAGTATGTATGTATTTTCATATAAGAAAAACTAGTTTGCTTACTGAGTTTTATACTCATTATAGTTTATTGTGATTCAGTTCCCAGAAGTCATGATAGATTTATGAGTGAAAAGGATTTGAATTGAGGACGATAGATGGTTTGGCCAAAATTTTTAAGTTCTTCGGCTGGCTTTTGTATTTGAGGCTCAAATTTTATTGGTTGTAAAGAGTTATTTAAATTCGTATGTGAGTTGTGGAGAGATTTGCCAGCAAAATTCAGGCTGGGGTGTTACAAATGGTATCAGAGAGATTTCCAACCAGAAATATGTGGATGCTTATGACATCCTACATCACTTGGGAATGATTTTGTAAGGATGAATAGAATTAGGTCTATGCCAAACCTTTAGGCCTTGTGATTTTATTTCTAAGAAGTATATGATTGAAGTATCAGAGTAGTACAGGGAAAGCGTGATTTGTTTACTTGAGTCTTATAAGGATTTATTGGTCATAAGTGATTTTAAGAAATATGGATTCTTTTGGGCATAACAAAAAGCGAATTTCGAGGACGAAATTAATTTAAGGGGGGAAGAGTATAATACCCCAATTCTCCTAAGGGTATTTATGTCTTTTTAGTTTTAGTGACCCTTTTTACCCTAGTATAAATAGAATAAGATGTCTTTCCCATTATAAGAGAGAGAGGAAAAAATAGATATAACACCCTAGGCGAATCCCACATCGGTAAAGCTCGGGAGAGATGTTGGGTTTATAAGGGGTGATCCACACCTTAATTGGCAAGACGAGTTTTGGGGTGTATGGGCCCCCAAAAACAAAACTGTACGGGCCTTGTTAAGGTCCAAAGCTGACAATATCTTACCAGGTCTAGGTTGGGTCATGACATTATGGTATCAGAGCGGCTCCGCGTGTCCTCTTGAGCGATGGTGGGGCAAACTACAACGAGGACGCTGAGTCCCTAAGGGGAGTGTATGTAACACCCTAGGCGAATCCTACATCGGCAAAGCACGGGAGAGATGCTGGGTTTATAAGGGGTGGTCCATACCTTAATTAGCAAGATGCGTTTTGGGGTGTATGGGCGCCCTAGAAACAAAACCGTGAGGGCCTTGTTAAGGCCCAAAGTGGACAATATCTTGCCAGGTCTAGGTTGGGTCATGACAGTTATATTCACATTGAAACTTTCAATTTTAGTTATTTAAGAAAGGAAAAGAGAAAAAGAAATCCAAACAAACAAACAAACATAATGCAACTTAAATAGACTGATCAAATGCAGTTGGTTGTAAATTCTACAAGATTAACAATGAAGGTGTAACATATGCACTTTATTTTTCTAAATTAATTGCATTATTTAACTTTTTTTTGGTATGAATTTTACCGTTGCCGGTAATGTTATAGATTTGTTGCGGATAGAATTGGCACGTTTAGTTATTATTTGATGCCTGAATTAATTTAGAAATTATTACGGTGTTGAATCGCGATAAATCGAGAGCGATCAGAAGCTCGGGTAACAGGATTTTATTTTTGGCTCAAGTTCGGTATTCGTTTAATTTGTATTTTGTAAAAAAAGAAAAAAGGGATATCGTTTCTATATATTGAGAAGGAGAGAGAGAAAGAGAGAGAGAAGTCGGGTTTGACCCGGCGACCCGCGCTCCCGACCGGGCTCCAACTTCCGATTCCGGCCACCTTACCGGCCGTGCTTGGCACTGATCTAAAGCTCGTTAGACACCGGTCGTACACTTGCCATTCTTGCCGCCGGAAATTGACCAGAACACTGGCAAAGTGAGGCCGAAAGTCGAGAGTAAGACCCGTTTTTCGTCGCCGTTGATATCGCCGGTTTTGGGTGACGCCACTGCCTGGATTTTGCTCCTCAGCTTCCCAACAATCTTTTCCGACCAACCACGACCTCCAGGGATGCCTGATTTGCTGTGAATGATTGCCGGAAAACTCACGGACTTGTGAAGCTTGATCTGGCGTTGTCATCGCGCGTGGGAGGCCACCGCCGGCACCATTGGACTCGGTGGTGGCGGAACTTCTGCACGAGCTTTTCATGTTGGTGAACTCTGGTCATCGTTGATGGGTGAGGGGTAATTCGGTAATTTCATAAGCTTGGGGGGTAAATTTATGATTTCTGAAAAATTATGGATAATTTGGTAATTTTGATTAGGGCAATGAAGTAATTTGACATTATGAGGGTAATTTGGTAATTTAAATTATTAAGGACATTTCGGTAATTTTATACTTCGAGGGTAATTTCATAAATTCGAAACTTGTGATTAATTTTGTGATTCGAATTGAGGACAAATTAGTAATTTAAGATTTAGAGGATAAGTCGATAAATTATGGTCCCAGCAGTCATTTTAGAAATATTGATGTTGGGGGCATTTTGGTGATTTTAGCATACAGGGGTATTTCGGTAATTTTGGTAATTTTATTCATACGGGAATAGTTTATTATAGATAAATATTCGATTCGAGATTTATTGCGTAAAATTAGTTGTATTTTATGTTATGGAGAATAATTATGTCGTTTAATTGAAATAGGAGGATCCACAAACGAGAATCAGCCTATAGACGTTATTGATACCAAGATTGGACATTGTCACTGTGAGTGGAATATACAAAATCTATTTTTAGAGTATATTCTAATTTTATAGTGAAGTACAGATTGTTTTGATAAGTGAATATTTAATACTTCTATTTAATGGTTTTCTAGAAATTGATTTTAATTTACGTGCTGATATTTTATTATTATTAAAATGAGATAGAATAATTATTTTATTATTATTTTTAAGCAAATACATGATAAGAGTTTTAAAGAGAATTAATTTGTACCTTATATTAAGGATCTGATAGAAGAGATTATGCAAGAAGCTCACTGTTCAGCATACGCGATGCATCCTGGTAGTACGAAAATGTATCGTACCCTGAGGGATCATTATTGGTAGCAGGGTATAAAGAGAGAGATAGCAGAATTTATTTCTCGATGTTTAGTCTGTCAGCAGATTAAGACTGAACACCAGAGGCTTGCAAGGTGTTCTTAGCCACTTCTTATTCCTGAGTGGAAGTGGGGAGCACATCACTATGGATTTTGTAGCAGGACTTCCACGTACTCAAAAAGGACATGATAGCATTTGAGTGGTTGTCGATCAACTTACAAAATCTGCTCATTTCTTACCATTCAAAACCGTATTCGATGGACAAGTTGGGGAGTATTTATGTGGCTGAGATAGTTCGACTTCACGAAGTACCGGTGTCTATAGTCTCAAATAGAGATTCTCGATTTACTTTTAAGTTCTGGACTAGCTTGCAAAATGCTTTAGGCACCAGGTTGAACTTCAATACAATTTTTTACCCCCAGACTGATGGACAATCAGAGTGACTAGTCAAACCTTGGAGGATATGTTGCGAGCTTGTGTTATGGATTTAAAGGGCAATTGGGACAATTATTTACCTCTGATGGAGTTTGCTTACAACAACAGCTACCAAGCTAGTATTGAGATGACACCATATGAGGCTTTGTATGGTAGGAAATACAGGGCTCCAGTATGTTGGGATGAGGTTGGTGAATGAAAATTGTTCAGTCCAGAATTAGTTTAGGATACTAATGAGAAGATACAATTGATCCGAGATAGATTAAAGATGGTTCAAGATAGACAGAAGAGCTATGCAGACAAGCGTAGGCGGGTTGAATTTGAGGTTGGTGATAGAGTTTTCATACGGATATCTCCTTGGAAAGGAGTGCTTCGATTTGGGAAACGTGGGAAGCTAAGCCCACGTTACATTGGGCCATATGAGATCATCGAGCGCATTGGTCCGTTAGCTTATCGATTAGCTCTACCACCCGAGTTATCTTGAATTCACGATGTGTTTCATGTCTCAATGCTCTGAAAGTATATATATGACCCGAACCATGTGTTATCGAAGCAACCAATTCAGTTGAAGGAAGATTTAACTTATGAAGAGGAACCAGTGGAGATATTAGAAGAGAAATACTAAGTTTTGCGTTCGAAGACCATTCCTCTAGTAAAAGTACGGTAGAGGAATCATACAAAAGAAAAGGCCACCTGGGAACGCGATGCGAGCTTAGTATCCCCATATTTTCTTATCAAGTACGTAAAGTTCGAGGATGAAATTTTTATTAGTGGAGAAGATTGTAACACCTGTAGAAAAAAAATGAAATGAGGTGGTTAAAGATTTCATAAACGAATAAAAGCTGGAAACAAGAGAGAAAAGCCACACGTGTGAGTGAGAGAAGCTACCAAAAACAAACTCAAAAACCTGATCCTATCCGCGAACGTGACTCGGCCATATTTCGCGATTCTGGCTACCACTCTAAGCAAGCTTGGTATCAATTTGAAGCTTGAGAGACAAACAACGTAACCATGCCGTCTTTATCACCGGAAAACGTCTAGAAAGCCGTCGATTGAACTCGCGAAAGCTGCGGCAACTGCTACCTTGATTCACCATGATTTCACCAGTTTTGAGTGACATCGCCGGTTGGGATTTGTTCCCCACGACTTCCTCTTCGATTACCGACCATCCATAGCCACCAGGAGCCGCTGATTCGCCGCCGGTTGGTTGTTAGAGTTCACGGTTGCCTAGCTTGATTCCGATGTCGTTACTGTGCGTGGAAGCTCACCGCCGGCGTCACTAGACTCAGCATGATTGGAACTTCCAGACTTGAGCTTCCCAGCAAGTGCTAACTAATTCCGGCCACCATTGACTGACGAGGGCAAATCGATAATTTCACGTTTTTAAGGGAGATTTTGTAATTTTAGAGTCGGTGATTATTTTAGTAATTCCTGAAATTGAGAATTTGACATAATTACGATTCCGAGGGTAATTCGGTGATTTACGATTTTGAAATATTTTAATAATTTACGGACTTGAGGGTATTTTAGTAATTTTAATGACACGAGAGTTGTAAATTATGGATATATGTTCTTTTTTGAGTTTATTGTATAAATTTAACCGTAATTCTAATTTACGAAAAGTCATTATGTCGTTCCCTTGATTTAGGAGGATCTGCGAGCAAGAATCAGTCCGCGGACATGAACGATAACCGAGCGTGAACACTGTCACTGTGAGTAGAATATACAAAACCTATTTTCATAGTTAATTATGACAGTAAATGATGTTTACTAATGAGTATGTTAAATGTTTGATTTAATGATTTCCTTGAAATGAATTTTATTCACATATTGATATTGTATTAAAATGTTTGATTAATGGATTTCTGTATTGGTTTTGAATAAAATATCATAGTATTTTAAAGATAAGAAAAGTGGATTTAGTTGTGATGATGAAAAGAAATGTATGATTTGAAGTATGGTTAGAATGTATATGAATATAAGTATAGAGATTTTTTTTAAAATCATTAGATAGTACCCTCCCTTCCAGATACAGTGATATAGATGAAATGAAATGAGATGACATGAGAGATTTTTGGGGCCCGTCTGAACACACGTAGAGGCTTTAGGCCGTGTGTGAAGCGACCCGCCCCGAATCCCTAGGGCTAGTCTATCGGATCTCGCTTAACTGAATTAATAATTCTAATATCTGATAAATTCTATCAAAAATTCGGCAGAACCTCCTCTATAAATATCATACACAACCTGCAAATTTATGAAATTAACACTCCCAATATGATTTCAAATCCAATCAACACCCACAACTAACCTCTTTAATCCACATACCAAATCTTCTTCAAAGATTATAATATCAAATATAATAAAATATTCTTAACCACAAATATGAAATAAATTATACAATTCAAAATATCTTACTAAAATATCTACAATTCCTAGCACCATCATATGACTCGAAAATCAATCTATAACTGCTGCTGGGTCGACTGATGTTACCTGCAAGTCTCCTGGGGGGGAAATATAATAAAAGCGGAGAGAGCATAAAACTCAGTGAGCTCAGTGAGTGGATAGTAATTTTTAAAAATAACAGATTTAATCTTTCTTTAAACAATCTCATTAAAATCTCAAAAGAACTTTAATAACTTCTTTTAATTCAAATTATACACTGGGAGAATAAAATTACTTAATCTGCATAAAATCAATGAAATAATAATTCTGATAACATCAACTTCTAAACACGATTTCACCAAATCACATTCGAAACAAAATCAGTAATAAATCATTTAACATTTAAATCAGATTACTAACCATAAAAAACATATATAATATCGTACTCAATATCTGTGGAAATCATATCACAATAACATATAGAATACGCAAATCTGAAAATTATCACTAAACAAGTACCCAGGGGAATAATCTCATCTATCCATACCTCAGCGGACGGGCAATGACGTACTATCTGGGTACCATCACGCCCCGGAGCTACACAGACAGGCTAGGAAGTACTATCTCATATCTCAACATATTTGTACGTATATCATTCAGTTTCCAAAAATAAAAACGTCCAAGCACACGGCCCAAAGCCTCTGTATGTACTCAGACGGGCCTCAAAAGCCTGTATCTCATATGTATCATCATATCTCATTTGTAATCATCACACTGCATGAATATGCCCCCAAAAGGCGAAAGCGCCCAAACACACGGCCCAAAGCCTCTATGTGTGTTCAGACGGGCCCCAAAGGCCTCTCATCTCATATCATCTGTATCACTGTATCTGGAGGGGAGGGTACTGTCCAATGCTTTTAAAACACAATCTCTATATTCATATTCATACACATTCTAATCATACTTTAAATCCTACATTTCTTTTCATTGTCACATGTAAATCCATTTTTCTCAACTTCAAAATACCATCATATTTATTCAAAATCAATGCAGAAATTCAATAACCAAATATTTTAATATAATACCAATGCGTGAATAAAATCCATTTCGAGAAAATCATTAAATCAAACATTTAACATACTCATTTTGTAAACATACTTTACTATCGCAATTAACCATGAAAATAGGTTTTGTATATTCCACTCACAGTGACAATGTCCAATCTCGGTACCAATAACGTCTGTAGGCTGATTCTCGTTTGTGGATTCTCCTATTTCAATTAAACGACATAATTATTCTCCGTAACATGAAATACCGTTAATTTCATGCAATAAATCTCGAAACGAATATTTATCCGCAATAAACTATTCCTGTATAAATAAAATTACTGAAATACCCCTATAGGCCAAAATTACTAAAATGCCCCCAACGCCAATATTTACCACAATTATGATCGAAACCATAATTTATCGAATTATCCATAAAATTATAAATTATAAATTATTAATTTATCCTCAATCTGAATCACAAAATTAATCACAATTTCGAATTTTTAAAATTACTCTCGGAGTGCGAAAATTTACTGAAATGTCCTTAATAATTCAAATTACCGAATCACCCTAGAATTTTCAAATTACCTCACTGCCCTAACAAAAAATTACCAAATTATCCTTAATTTCCAGAAATTACAAATTCACCCCAAAGCTTTGTGAAATTACCGAATTGCCCCTCACCGGTCAACGGTGACCGGACTTCAGTCAACGGCGACGGGAAGCTCATGTCAGCATGTTCCGCCCACGCTGAGTTCAATGGTGCTGGCGGTGACCTCCAACGCACGGCGACGAGGCTGGATCGAGCTTCCAAAATCTGCAATCCTTCCTGCGATCGTTCACGGTAATTCCGGCATCCCCAATGGTTGTGGTTGGTCAGAAAACTTTGCTGGGAAGCGGAAGAACAAATTCCAGACACTGGCATCACCCAGCTCCGGCGATATCAACGGCGACAAAAATGGGTCTTGGCTGCAACTTTTGGCCTCTTTTGCACAGGCGTTCCGGTCAGGTTCCGGTGACGAGGATAGCAGGGATATGTAGCTCGTCTCTCAAGCTTTGAAACGGTACCTTGCTTGCCCAGAACGGAGGTCGGAAGTGGGAGATCCCGCTTGGTCAAACTCGCGGGTCGGATCCGGGTCGGGTCAAACCCTGTCAACCCCCCTCTCTCTTTCTCTTTCTCTCTCTTACTCTCTCTCTCTCTCCTCTATATATAGAAATCTGAAAAAATGGAAACCTTCTTTTTTCTTTTTTTTTTCTTTTACAAAATACAAATTAAACGAATATTGGACCCGTGACGGAAATAAAATCTGGTTTCCCGAGCTTCTAATCACGTTCAATTTATCTCAATTCAACACCGTAATAATTTCTAAGTTAATTCGAGCATCAAATAAAGGAAAATCGGGTCTGGGGTATTACAGTGTGTTTGGGCGCTTTTGCCTTTTGGGGGCATATGCATGCAGTATGATAATTACGGATGAGATATGATGATACAGATGTGATACAGGACTTTGGGGCCCATCTGAGTACACACAGAGGCTTTGGACCGTGTGCTTGGGTGTTTTTGTCTTTGGAAACTGGATTATACATGTACAAATATGATGAGATATGAGATAGTATTTCCTTGTTTATTCGTGTAACTCCGGGGTGTGACGGTACCCAGATAGTACGTCATTGCCCGTCCGTTGAGGTCCGGATACAACGAGATTATTCTCCTGAGTACTTGTTTGGTGATGATATTCAGATTTGCATATTCTATATGTTATTGTGATATGATTTCCATGGATATTGGATGCGATATTATATATGCTTTCATGGCTAGTAATCTGATTTAAATGTTAAATGATTTATTACTAATTTCTTGCATATGGTTTGATGAAATCGTGTTTGGAAGTTGATATGATTATTTCTTTTAAAGTAAAATTAAATTAATTTATTTTCAAAAACTATTATCCACTCACTGATCTCACTGAGTTTTATACTCACTCCGTTTTATTATGTTTCTTCCCCATCGTGAGATTGTAGGTACAGGACCGACCCAAGATATATTTGAGTTTTTTACGTTTGATGTAGAGAATATAGATGAATTTTGTTAGGATATCCTTATCATCTTGTTCTTTTAGAATTGTAAAATTTTGTTATATTATCCTTTTGGGATTAAGAATAAACCGGTGTATAATAATAGTTATAATATTATCTTTTCAAACTTTGAAAATATCTTGAGTAAAACTCAGCATTTTGGTTGAGAATGTTGATCACTGGAGTTTGTGGTATATTATGCCATTTTGGAAGTGTTTGTTTATATATTTTCAGATTGGGAGTGTTATATTTATAAGGAGACTCTGCCGAATTTTCGGCAGAATTCTTACTAATTAAATTATTATCTACCTAGTTTGATGTGACAGATAGACTTGCCACTTAAGGTTTGGGGTGGTTGTTTCATTCGTTGCAAATGAAATTTTACCATGTGCATGGCTGTCTTATCTTTTGAGTTCCGGGTATTTATTTGATCACGTGCTCTGTTAACTATTAGCCTCACCATCTGCGTTATGGAAGCAAAAGAATCAAGAATTAAATTCAGGGAATAACTGGACAATTAGCTCAAAATTAAATTAAAATTTTCGTGCCAGGATATGACTTCGGGAGATTGAGATATGCAACAATGTGTTGCCTTCATCATCCTTCCAGTTAAGGATATCATCATTTTTGACATATCCAAGCCATCCTAGCATGACTTCAAGGACTTCCAACTTGTCATTTTTGCGTGACATGCAGCGGTTTCTTCCTGGATTGTCACCTGCAGGATAGACTCTGGGCAAGCTGCTAGAAATTTACATAGAATATCGACATTTCCTTTCTCAGCAACATAGTGTAGAGGCGTCACACCCTCCCTTCCTTGGACACGAACAAGATTTCTATCAACATCTATGAGCCGAAGCACCACTTGGGTATGCGTTTTCTGCAGGGCAAGATGCAAAGGGCAAAATCCATATTGGTTTTGTTTTCTGGCTAATGATGGCTTTAATCGCATAATCTCCAAGACAAAGTTGATATGCCCCATTGATGCTGCTATTTTTAAAGAAGTATCCACAAATGGTACTTGGTCTATCTGATCTAAAAGATATGCGTCCTCCCATATTAATTCATACAAGGCATCAACATTTCCTGCTTGAGCAGCCTCGCTCAACCTCTGATCCGTTCTGAAGGACATTAATTAATTGATTTAAGCAATATTTTTAGCCAGTAATTACGATGTGCATAACATGAAAATGTAAAATAATGAAATATATTATTTAAAATTATTATCTATATATGGACTATACTTTAGCAAAAGCCGTTTTACCTCAATAAATTTGTGCAGTTGGCCATAATAGGAAGTGAAGTTGCTTCTAATGCTCCAGCGCTGCGTAGCATATCCTCGATCTCCTCGTTTCTTGATTGAGTTTGATCAAGTAATGTAGTATCTAATGGTGTCAAGCCATAAGAATTCAGGGAATTTATTTCAACTTTGCAGTTCAATAAGCACCTTACAATCTGCTGGGACATGTGAATACAAATTCGTAAGGTAGTTTTCAAGTCAAAAGAATGGGTGTTTGATATTTTGAATAAGTTGTTTGATGAAATGCTTCAGAGAAGCATTTGAATTCTACAAGTTATCAAGTAATGATTGAATCTTCATCAAGTGTCAAAATCAAGGGCTATGATTTCACCTAGTGTATAACTTGTAAAGCAAGAACACTCTAGGTTGATTATAATAATTAAGGTTGTAATGTCATGTGTAATACTGTAATGAGACAAATATCATGTGACATCTTCTAGAGTATTTTGTAATGTAATGTAATGTAATTGATTGTGAGCCTTTGATATTAGGTCTAGATGATGAAGGAATAATAACAACATAGTACAAAACTATAATAACGTAATGAGGAATTTTTAATATAGAAAAATCAGTTCTTTATTTGCTTGTGAGTTTGTGTTCAAGCTATAATATATAGTGGGAAAAAGGACATCAACACCCACGAATTCGATAAATTGATCATATAAACTGTTTATTTTGAAATGATTTGATATTACCCTTTGGGGACATGTAGATCATTCATTTAGAAATAATCACATAGAACCCCCAAAGTTTGTTAAAAATTAGGTTTGTATATCCGGAAGGTATCTATATGATTATTTCTAAAAATAGGTTTCATAACTATTTCACCCAACCATAGGGCTCTCTTGTCCTTTTCCTATTGTCACACTCTTAATGTAGCATGCCTTAAGTAAAAATCCTTACTTAAGAGAGCACATGCCAAAGAAAGAAAGAATGAGGGAACTCAAAGAGCTAATTAATTACGGCTTAGATCTTGTTGTATTATATGCTTGCAAAGAGGTCTTTATATACAAGTCTAAGTGATACTGCTGCTATAAGGTATCCTAATCTAATGAGGGGAAACCATGCCTAAAAGGGAAAGCATAATAATATGTGCAAGATTATCTTTAGAAAAAACTTCCTCCTAATCTAATTAATTAGGAATCATCTACTCCCTAAATACCTAGAAAACTGTCCTAAGTAGGTTAGGTGTGAGTGAGAGCTCTACATCTCAAAACAATAGGGGCGCGACACAATGTAATTGTAATATATGCACTTTAATTATTTTAAATTAGTGCATCTATAAATTTTATTCTGGTATTAATTTTACTGTTGCCGGTAATATCACGAGTTATCGCGGACATATATTGACGCATTATGATTTTTTAGTTGAAGCTCGAATTAATTTTGGAATTTTCACGGTGTTAAATCGCGATAGAGTGAGCGCGATTAGAAGTCCGGATAATCGGATTTTATTTCTGTCTCGGGTCCGGTATTCGAATAATCGGTTTTAAAAAAAAAAAAAGGGGGTTTTCATTTTTGATTTTTCGTTTCTGTTTTAAAGAGAGAAAGAGAGAGAGGGAGAATGAGAGAGAAGGAGAAAGAGAGAAGAGGAGAGAGAGAGACCCGTTCCGTTGACCGTAACTCCCGATTCCGACCACTTCACCGGCCGAGCTTGATACCGAATTGAAGCTCTTGAGGCGCTGGTCATACACCAGCCATCCTCGACGCCGGAAACCGACCAGAACGCCGGCGATTTGAGCCGAAAACTCGCGGCCGAAACCCGGTTTGCGTCGCCGTCGATCCCGCCGGAATTGGGTGAAGCCACCACTTGGAAATCGTTCCTCAGCCTCCCAGCAACCTTTCCCGACCGAGCACGACCACCGGAGACGTCTGAATCGCCGGGACCGACCACCTCCAAAAAACCGCGACTTTGGAGCTTCGATCCGCCGCCGTCGCCGAGCGTGGGTTGACACCGCCGGCATGGTTGAACTCAGAGCGGCCGGAACTAGCTGAGTTGAGCTTCCCGTCGCCGTTGGACGAAGTCCGGTCACCGTTGACCGTTGAGGGGCAATTTGGTAAAGTTCACAAGCTTTGGGGGTCAATTTGTAATTTCTGAAAAGTTATGGTTAAATTTGTAATTTTGAGTTAGGGCAGTTTGGTAAATTGACATTACGAGGATAAATCGGTAATTTGAGTTATTAAGGACATTTCGGTAAATTCGTACTTCGGGGGTAATTTTTTAAAATTCGGAACCAGTGATTAATTATATTATTCGGACCGAGGACAAATCGATAATTTATAATTTCCTGGATAATTCGATAAATTATGGTTCCGAGGATAATTTGATTAATATTGACGTCAGGGGCATTTTAGTAATTTTTCCATATAGGGGTATTTCGGTAATTTTATTCATACGGGAATAGTTTATTTCGGATAAATATTCGTCTCGAGATTTATTACGTTTAAATTAGCGGCATTTCATGTTATGGAGAATAATTACGTTGTTTATTTTAAATAGGAGGATCTTCGAACTCGAATCAGCCCACAGATATAGTTGACACAGAGTCAGGACATCATCACTGTGAGTGGAATATACAAAATCTATTTTTATAGTTGTGATAGTAAATCATGTTTATGAAATAAATATGTTAAATGTTTAAATTTAATGATTTTCTCATAAAATAGATTTTTAGTTATGAACTGAGATTTATTATTATTGCAACGAGTTTGATTAATGATTTTATTATTATTATTTTTGAGTAAATACATGATAATAGTTTCAAAGAGAATTAAGTGAGTTTGAGATATGTTTCACAGAAAAGAAATGAAATTTCAGATATAGTAAAGTGCTTAAGAATTTCTGTATAGATATTATTCCCGCCATAGACACAGAGTGTCTGATCGATCGATCGGTTGAGATTAGAGGCCTTTGGGGCAGTCTGAACACACATGAGGTTTTGGGCTGTGTGTTTGGGCGCTTTTGGGGCTTATGCATGCAGAGATCTGATATTCGGTTATGATGAGACAAGATTTCCCCATCCGTGTAGCTCCGGACATGATGGTTCACGATTGTCCGTCCGTTGAGGTCCGGATATGATGAGATTATTTCCCTAGGTACTTGTTTAGTGATAGTTTATCAGTATTCAGTATTTGATATTATCAGTGTTATGATTTTAGTGATTTCATGCAGATTTATGAATTATTACTATTTTAGTACATGATTTTAAAGTAAAAAAAAAATTATTAAAGTTCTTCTAAGATTTTAATGAGAATTGTTCAGAGAAAGAGTAAAGTATTTGTTTTAATTAAATTAGTTATTTTAAAAAATTACTATCAACTCACTGACCTTCACTGAGTTTTATACTCACTCCGCTTTTATTATATTTTATTTTTCTCCCCAGGAGACTTGCAGGTACCTCAGTTGACCCAGCAGCAGTTGTAGCAATCCAAAAAACGCTCTATCATGATATTTGATAACGTTAAATAAATGCTATAATAGTTTTATAATAGCATTTAAAAACTGCTATACATCTATAGCGGTTTTTAAAAAATGCTATAAAGAAAAGATAGCATGGGCAATAACGACGTTAAATAAACGCTATAATAACGATAATATAACATTTTTTGAGCGCTATAAAAAGTCATATTTATTGTAGTGGATGCATTTCATGAGCAAGAGGCGAAGAAAACCCTCAACAAGGAGCGAAATTCCCTACTTCAAGTCCGTGCATGTGATACATATCTTAGCAACTTATTGGGGACTAATAAGCCAAATAATATATAAATGAAAAAATTAATAAAAAGACAATTTTTATTTCTAGTTACTCGGAGAATGGGCAGTGATGAGAAGTTGAAGTATCAGTAGACTTGTTTTGTTGGGTTTCAGCAATAGAAGTAAGTACTCGCCCTTTAAACAGGCCTTCAAATAACTCTGCTGGATCATAACATATTTCAACATCTTCGCTCCTCATGAATTCATCAACCTGAAAAAGCAATATATATATATACCACTCCAGTCAAGTATCTTGTATTTATTAAAGTTTAAAAAACTTATTAAACCATACAATTTAATAACTTCTTTGAACTTTAATGATGTCTAGATTTATAAACTAATCATATATATATATATATATATATATATATATATATATTTTGTGTGTATTTATATATATGAGTAGTTTTCTGGCCTGGAATCTTGAAGTGCAGAAAAAGTCTAGAAAAATTTTAAAACCGCAGAATTTTAAAGTCTTACAAATTGAAGCGCTAAAACTGTACGGTTTATGCTTTTTCTCGTACGTTTTTGCACTTTAAAAATCCAAATTGGACCATTTATATATATATTATGAGTGTGTAAATTTAATTTAATAGCAACCAAATCTACTCTCCACCCATATAAATGAGGTCCCAGCCTCAAATCTTTTGTTTTTAAGTAAAAAAAAAAAATTTACTGACAGACTAAATGAGGACAAAACTAATAAAAGACTAACTAATTAAAATCATATCTTCATAATCCCAATCCCATAAAACGGAGCATGGCCCCGAAATGTCCTTCAAAGTAACCTTAATGCCTGAATTTGTAGGCAGCCATTGGCGGTCCCAAATAAACACTGATCACTTCCCAGGCAAATCTGCGGGGAAAAGCTGATCGAAATGCATCATGGGATGATTTAAAAGTCTCTTCATCTGCTTTGTAATACTGAAACTCCTTTGGTAGTGAATTCTTCAGCAAGGCATTGTAGCTTCCAAGCTGCAGAGTCTCTTCTCCTGACAAGCCTTTTTCTTCCTGCATAAGTGACAGAGTTGTCGAAGCCCTTCAAAATAAATACTGATTCACCTAAATTAATTTGTAGAAATAGTGGAACCAGGTCGAATCTCAAAAGAACTATGAATTTAATTTCTCAAAGCTTAAAACAAAAATTACTTTCCCAAGAATTCAAGATTTGCAAAGTTTTCTGCCTCAAACCGGATAACCGGATTTTGTAACCGGAAAATCGATTGTCGTTTGAAGATTTCTGGGAGTTATCCAGCTAACCGGATAAGGAATCCGGCAAACCGGTTGCAATTCGTAACCCTTCTGGAATTATTCGGCTAGCCGGTTAATGAAACCGGAAAACCGAATGCGTGCTGTCTACTTTCTGGACACAATTCGGACAACCGGTTAGCTCAACTGGTAAGCCGATCATGGGTTCTCTCTTTTCGACTTATTCAACCGGTTATGGAAACCTAAGACCGAATTTTTGGTTCTTCTTTGAGCTATTCGCTAACCGTTAATGTAACGGTAAGCCGACTTTCGCTTGTCTCCTTTTCGCTCACAAACGGCCAGCCGTTTAGTGATTGCTTATCCGACGGATTTTAAGTTTTTCTTCTTTAACAAATTGATAAAATAAATAAAAATAACAAGACTTTAAAATTAAACAAAGAAATCAATCTTACCAAACTTCCAATCCAAGGGTGTAAATTCCATCTAATTGCAATTTTGATCATAGGCAAAAATATAAATTACTCAATCCAAGAACTTAGTCTACTTAATCGGAAAAGTCAGAAAGTAATTATTCTCCTAATATATTAGACTCAAACAATTGCTCAAATCAAATCTTACCATTAATTTAACTGGGCATCATCGTTCCATATCAAATTAAATGATAGCATTAAGAATAGTGAGAATGACTAAAACAAAATCAATTAATTCAGATTATCCCAATTTAATCAACTTCGTATTTTTTTTTCCCTGGAGTTTATCATGCAAGCTATGTAATTGTGGCCATCAATATACACACACATGAGCCAACTCCTTGCTACTCAATTCAGTCATTCATGACAATTACGGATCACAAACTCATGACTAGCAATAGAAAAATAAATATTGAATTAAGGCGTCAATTTAATCAATATAAATAATTCATAGAAAATAAGAACAAGAAATAAAAATTACTTGGATTGAAGAAATTCTTGTTAAGTTCAAAGCCTCACAAAATTACAATCAGAATTTGATTAACCCTTGGACCGGAATTAAGACCTTAGCCACACATGGTGGTCAAACAAAACCAAGAGTTGTTTGACTAAAGAAGTTGTTGCAGCCGTTTGTCTCTTTGTTTGCCTCCCCCACCGAAAATTCTTTTCAAAAGCAAGGTTCTTCAATTCCTTTTGCACTCCTCCTTTTATAGTCCACCCAATAATATTAATCCTAATCTAATAAGGAAACCTCAAATAAAGGGGAATCCAAATAAAATAGAATCCTAAATAAGATAGGAAATAGTTTTTATCCTATCCTCCTAAAATAAAGTAAATAATATAAAAATAAGTTCCACATGAATTTTTGCTTCAAGATTCGTAATTCTCCCAAGCAGCTTTCACCATTTTCTCCAACAAGCATTGAATTTCACCAAGGAAGCCAAAAACGTGCCTTTTTGTCCAAATTCCATCATAACATCCATGTTCCACCTCCTAAATCAAATCAAACATAATTTCCACAAATTAGCACAAAATCAATCAAAATATGAGGGAATTAAACAAAATATAGCATGACTATTTATAACCTATCAATAAGATACAATCCAAAGTCTATGTAATACCCCAGACCCAATTTTCCTTTATTTGATGCCCGAATTAATTTAAATATTATTACGGTGTTGAATTGAGATAAATTGAACGCGATTAGAAGTTTGGGAAATTGGATTTTATTTCCGACATGGGTCCGGTATTCGTTTAATTTGTATTTTATAAAAGCAGAGAAAAAAAAAAAGATTTTCGTTTCTTTATATTGAGAAGGAGAGAGAGAGAGAGGGGGAGAGAGAGATCCGGGTTGACCCGTTTGACCCGACCGGATCTCCCACTTCCAACCTCCGTTCTGGGCAAGCAAGGTACTGTTTCGAAGCTTGAGAGACGAGCTACGTATCCCTGCCATCCTCGTTGCTGGAACCTGACCGGCACGCCGGTGAAAATAGGCCGAAAGTTGCGGCCAAGACCCGTTTTTGCTGCCGTTGATCTTGCCGGTTTTGGGTGATGCCACTGGCTGGAATTTGTTCCTTAGCTTCCCAGCAACATTTTCCGACCAACCACGACCACCAGGGATGCCGAAATTGCCGTGAACGATTGCCGGAAGGATTGCGGATTTTGGAAGCTCGATCCGGCGCCGTCGTTGCGCGTGGGTCGTCACCGCCGGCACCATTAGACTCAGCGTGGCCGGAAATTGCAGACTTGAGCTTCCCGTCTCCATTGACTGAAGTCCGGTCACCGTTGACCGGTAAGGGGCAATTCGGTAATTTCACTCAGCTTTGGGGGTGAATTTGTAATTTCTAAAAATTATGGATAATTTGGTAATTTTGATAATGGCAGTGAGGTAATTTGATAATTCTAGAGTGATTCGGTAATTTGAATTAGTAAGGACATTTTGGTAATTTTCGCACTTCGGGGGTAATTTCATAAATTCAAAAGTTACGATTAATTTTTTGATTCAGATTGAGGATAAATTGATAATTTATAATTTTGTGGTGGATAATTCGATAAATTATGATTCCGACAGTAATTTGGTAAATATTGAAGTTGGGGGCATTTTAGTAATTTTAGCCTATAAGTGTATTTTGGTAATTTCAGTAATTTTATTCATACGGGAATAGTTTATTGTGGATAAATATTCATTTCGAGATTTATTACGTGAAATTAGCAGTATTTCATGTTACAGAGAATAATTATGTCGTTTAATTGAAATAGGAGGATCCACAAATGAGAATCACCTCTGACGTTATCGACAAGAGATTGGACATCATGTATGAGTGGAATATACAAAACCTATTTTCATAGTTAATTGTGATAGTAAAGCATGTTTACGAAATACGTATGTTAAATGTTTGATTTAATGATTTTCTCGAAATGGATTTTATTCACGCATTGGTATTATATTAAAATATTTCGTTATTGAATTTCCGTATTGATTTTCAATAAATATGATGGTATTTTGAAGTTGAGAAAAGTGGATTTAAATGTGATGATGAAAGGAAATGTATTATTGGAAGTATGAATTGATTTTATATGATTATGAGTATAGAGATTGTTTGATCCAGATAAAATGATATGAGATGAGAGGCCTTTGGGGCCCGTCTGAACACACATAGAGGCTTTGGGCCGTGTGTTTGGGAACTTTCGTCTTTTGGGGGCATATGCATGCAGTATGATGATTACAGATGAGGTATGATGATACAGATGTGATACAGGCTTTTGGGGCCCGTCTGAGTACACACAGAGGCTTTGGACCGTGTGCTTGGGCATTTTTGTCTTTGGAAATTGGATTATACATGTACAAATATGATGAGATATGAGATAGTACTTCCCTGCCTATCCGTGTAGCTCTAGGGCGTGATGGTACCCAGATAGTACGTCATTGCCCGTCCGCTGAGGTTCGGATAGATGAGATTATTCCCCTGGGTACTTGTTTAGTGATGATTTTCATATTAGCGTATTCTATATGTTATTGAGATATGATTTCCACGGATATTGAGTATGATATTTTATATATTTTCCATGTTTAGTAATCTGATTTAAATGTTAAATGATTTATTACTGATTTTGTTTCGCATGTGATTTGGTGAAATTGTGTTTAGAAGTTGATAGCTTTCGTGATTCAGTATTTGATGTTATCAGAATTATTATTTCATTGATTTTATGCGGATTTAAGTAATTTTATTCTCCCAGTGTATAATTTGAATTAAAAGAAGTTATTAAAGTTCTTTCGAGATTTTAATGAGATTGTTTAGAAAAAGATTAAACCTGTTATTTTTAAAAATTACTATCCACTCACTGAGCTCACTGAGTTTTATACTCACTCTGCTTTTATTATATTTCTCCTCCAGGAGACTTGCAGGTACATCAGTCGACCCAATAGCAGCAGATGTAGATTGATTTTTCGAGCTTTATAATGGTGATAGGAATTATAGATATTTTATTAAGATATTTTAGATTGTATAATTTATTTCATATTTGTGGTTAAGAATATTTTACCGTATTTGATGTTGTAGTGTTTGGATGAGATTTGATTTGTGGATTAAAGAAGTTGGTTGTGGGTGTTGGTTGGATTTAAAATTATATTGGGAGTGTTAATTTCATAAATTTGCAGGTTGGGTATATTTTATTTTATAGAGGAGGTTCTGTCAAATTTTTGATAGAATTTATCAGATATTATTATTATTAATTCAGTTTAGCGAGATCAGATAGACTTGCCCTGGGGGTTTCGGGGCGGGTCGCTTCAGTCTATCAATGTGTGAGGATCTTATTGTCAGATTCAACCCTTAACTTTGTAGGACACATAGGCTTATAGTGGTGACTCACAACAGATTACAGCTTTAACCAAATGCAGTTATACCACATCGTGTAGTACAAAATTTAAGAGGTGTTGATGATTTAAAGACAACTTAAAAATATCAGAAAATCTAATATTATACGAAAGGGATTCAGGTTTTATTCTATTACGTACCATTAACAATGAGCTTGAATTTCTGGTTAGTTGTCTTGGAATCATTTAAGCTAGTCTTGTTGGAAAGCTCCATTTCCATGACCTTGCAACATTCTGAACTGTTTTCTATTGATCCTTCATGCCACTCCTGCGATTGCATACAAAATTAACGATGAACTTGTTATGAACTAATTAAGGAAATATCAATGGAATAATCAGTAATGAAAATTAACTTGTTAATTATCTAGCTAGCTTGATAGCCACCTTGGTCCGGCCTTCCTCGAAGAGCTTGTTTACTTTCGAAAATCGGAGGGCCACCGTGCCTCCACTGCGTGCTTTTTGCTTCATTTAAGATTGAACGGTACTTATCCTCGAACGGTACTTATCCTCCACTTCTATAACTTCTTTTATTTTATCCATATTTCAAAATTATTGTTGCAAAGCATAGTGACCGTAGGGATATATATATATGTACATAAGTGTGTGCACATGCGTATGTATATTTATATGTACATATATGTAAATATGAGTGTATATTTATGTGTGTAGAAATCTGATCAGGTTCACACAGTCGCATATGTTATTGCGAGCTAAGCCACATGTCATCGATCATTGATTGGCTGGACGTCAGCCAATGATCAAGTGATCCATGAACCATCGCACAAGTCCACGCTTGATCAGCACTCTATACATAATAATAATAATAATGATGATGATGATGATGATGATAATGATGATGATGAACCACAAGGATTGCTCAAAATGATGGTTTGGTCAGCCTTATCTGCTGCCGAATAAGGACACAAGTATGATTTCACATGAATAAATTCTGATGGCACCCGCAAAGTCTGCATTGAGCTGCTGACAAAGAATCTGCCAGTTTTATTTTGACATTATTCTAAAAGTTTATCTATAGGTTTATTGGACGTTTTTAGATTTTCCAAAAAATATGACATAGTAGATTTTTCTTAAAATGAAGACGTCACCTTCTTTATTAAGTAGTGAACACTATGCAACACAGATTAGAGATGAGTGTTGAGATGTCATCTGTACTAAAATAACATTATCTCAACTGAAAGGAACCTGATGAGGTTAAGAAATTCGACCTTCAGGGCAAAAGTGTAAAATGGAAAAAGCATAGAAAAGTAACAAACGAAACAAATAAAATGTAAATGTGGGAAGTATGCAGAATCTCGAAACTCAGACAGAAGAAAAAGAGAGAGATTTTTCCCACAATCAATGAGATGTTAGAAAACGACATCGCATCACAGTTTTAGTTTTTTCCAGTTTCAGAATAGGTTAGTGAAATCTCACTAGCCCTTGAACTACTTGATGTGCGCATTCAAGCATAAACAAGGCTAGAGCTATCTACTAAACAATAAGGCTTGGTTACAGAGCAAGATCAAGATAATTCTAGTGCCGATGAAATATATGGCAGTCTCTTTAGCTTATAATATGCAATAATGCAGCTTGATATCAGCTCCAAATATCTCGTTTGGGACCCATGCATCTGACTTATAATCATCATGTTATGTGTTGGAAAATTTTCAAAATAAATAGTCTTCTTGTTGTAAGGACATGTCCATTTAATTGTGTCTTATAGAAAATGTATCTTTTTACTAAATGATATAACTTTTTATGGTAACATTTCACTTAGAGATGCATCATTTCATGGTGACATTTCATTTGAAATAGTGATGGTTCAATTTGGACCATTGATTAAAATTAAATCTAGATTCAATGCCCATGAATGAAGGGGTATCATAAAAGATGACAACTCAAATGAAGGGGCACAAGTATATCTATAAATAGGGGTCATGTTTAAGAAATTTAGACATGAATTTAATCATCCTACGCCACTCTTTTCTCACCCCTCTTTTATAGAACGAATTTCAACATAAATATCCATTTCTTTTGTGCATTAAAAATCTAGTATATTGTTTTCTGTAGGAACAATATATGTTTTCTGCAGGAACAATATATTGTTTCTTGGCAGGCTTGCAACGTTCAAGAGTATTCTGGTTTGCTTTTGTCGATGCACAACGCAAGCAAACAAACAAGTGCTTCATTGTATCCTGGAGGCTTATTTGCTTAACGCATGTGCATCACTCAATTGGTGGGGGCAAACAACGTCTTAAGGAAAGTGACATTTGTAACGTGCCTTGAAGTACACATTCTTTTATGCAGTTTCCTATTATCATTATTTTTCTTCCACACACAGAGTTGTAAACACATTACTTTACATAATAAAGTTCCACTATTATTATTGTATTTCTCTATATTTGTCATTCCCTACATCTCACAACACCAACATTCTTAAGACGTTATTTCTGCAACAATGGCACTAAGTTCATCTCTTCGACAATTCGCAGTAGATTTTGTCAAATTGGAGAGGTTTGATGGTGGCAACTTTATTCATTGGCAGAAAAAGTTGCATTTCTTGTTGACAAGCCTCAATCTAGTCTATGTTCTCACAACACCAAAGCCTCAAGAACGTGAAAATGAGACATTAGTGGAAACCAGAGTGCGGCAGAAGTGGGAGCAAGATGACTACGTGTGCAAGGGACACATTTGCAATGCGATGTCTGATACTTTGTTTGATCAATGCCACAACAAACCTACAGCAAAGGAGATATGAGACTCATTAGAGGCTAAGTACATGATGGAAGATGCCACAAGTAAGAAATTCTTGGCTTCTAAATTTTTTAATTATAAAATTATTGATAATAGACTTGTGGTTGAACAATATAATGAGATTTTGCATATTCTTAATCAATTCAACCAACATAACATGAAAATAGATGAGTCTATTATTGTCTCTTCAATTATTGATAAACTTCTTCCCTCTTGGAAAGACTATAAGAAAAGTCTTAAACATAGCAAAGGGGAAATTAGTCTAGATGGCTTAGGCCAAAGTCTTCGTATTGAAGAGGAACTCAAGCTTAATAGTCTTGAGGATCATACTGTTATGTCCTCTAAAATTAATGTTGTGGAGAAAAGGAAAGAGTTTAAGCATTCTAATCACCCTAAGAATAACTAAAAGAGAAAGTTTGATTCCAAAGAGAATTAAAATAACAAGAAGAAAAAGAAGGGTACATGCCACCACTGCGGAAAATCTGGCCACTTCAAAAGAGATTGTCGACTTCTGAAGAAACAAAAAGACATTTTGAACATAAATTTTGTGGCCATGATATTTAAGATTAATATTCTTGAAGATAATAATGCATGGTAGATAGATTTTGGTGCAACCAAGCATGTATGCAAGGATCGTAGCATTTTCAAATCTTATAAAGCAATGGATGATGGAAATCTTCTTTACATGGGAAATTTCTCCACTGCAATAGTTAAAGGAAAAGGCAATGTGCAACTAGAGTTTACTTCTGAAAAAACTTAAACTCTTACTGATGTTTATCATGTTCCTGAAGTTAGGAAAAACCATGTATCTAGTAGCCTTCTTAATAAGTTTGACTTCAAACTCATTTTTTAGTCAAATAAATTTATATTATCTAAGGGTGGTACCTTTGTTGGGAAAGGATATATGTATGAAGGAATATTTAAACTCAATATCAATAATATGAATATTTCTTCTACTTATATAGTTGACTCATTATCTTTGTGGTATAATCATTTCAGACATGTGAATATTAGAAGATTGCATGATATGGCTAATTTAGAATTGATTCTTAAGCATGAGAATGATATGCATGAAAAATATAAAGTATGTGCACAAACTAAATCACAAGAACTCCATTTCCAAAAATTGAAAAAACATCTTCTTTATTGCATTTAATTCATAGTGATGTATGCAATATGCATAGTAATCCTACCAAAGGTGGTAAAAAATATTTTGTAACATTTATTGTTGATTTTTCAAAATATTACTATGTGTATTTATTACATTCCAAAGGTCAAGTGTTAGGCAAATTTAAAATTTACAAAAATAAAGTTGAGAATTTTTGTGACACTAAAATTAAATGCCTTAGAAGTGATAAAGGAGGTGAATATGCTTTTTCTAAATTTTGTGAATTTGTTGGCATTGTACATGAAACTAGCACTGCATATACTTTACAACAAAATGGTGTAGCTGAAAGGAAAAATAGGACATTAATAGAAATGGTTAATGCTATGCTTTTTAATGCTGGGCTAGGTAAAGGTTTTTGGGGTGAAGCTATTTTAAATGCATGTCATATCTTAAATAGAGTGCCCAATAAGAAAATAAAGGTGACCCATATGAATTATGAAAAAAGAGAAAGCCTAATCTTTCTTATCTAAGAGTTTGGGATTGTCGAGCTATTGTAAGACTACCTGAACCTAAGATAAAGAAATTAGGAGAAAGGGGCATTGAATGCATATTCTTAGGATATGCTGAGCATAGTAAAGCTTATAGGTTTCTTGTAACAGAACCTAATAACTTTGTTAAGATCAATACTATAGTGGAATCTAGAGATGCAATATTCTATGAAAAGAGATTTTCCACTATACCAAAAATCATTGACTCTCAAAAGAATGATGAATCAATAGAAATTGGTCAAAAGCATAATGCTAATAATGAGCAAAACCATTTGAGAAGAAGTAAAAGAATAAGGACTATGAAATCCTTTGGAGTAGATTTCATAGTCTATTTAGTTAAAGGGACAAGAGACTCACAATTAAGACAGACCATGATCACACATACTATAGAGTCCGATCCCCTCACCTATGAAGAGGCAATGAAGTCTCAAGATGCTGCTTTTTGGAAAGAGGTCATTAATGATGAAATGGGCTCTATTATGGGTAATAAGACTTGGAAATTAGTTGATTTACCACTTGACTCTAATCCTATAGGTTGTAAATTGATTTTTAAAAAGAAGAAGAAAGTTGATGGAACAATTGAAAGATTCAAAGCAAGACTAATAGCGAAAGGCTTTACACAAAAAGAAAGCTTTGATTATTTCGATACTTATGCACCTGTTGCAAGAATTACTACTATTAGAGTCTTGATTGCTTTAGCTTCAATTTATCGTTTTGAAATCTATTAAATGGATGTAAAAACATCTTTCTTAAATGGAGAATTAGATGAGAAAATTTACATGAAACAACCAGAAGGATTTGTTATGCCAGGACAAGAATATAAAGTTTGTAAACTAGTTAAGTCTTTATATGGTCTTAAACAAGCTCCAAAGCAGTGGCACGAAAAGTTTGACAAAGTGATTGTCTCAAATGGATTTAATATTCATGAATATGATAAATGTGTCTACAGTAAATTTAATGAAAATAAAGGTGTGATTATTTGTTTATATGTAGATGAAATGTTAATTTTTGGTACTGATAGTGAGAGCATTAAACTCACTAAATCATTATTGTCATCTAATTTTCATATAAAAGACATGGGGCTTGTTGATGTGATTTTGGGGATTAAAATTATTAAAAATGAGAATGGCCTAGTGTTGTCCTAATCACATTATATTGAGAAAATTTTAAAGAAATTCAATTATTATGATTGAAAGTCTGTGTCAACACCTTTTGATTCAAATATAAGATTATACCCTAACACTGGCAGAGCAATATCCCAATTAGAATATTCACGTGTTATTGGGTGTCTTATGTATGCGATGACTTGTACTAGGCCTGATATTACTTTCGCTGTTGGAAAGCTGAGTAGATATACTAGTAATCCAAGCCAAGCACACTGGCAAGCAGTGTATAGAATTTTAAAATATTTAAAAAATACAATGGATTATGGTATATACTACACTAGATATCCTTCAGTTTTGGAAGGATTTTTTGATACTATTGGATTATTAACCGAGATGATCATAAATCCACGAGTAGTTGGATTTTTAATCTTGGTGGAGGAGCTATTTCATGGGGCTCAAAGAAGCAAACTTGTATAGCAGACTCCACTATGGCTGTAGAATTTGTAGCTTTGGCTTCATGTTGCAAGGAAGTTGAATGGTTAAGGAATTTGCTTATAGAAATTCCTAACTGTGATAGTGAGGCAACCTTTTCAAGGGCATATAGTCAAATCTATAATGGAAAGTCTAGGCACATTGGTTTAAGACATAGTTATGTGAGACAACTACTTACAGATGGAGTAATCACAATTGACTTTGTGAAATCATGCCAAAATTTGGCGGACCCCTTAACTAAAGGTCTTGCAAGGAATATTGTATTAAAAACTTCTAAGGGGATGGGACTGAGGCCAGCATCGTCTTATCACCAATGATGGAAACTCAACCCAACATTTGAAATATCAAGATCTTAGGTTCAATGAGCAAAAGTACATCATATGTCGTGATAGCAAGCACTATAATATTTTTAGATGTGTCCCAAAGGTCAGTGCTTGATACCTGTAACATATGGGAAAGGTTAAGCTACTTAACTTTTAATAGACTTATAAATATTTTAGTTATAAGAACATTCCAGATAAGTCTACCTATGTGAGTGTAGAAGGTGGTGCCGCTTCCTATGTAACTTGGCTAGTTACTAAAACGTTTATAAAAATAGGATATAGACATAAAGCCAATCCACGTGTCGGCTAAAGAATACTTGAGAATTTGAAAACTTATGTGTAAGATATATCCGGTTAGTCGAATGAAGTCACTAGTTCAAAGCTTGCCTACCATGCCACCTTGATTAACTTTGATGCATTGTCACTAAGTGAAGGTTCAAGTGAAACGACCCGCCCCGAACCCCCAGGGCGAGTCTATCTAATCTCGCTTAATTGAATTAATAATAATTCTAATATCTGAGAAATTCTATCAAAAATTCGGCAGAACCTCCTCTATAAATATAATATATCCAACTTACAAATTCACGAAATTAACACTCCTAATATGATTTCAAATCCAACCAACACCCACAACCAACTTCTTTAATCCATATACCAAATCTTCTCCAAACATTATAATATCAAATATAGTAAAATATTCTTAACCACAAATGTGAAATAAATTATACAATCCAAAATATTTTAATAAAATATCTATAATTTCTAGCACCATCCTATAGTCTGAAAATCAATCTACAACTATTGCTGGGTCGACTGATATATCTGCAAGTCTCCTGGGGAGGGAAAATATAATAAAAACGGAGTGAGCATAAAACTCAGTGAGCTCAGTGAGTGGATAGTAATTTTTTAAAATAACTTATTTAACTTAAAAAAAATACTTTAATCTTTCTCTAAACAATCTCATTAAAATCTCGAAAGAACTTTAATAATTTCTTTTAATTCAAATCATACACTGGAAGAATAAAATTTCTTAAATCTGCATAGAATCAATGAAATAATAATTCTGATAACATCAAATACTGAATACTGATAAACTATCACTAAACAAGTACCCAGAGAAATAATCTCATTATATCCGAATCTCAACGAACGGACAATCAGGGAACCATCATGTCCCAGAGCTACACGGATAGACGGGAAAAATATTGTCTCATCTGTAATCTGAATATCTGCATCTCTTTAATCATTATACTGCATGCATAACCCCCAAAAGGCAAAAGCACCCAAACACACGGCCCAAAGCCTCTGTGTGTGTTCAAACGGGCCCCAAAGGCCTCTCATCTCATCTAATTTGATCTGATCTGTATCTTTGTATCTAGAAGGGAAGGGTACTGTTTAATGATTTCAAAACAATCTCTATACACAAATTCATAAATATTTAACTATATCTGAATCTCATTTCTTTTCTATAAATTATATATCAAATCCACTTAATTCTCTTTAAAACTATTATCATGTATTTACTCCAAAATAATAGTAAAATCATTAATCAAACTCACCGAATAATAATAAATATCAAAGACATAGTTAGAAATCTATTTTCTAGGAAAATCATTAAATTAAAACATTAAATACTCATTTATCAAAATATAATGTCTTGAATCGTAAAATCGTAAATTACTATAAAATAGGTTTTGTATATTTCACTCACAAGGATGATGTCCAGATCAGATCAACTATATCCGCAGACGATTTGATTCAGATCCTCCTATTTCAAGTAAACAACATAATCATTCTTCGTAACATGAAATACTGCTAATTTTACGCAATAAATCTCGAAACGAATATTTATCCGCAATAAACTATTCTTGTATGAATAAAATTATCAAAATTACAGAAATACCCTTATATGCCAAAATTACCAAAATGCCCCCAACGTCAATATTTACCACAATTATCATCGGAACCATAGTTTATCAAATTATCCTCAAAATTCTAAATTACCAATTTGTCCTCAATTCGAATCACAAAATTAATCACAAGTTTCGAATTTACAAAATTACCCTCAAAGTACGAAATTACCGAAATGTCCTTAATAATTCAAATTACCGATTTACCCTCGACATGTCAAATTACCTCACTGCCCTAATAAAAAATTACCAAATTATCCATAATTTTCCAGAAATTACAAATTCACTCCAAAGCTTTGTGAAACTACCAAATTGCCTCTCATCGGTCAACGGTGACCGGACTTTAGTCAATGGAAACGGGAAGCTCAGGTCTGCTAGTTCCGACCGCACTGAGTCCAATGGTGCCGGCGGTGGCCTCCCACGCGCGGCGACGGCAGCAGATGTAAGCTAAAAAATCCTTGAGTTTTCTAGCGATCGTTCACGGCAAATCTAGCATCTCCGATGGTCGTGGTTGGTCGGAAACGATTGTTGGGAAGCTGAGGAACAAATTCTAGGCGGTGGCGTCACCCAGAACCAGCGGGACCAACGGCGGTGAAAAACGGGTCTTGGCCGCAAGTTTTCGAGCTAGATCGCGCTCGTCGATTCCGACGATGAGGACGGCATGGATATGACCGGCGTCTCAAGAGCTTCAAATCGATACCATGTTTGCTTGGAACGGTGGCCGGAATCGAGAGTTGGAACCGGGTCGAATTCGCAGGTCAACGGGTTGGATCCGGGTCAACAGGTCAACCTCTCTCTCTTTCTCACTCTCTCTCTCTTTCTTTCTCAATATATAGAAATCGGCATCCTTTTTTTTTCTCTTCTTCTTTTTTTTTTAACAAAATACAAATTAAACGAATATCGGACCCGTGCCAAAAATAAAATCCGATTACCTGATAATATCTGTCGCGATTTAACATCGTGATAATATCTAAATTAATTCGATCACCATAAATAAATTAAACAAGCCAAATCTATCCGCAATAAATTGTAATATTACCGGCAACTGTAAAATTCATACCGAAATAAAATTAAGTAATGCACTAAATTATAATAGTACAGTATATATGTTACATCAACTCCAAAAGACACCTTCATCTATGCATAAGTTTTCCAAGCATGTGCGAGATAATTTTTCAAAATTCATTTATTTTGAAAATGGTGGGGGATTGTTGGAAAATTTTCAAAATAAATAGTGTTTTATGGTAAAGACATGTCCAATTAATTGTACCTTATATAAAATGTACTTTTCACTAAAGACATGTCTAATTGAATGATGTCTTGTTGTAAGGACATGTCCATTTAATTGTGTCTTATAGAAAATGTATCTTTTTAGTAAATGATATAACTTTTCATGATAGCATTTCACTTAAAGATGCATCATTTCATGGTGACATTTCATTTGAAATGGTGATGGTTCAATTTAGACCATTGATTAAAATTAAATCTACATCCAATAACCATGAATGAAGGGGTATCATGAAAGATAACAACCCAAATGAAGGGGCACAAGTATATCTATAAATAGGGGTTATGTTTAAGCGATTTAGACATGAATTTAATTATCGTACACCACTCTTTTCTCACCCCTCTTTACTAGAACGAATTTCAACATAAACATCCATATTTTTTGTGCATTAAAAATCCAATATATTATTTTCTGCAGGAACAATATATTGTTTCTTGGCAGGCTTGCAATGTTCAAGAGTAATATGGTTTGCTTTCGTTGATGCACAACGCAAGCAAACAAACAAATGCTTCATTGTATCCTGAAGGCGTATTTGCTTAACCCATGTGCATCACTCAATTGGTGGGGGCAAATAACGTCTTAAGGAAAGCGACATTTGGAACGTGCCTTGAAGTACACATTCTCTTCTGCAGTTTCCTATTATTATTATTGTTCTTCCTACATACAGAGTTGTAAACACATTACTTTACATAATAAAGTTCCACCATTATTATTGTATTTCTCTACATTTGTCATTCCTCACATCTCACAACACCAACATTATGTTCACCATTTTCAATCCTCTTACCCCTGGAAACATAAGCAAGTTATCGATTAAAATGCTGGCCAAAAATCTTGGTCGAGAACAACTCCATAACATGCTGTCGGGCATTTTCACCCCTTTTTGGCCATCCGGCTCCTAATTAATTTAGCCATAGACAAAGAGAATTCTTGGGGTAGGGTTGCAAAGAAATTCTGTCACCTCATTCTAGATTGGCTCCCACCGTCGTATGCAATAATAGTTTATAAACGCCATTGCTTCCAATAGAATGATGCCAAAGTGTACATTCTACATTAATTGTACAACCAATTCGATTTATAATTCATCATTTTCTTTAGGAATCAACTCCGTTGATAATACTATAAGCAACCACACCTTTGTGTATAAAGGACACATAGGCATTCAAAAGAAGAGCATTTCTTTTAGTTGTTGAGCAAGATGTTATAAAGTCGACACGATCGACACTCCATTTCTTTCGCCATCTTTTAAGCTCCTCAAATACTCAACCAACTTTCTTTCATGAGTTAAAGACTAGTTTTTAGTTTCATCAAGCAACTTTCTTTCATTCTCTTATCATCACTATGTCTTTACAAAGTTCAGTATGTGCAATGATTAGTCTAGCTCAGATTATTGACTATGCTTCAATATTCTCCTAATTTTTTGCTATGAAAATGAGTGAGTTAGATCGCATCCAACAAAACTTTACATCGATCTCAGAACCAATTGGTCAACTAAACCGCCTTACTCTTTACAGATAGCATCATTAAGCCAACCTCTTGATTTATTTTAGGTACAAGCATATGATTTTATGGATCCAGCTTTAACGAAGCTTAATGTTAACCATTAAATATCTGTTAACCCAACCGACAACAAAGTTAATGATAAACCATCTTCGTGAAAGTATGCTAAACGAAATCGATTTCCTTCAGTATGTCATTTAAATGATGATCAAATGCATTATGATGGGTCTCACAGGACCACTAGAAACTTCATTGCCAAAGAAACCATCTGCATATACTTGATAAGTAAGCAATATAACTAACCTGGATGAAGGTACTTTTTCACAGTTATACAAAATCAATAAGCAAATTCAACTCATAGGCAAAACCTCGGTATTGACATGCCTAAGAGTCGAAAAGATATCCACAAATAAGAAAAGCAGAGGCTTGCTCGAATGGTCAAGGTTACATCACCGTATCACGATTCTTAAAGACATCTTCTTCAAGGTAAGCATGGCAAATGCTGAAAGTGCTAGACCAATATTCTTCTTTCTTCAAGTGGTTGATCAAGAGAAAATTCAACCTACATCAAAGCGGATATTTAAAAGTTAAGGCTTTAAGCTTTGACTAGTGGAAGATACATAATCACATAAATGTTTACAAAGTATCTGTGGTTGAATAAAAAGAAGTAATAGAAGATTGTCACGCCTATAACTTACAAGAATGGGGTTCATCAAACTGATACACATTGATTGTTGGATAAAGAATAGTTGGACGAATTCCTCGGAGTTTCTTGAATGTATTTAGCGGTATTAGCTATAAATTTTCTTTTAACAAGTATCATATCTGCCATTCCTGCAATCCAAAATGCAACTACTATTGATATAGAAATTTGACATTGCAAAAAAAATAATTACAAAATAAGGATGACAATGAAAGGTGGAAGTCAGAGAACAACATGATCATGTCATGGTTTATTAATTCTATGAACAATGATATTGGTGAGAATTTTCTTCTATTTAAGACTACAGAGGACATATGGGATGCTGCAAAGGAAACCTATTCTAGCTCTAAGAACACATCAAAGTTATTCCAGATTGAAACCACCCTTCATAACTTTCGCTAATAAGAACAATCTGTCACTCAGTACTTTAATACTCTGACCAGGCATTGGTAGTAACTTGATTTATTTAAAACATACCATTGGAAGTGCACCAACGATACAACCCTGTACAAGAAAATTATAGAACAAAAGAGAACATTAAATTTCTCCGTGGACTCAATAAAGATCTTGATCAGGCTAGATGCTATGTACTCGGGAAAAAGCATCTACTGCGCCCTCGTGAAGCCTTTTCTGAAGTTAGGCGTGAGGAAAGCAAGTAAAAAGTGATCATGAGGTCATCAGAACCAACATTGGATGCCTCTGCACTTGTTGCCCGTGCAACAAACTCTTTAAGGGTTAGTGAAAATCGTACAAAGAAAGAAAGAACATGCTGTGATCAATGTCATAAGGCAAGCCACTATTAGGAGACCTATTGGAAAATTTACAGCAAACCTGCTAATTGGAAACCTCGTTCCAAAGGTGACCATGAATCTCGTGCTCATGCACCATCCACCACAGACAATTAGGCCTTACCCGAGCCAAATCCATTCCGCAATGAGCAAATGGAGATTCTTCAGAAGCTATTCAATCAAGCTACTTTGAACTCTAATGCAGGGACAGGTCTAGTGGCTCGGAAAAAGACTCATTCAGCATTTACAGCCACCAGTAGAGCAAGTAAACTCTGGATAGTTGACACTGGAGCTTCTAATCACTTGACCGGAGATGCCTCAATGTTCTAGGACTATAAAGCTAGCATCAACAACACTTTAGTCTAGACGGCAGATGGCTCTCACACAAAAATAGCAAGGACAAGTTCCATCAAACTCGTGAAGGAGTTACATCTTAATTATGTGCTTTATGTGCCTAATTCGGCTCGCAATTTACTTTCAATCATTAGATTTACTCGTGATCAGAACTATGTCTAAATTCTATCCAAGTATATGTGTTTTTCAGGACTTGGATTCGGGGAAGACGATTGGCAATGCTGAGCTATGTTCTGGACTCTATCTACTAAAAAATAATCAATCCTCCTTCATACAAGATTCGAGAGCAAACTGTGCCAAGTCCAAGAGTTTGTCAACTGGTTCTCCTCATTCTATTGTTAGTCTAAGTGTCAATAACAATAGTGAAATTATTTTGTTACTATCGATTAGGTTATCCTAGTTTCATGTATCTTGTAAAAATTTTTCCCAATCTATTCATTAATAAAAACCCTTTATCCTTTCATTGTGAAATTTGTCAATTTACAAAACATACTCGGAATGTTTATTCATATGTTAAGTATAAGCCTTCTCGTCCATTTGCTTTAATTCACAGTGATGTGTCCTTTAAGAATTAAAAATATTTCTAGGGCTTGCTGGTTTTTGTCCTTTATTGATGATCATACTCGTCTCACTTTGGTGTTTCTCATGAAAAATAAATCCCAAGTTAGTCAAATCTTTTAAAACTTTAACGCCATAATTCAAATCTAATTTAATACCAAAATCCAAGTTCTTAAAACCAAAAATGCCAAAGAATATTTTAAAGACTCCCTCAACTCATATCTACGCCATCAAAGCATTCTTCACATCAGCTCTTGTGTTGACACCCTACAACAAAATAGGGTCGCTAAATGCAAAAGCAGACACCTTCTTGAAGTGGCTCGCTGTCTTTTGTTCTCATCTCATGTTCCTAATTTTTGCTAGGATGAAATTGTTCTTACTACAGCCTACTTAAATAACTGAATGCCTTTCAAAGTCTTAGGGTTTCATTGCCCAAGTAAAGTTCTTCTTAATTTCTTTCCACACACCAGGACTGTTTCAACAAATTTACCATAAAAAATATTCGACTGCACAGCATATGTCTATGTTCACTCTCAACACAGGACCAAAATTGATCCCCAATCTCTCAAGTATATATTTTTAGGCTATTCTTCATATAAAAAAGGATACAAATATTATTCTCCTCACACCAAAAAAATATACATTTCCAAAGATGTAACATTCGTTGAAAACCTGCCTTTCTATTCGAAAACTGTTGTTCAGGGGAAGAGTGCGAGTGAACATCAACCTTAGGAATCTTCCTGCGAATCTTGGCTGGAAACCTCTCATGAAAACCCTCATAACTCAACCACCACACATGATCAGTCTGTCCAACAGCTACAACCAATAATCCCCTAACATCTTCACAACCTTTTGAGTCATTTGAGTCCTACCAACTACAATCAGCTGAGTCACCCCGTCATCCATCATCTCATCGACTACAGCCTTTAATCTCACCTCTTTCGCAGCTTATTGTTGATAATTGAATGTTTATAGGAGGAGAAGAACTGAAGAGCAGATAGAGCACGGAACTCAACCACCTATCCAAGAAACTAAACCAAATCCAAGCTCTTGTAAAGACAACACAGGTATGGATAGTCATATCTCAGTTGATTTCATGGTTCCAAGCACTGATGATTTTAATAAATCAATTGCGGAAAGAGAGGGGGTTCAAAGTTGCACCACTCGTCCAATTGGCAAATATGTCTTATATGATAGTTTGTCCTCATCATACCAAGCCTTTGTTTCTTCTTGAAATAATATACATGTTCTCAACAATATACAGGAGGCTCTCGGTCATCCTGGGCGGAATAAAGCTATTGAGAAAGAAATAAATGCTCTTGAGAAGAATGGTACATGGGTCATAACAGATCTTCTTGTAGGGAAACGACCAGTTGGATGCAAGTGGATTTTTATTGTTAAATACAAGGAAAATGGAAGTGTTGAGAGCTCAAATCTTGTCTTGTAGCTAAAGGGTTCACACAGTTATATGGGATTGATTATCTTGAAACATTTCCTCCGGTTGCGAAGCTCAACACCATTAGAATCTTGCTCTCTTTAGCAGTAAACCTAGATTGGTACTTATACCAACTAAATATAAAAAATGCGTTTCTCAATGGCTATCTTGAAGAAGAAGTATTTATGGAAGTTCCCTAGGGCCTTTATCCGAATATTGCCGGAAATAAAATGTGCAAGCTCAAGAAAGCTTTGTATGGGCTTAAGCAATCCCCTCGAGCATGGTTTGATAGATTTGCAAAGGCAGTTGTGAGACTTGGTTACAGTCAGTATCTGGCAGATCACACTCTATTCCTTTTAGCATCGCAGGCAGAGAAGATTTCTCTCCTAATCATATATGTTGATGACATCATTTTTTTAGGAAATGATGAGGAAGAACTGCAAAAGTTAAAGAAACAGCTAGCTCAGGAGTTCAAAGTTAAAGATTTGGGAATCTCAAATATTTCCTTGAGATAGAGGTGGTAAGATCTAGAAAAGGAATTGTTTTTTCCCAAAGGAAATACACCCTGGACCTACTAAAAGAGACTAGTATGATTAAGTACAAATAAGTTGATACTCCTATGGATCCCTATAAGAAACTAAGCTTAGTTTATGATAGTGTTCGAGTCAATAAGGGGACATATCAAAGGCTGGTTGGTCGTTTAATCTATCTCTCACATACTCGTCAGGACATAGGCTTTGTAATTAGTGTTGTGAGCTAATTTATGCACAATCCCACAAAGGAACACATGGATGCAGTCTTTAGAATTCTAAAGTATCTAAAAATGACACATAGAAAAGGATTGTTTTTCAAGAAATCAAAAGATAGAAATATTGAGATCTACTCTGATGCAGATTGGGCTAGAGATATTACAAATAGAAGATCAACACCTGCTTACAGCTCCTATGTATGGGGAACTCTAGTAACCTAAAGGAGTAAGAAACAGTCGGTTGTGTCTATGAGTAGTGCAGAAGCAAAATTTAGAGCTTTGGCTAATGGAATCTGTGAAGGAATTTGGATAAAACGTATACTTAAAGAACTCAGTGTGTGCAGCCCGTCATCCATTCTAATGAGGTATGACAATCAAGCAATAATCAGCATCGCTAAAAATCCCGTGCATCACGATTGAACCAAACATGTCAAGATTGATAGGCATTTCATCTCAAAGAAGATCACTAGTGGAAATGTGGGGCTAAAATACATTCCAACTAGACAACAAATTGCAGACATCCTTACTAAAGCATTGCCAAGACCTAACTTTGAAGCATTTCATCTCAAAGAAGATCACTAGTGGAAGTGTGGAGCTAAAATACATTCCAACTAGACAACAAATTGCAGACATCCTTACCAAAGCATTGTCAAGACCTAACTTTGAAGACTTAAGTAACAAGTTGGGTTTGTATGATATACACGCACCAGCCTAAGGGGAAGTGTTGAAAATAAATATTCAAAGTTAGGATTTATTTGTAATTTAGCCTATTTTAGGAATAAGTTAGATCATAATAAGAAGATTTATTAGGATCATTTCCTATGATTTTGTTTCCTATTATTTAGGAAATGATAGGTGTAGCCTTTTATTTTCTCTCCTATTTTGCTGCATATATCATTTTGTACATATCATTTGGAAAGAAGATTCATTAGGATCCTTTCCCATGATCTTGTACATACCATTTTGAAAGAAGTGAAGAAATGAAAAAAAGATTCACGATTTTCTTTAAGAAGCTTATGCTCAACATATTCACTGCTAAACTAGATAACATTTGGCTTTAGAACTGCATGCATCGTAGCCAAGTGTTTGATAAGTGTGATCGTCAGTTAGAATGAATTGTCATGCATTGGAGCAAAGTGTTTGCTTGTAGTTTTTTAATAATTTGCCACATCAAAGTAGAAGCTTTGTGCAACAATAAATTCTTTTCATTCTCTCTCTCTCTCCCTCTATCTTTCTCTCTCTCTTTCATTTAATGAATGATTAGTTGTCTTAAAATCCACAATTAAGAAATCAACAAAATTACGAGCTAAACAAGAATGTAACAATTAATTTAAAAAAATAAATAAAACAACTCAGACAACGTATTGTTCTGGACCATGTCACCAAGGAAGATGCAGTGAAGTGGTTCCAGGTCAAACACAAAGATGTGGTGCCAATAGTCCCACTCTAAAGCTCAACATGAAAATAAAAAGCACAGAGATATCAAGTTGCCTTTTTATTAGCTTTTAAATTTTGAAGGGTTATATCAGATTATTGATGATTCACAGTGACAGGAATCCTGGGGACATGCTTAAAAAGAAAGTGCCATAAACTAATTCAACATGTGCTTGGATTTATCTAATCACCAACTTTAAACTCAATACACAGCGTAACAATAATGACTTGAGAAAAAATTTGTAAAAATAAATCCAAGTGATAAGATTTGCATTGAAGTCTAACAAAGGAGTGGGAGACTCCTGATTACGAAATCAAACAACAAATAAAAAAACGGAGCAATTTTCATGATGGACGACTTTATTGCTCATTGCAATATCCCGAAGTCATATCCAAGCAAGCTTTTGATCTCCTTGTTTCCTTGTTTAGTGAATTTCATGTTATAGATTCGGTATTGATTCATGCACTAGTATTTTAGGAACCGATTCTAAAAATTATTTAGTTTTTCACTCTCTTAGGACTATTAGTGTTATTCCATGTGCACATAATACGGATGGTGACGCTAGTAGTTTAAAGAGTGCCCTGAATAAATACCTGTAATTTAACCTTGAATAAATACCTGTAATTTAGCGGGTAAGACAGCCATGGACATCTTAGAACATCAAAATGCTATTGCAAAGGAAACCTCAATCTGTAGAACTGAAGCTTATGCTGCCCAAGTCTAGCGCTCTTAATTGGTTCCCCCTTCCTACTGTGAACATTGCAGAATCCTCTGTTGGAAAATAGCATATTAATATGCTAATTTGTGAACACATTTTGAGTGGGTCCCACTTATCGAAAGTGGAAAAACTTGAGAGATACGGATTCTACTCCGTAAATACTTCAAATATATGTATTTGTTTACTCAAAATGGTGTATGGGTGAATGAGAAATTACCTCTCAAAATGCACCCTTGAAGTTGGAAATTTGAAAGGAAATGAGGCTTATCCCACATGGGAAAAATAAGCCAAGGGAATTGTGTTTATATACAAACACTTATCCATGCATGAGTAAGAATATTAAGGATAAAGGCTCTCTCCACACGCCGTGCAGGGTGAATCAGCGATTGGTTGAACTCGTGTGCTGCGCGACTGCGTCTGTGAATGTCAGCCCAAAATCAATTAGATTTTTTTTTTTTAAAGGAAAAGGGGGGGTGGGCAAGCCCAAATATATTTTTAATCCCCTTTCCCCCACTAAGAATCGAACCCGGATCAGGCTTGCTGACCATCCCAAACCACTGGGGCAAAAAATCAATTAGATTTGCATGGCCACGTTTTTTATTTCCTTTTTAAATTTTTTTTTCTTTGTAACAGTATGCAATTATTTGTGAATTCAATTGGAATTTGTAAGGCTTCACGTTATTGCCAAATTCAATAATGTATTGAATTGTTGTGGCTGTTAAATTGCCGAATTCAATAATTGTATTGAATTGTTGTGGCTGTTGAATTGCCGAATTCAATAATTCTTGCTGTGGTTACAACCTCGCACAACTATAAAAAGGGCAGCTTCCCTTCATTTGAAAAACACACACAACAAAGCATTCTTTCTCCCTCGTTCTTCGTTCTTCGTGTTCTTTTCTTCGAGTCCAACTGCTGTTGTAAGTTCGCCGGAGTAATCTGTTTGTGCTTGACTGATTACTCGTGCCCATTGTATCCTGGGAAACAGATACCAACTAAACCTAAAGCGCTTTCAGTAGGTGGTAAATCTGTTTTAAGGAAACTGAATTTGCAGGCCTTGGGTTTAATTTATATTATTCTGTTTCGGGTTTATTTCTTGCTAGTTTGTTCAATTGTTTCCAGTTTATGCTTTGCTCCTGTTTCGTCCAATTCTTTTCAATTAATTTCAATTAATTGTTAACTGATTAGTTTCTGGTTTGGTGTAACAATCTTAAAACAGATTTATATTCGTTGAGATGGCAACTGAAACCAATGATGAAATCCCGTATGTTCCACTTTCAACTTTTGTTCTTCTTGTGACTGTTGTGAAGAAGCGACCTATGTGTCAATTCCTGTGAATCATACGGAAAGGCCTGAAAAATTTAATGGCCAGAACTTTAAGCGTTGGCAGCAAAAGATGTTCTTTTACCTGACCACGTTGAACCTTGCGAGGTTCTTGACGGAGGATGCTCCTAAACCCAACGAGGGTGAAACGGATGTTCAAGTGGCTAGTGCAATTGATACATGGCATCATTCTGATTTTTTATGTAAAAATTATGTAATGGATGGCCTTAGTGATTCCTTGTATAATGTATACATAGGAAAGAGAACAGCCAATGAGCTATGGGAATCCTTAGACCGGAAGTATAAAACTGAGGATGCGGGGACGAAAAAATTTGTTGTTGGCCTCTTCCTAGACTACAAAATTGTGGATTCTAAAACTGTGATAAGTCAAGTACAAGAGCTTCAGATCATATTATCTGAAATCCTTGCTGAAGGGATGATATTAAGTGAAACTTTCCAAGTGGCTGCAATTATTGAAAAGTTGCCTCCTGCTTGGAAAGATTTCAAGAGTTACTTGAAGCATAAACGCAAGGAAATGAATATTGAAGGGCTGGTTGTTAAGCTCCGAATTGAGGAAGATAATCGAAATGCTGAAAAAAGAGGGGCCATTTCTATAGCTAAGGCTAATGTTGTTGAACATGGGCCTAAAAATAGGAAGAATAAAAAGCTGGGTCCGAAAGGAGGTATCTCCAAGAAGCAAACGAAGTTCCAAGGAAAGTGCTTCAATTGCGACAAGATGGGGCACAAGGCTTCGGATTGCAGGTTGCCTAAAAAGAAACGAGAGGCAAATGTGTTGGAAAATATCACTCAACATGTTTCAGACATTAACCTCTCGGTGGTTTGAGTGAACTGGTTGGCTCAAATTCCGAGAGAATGGTGGATTGATACGGGAGCAACTAGACATGTATGCTCAGACAAAGGGTTATTCACTTCATTTGAAGCTATAACCAATGGAGAGAAGTTATTCATGGGGAATTCTGCAACGTCTGAGATCGAGGGTCAAGGGAAGGTGGTTCTGAAGATGACATCTGGAAAAGAGCTGACTTTGAACAATGTACTTTATGTGCCAGAAATTCGGAAGAACTTGGTGTCTGGATCACTGTTGAACAAACATGGTTTCCGAATGGTGTTTGAGTCAGATAGGGTAGTTTTGTCAAAGAATGGAATGTATTTGGGAAAGGGTTATGTCAATAATGGGCTGTTTAAGCTCAATGTGATGACTGTAAAACCAAAAATTAATAATGAAGCTAGTTCTTCTGCTTATTTGCTTGAGTCTTCTAATCTATGGCATGGTAGATTAGGACATGTTAATTTTAATTCATTGCGTAAATTAATTAACATGAAGCATATTCCCCATTTTCAAATTGATTTGAAACATAAGTGTGAAACTTGTGTTGAGGCAAAACTAACTAGGTCATCTTTCCAAACAATACAAAGAAACACTGAACCACTTGATTTAATACATAGTGATGTTTGTGATTTTAAATCTGTTCAAACAAGAGGTGGTAATAAATATTTTATTACTTTTATTGATGATTGCACAAAGTATTGCTATGTATACTTGATGAAAAGTAAAGATGAAGCTTTAGAAAAGTTTATTCTTTATAAAAATGAAGTTGAGAATCAACTTAATAGAAAAATTAAAGAATTAAGGAGTGACCGTGGTGGTGAGTATGTTGTTCCTTTTGAGACACTATGTGAACAAAGTGGAATCATACATCAAGTCACTCGTATTCACCTCAATCTAATGGGATTGCAGAACGGAAGAACATGACTTTAAAAGAAATGATGAATGCGATGTTGATAAGTTCTGGTTTACCTCAGAATATGTGGGGAGAAGCTGTTCTATCAGCTAATTACTTGTTAAATAAAATACCCCGAAAGCAAGAAGATAAAACCCCATATGAGCAAGATACCCCGAAAGCTATGGAAAGGTAGAACACCTTCTTATAAATTCTTACGAGTGTGGGGGTGTCTTGCTAAAGTAGTGGTTCCTTCAAATAAAAGAGTGAGAATAGGACAGCGTTGATTGCATTTTCATTGGTTATGCACAAAACAGTAATGCTTATCGATTTCTGGTGCATGAGTCTAAAGTTCCAGATGTCCACAAAAATACGATAATAGAATCAAGAAATGCATCGTTTTTTGAACATGTGTTTCCTTGCAATTCTAGAGTGGAATCAAGAGAACTAAAACAATTTCATGAAACAGTAATTGGAAATGAAGAAAATGATGAAGCTCCAGAAGAAGAACAAGAAGTTGAGGTTAGACGTAGCAAAAGAGCTAGAATAGAAAAGTCTTTTGGTCCAGACTTTCTGACATTTTTGCTAGAAAATGAACCTCAAAGCTTCAAGGAAGCAGTAACTTCACCGGAAGGCGCTTTCTGGAAAGAAGCCATTAACAGTGAAGTTGAATCCATTTTACAAAATCACACCTGGGAGCTAGTAGATCTTCCTCCAGGTTGTAAACCTTTAGGGTATAAATGGATTTTCAAAAGGAAACTGAAAGCCGATGGAACAATTGATAAGTATAAGGCTAGACTTGTAATTAAAGGTTATAGACAACGAGAAGGTCTTGATTACTTTGATACTTATTCTCCTGTTACGAGAATAAATTCCATCAGGATGATAATAGCAATCTTGAGATTTAGATGTAAAGACAGCTTTTCTAAATGGAGATTTAGATGAAGAAATCTACATGGAGCAACCTGAAGGTTTTATAGCTTCAGGACAAGAAAAGAAAGTTTGTAAATTGGTGAAGTCATTATATGGCTTGAAACAAGCACCAAAACAGTGGCATGAAAAATTTGATCATACAATGCTTGCTAGTGGCTTTCAGATCAACGAGTGTGACAAATGTGTTTATGTCAAAGAAACAGAAAATGGCTATGTCATTTTATGTTTATATGTTGATGACGTGCTCATTGTTGGGAGTGATGATGATATGATTAAATCTACCAAGAATATACTGAAGTCTAAGTTTGACATGAAAGACACGGGTCTTGCAGATGTCATTCTGGGAATTAAAATCTCAAGGGCTTCTAATGGACTTATTCTAAGTCAATCTCATTATGTAGATAAAATTCTTGGGAAATTTAATAAAGATGATATCAGTATCTAAACTCCGTTAGATACAAGTTTACATCTATCGAAAATAGAGGAGAGGTATTTCTCAAATAGAATACGCTTGAGTAATAAGCGGTCTAATGTCTTAACAAATTGTACGGACCGGATCTAGCCTACTGATAAATAAACTTAGTAGATATCTGAGTAATCCGAGGCGATCCGGAAAGCTATCATAAGAGTACTCAGGTATCTTCGATACACTCGTAATTATGGTTTGCACTATACTAGGTATCCAGAAGTATTAGAAAGATATAGTGATGCTAATTGGATATCTGAAGTAAAAGATTCAAAGTCTACTAGTGGCTATGTGTTTACACTAGCGGTCTTGTATGTCATGGAGGTCTACTAAGCAGGGCGATTGCCGGATCTGATGGAATCTGAATTCATTGCATTAGATAAATGTGGTGAGAAGCGAATGGCTACGAAACTTTTTAGAAGGTATTCCAAAGTGGCCAAAGTCGTGCCAACAATTTGTATTCATTGCGATAGTCAATCAGTATCGGTGAGGGCAGAGCAATATGTATATAATGGTAAGTCTAGAACACGTACGTCGTGAACCTAATACCATTAGACAACTCATTTCTCTTGGAGTTATTTACATTGACTATGTAAGGTCAAAGGATAACATTGGATCCACTAACCAAAGGGTTAAATAGAGCTAGTAGAAAAGTCATCGAGGGAATGGGTTTAAAACCCTTAGAATAATTAGTTAATAACAAGGAAAACCCAACCTGGTTTGGCGATCCGAGATCTAGGTTCAATGGGACAACCTAATTGTTAAAGACTAAAGTTGGATCACATGTGGTCGTTCTCTTATGAGGATTACCTCGTTGACCATTCTATGATGAATCGGTGATGCCCGTAGGAAATAAGGTTGAGCTAGACTCTTAATGATTCTTATCGTCGAAAATTGACGGTAATGCTGAGTTACTCTTAATTAGATATCACCATGTGAGAGAAGTGGGGCCGCTTTAAAGGAGGCGATAGGGTTCGGACTCTTAGAAACTCTTGCAGAACCGAGGCGGATGTTCAAGGCCAAAACGAACATAACCATGAGAACTCAACAGTGTTAGGAGAGATATCTATGTGTTGTATGTGATTATTTACACTAACGACAGAACAGTTCAAAGACATCGCGTCTACTGATCAGTCAGTAAATTAAATATACTATCACAAGGGAAGGTTCAAAGGATAAGACCTACACTATCCTCTGCAGGTATCAATCCAAGAAAATCGGTCATTAAAGTCAAGTCAAAATGGTTTCGATGTCAAAATTTAGCGGTTTCTTTTTGCCAATTTTCATTCATGTGGGGGATTGTTGGAAAATAGCATATTAATATGCTAATTTGTGAACACATTTTGAGTGGGTCCCACTTATCGAAAGTGGAAAAACTTGAGAGATACGGATTCTACTCCGTAAATACTTCAAATATATGTATTTGTTTACTCGAAAATGGTGTATGGGTGAATGAAATTGCCTCTCAAAATGCACATGAAGTTGGAAATTTGAAAGGAATGAGGCTTATCCACATGGGAAAAATAAGCCAAGGGTGTGTTTATATACAAACACTTATCCATGCATGAGTAAGAATATTAAGGATAAAGGCTCTCTCTGCATGCGCGAAGTCTGGTCAAAAGCGATTTGGTTGAACTCGTATGCGCATGTGACTGCGTCTGTGAATGTAAGCCCAAAATCAATTAGATTTGCATGGCCACGTTTTTATTTCCTTTTAAATTTTTTTTCTTTGTAACGATGTATGCAATTATTTGTGAATTCAATTGGAATTTGTAAGGTTTCACGTTTTGCCAAATTCAATAATGTATTGAATTGTTGTGGTACATTAAATTGCGAATTCAATAATTGTATTGAATTGTTGTGGGCTGATGAATTAATTCAATAATTCTTCTGTTACAACCTCGCACAACTATAAAAAGGCGACTTCCCGTTTGAAAAACACAGCATTTTCTCCCTCGTTCTTCGTTCTTCGTGTTCTTTTCTTGAGTTTCAAGCTGTTGTTGTAAGTTCACGAAGTAACTTTGTGCTTGATTACTCGTGCCGTTGTATCTGGGAAAGCGATACCAACTAAACCTAAAGCGCTTTCGGTGGTAAATCTGTTTTAAGGACTAATTCTGAGCCTTGGGTTTAATTTATATTATTACATTTGGTTTATTTCTTGTTAGTTTGTTCAATTGTTTCAGTTTATGCTTTGCTCTGTTTGTCCAATTCTTTTCAATTAATTTCAATTAATTGTTAAGCGATTTCTTACGGTTTGGTGTAACAATCTTAAAAGATTTATATTCGTTGAGATGGCAAGCGAACCAATGAAATCCGTATGTTCCACTTTCAACTTTTGTTCTTTGACTGTTGTGAAGAAGCGACCTCTGTGCCAATTCACGTGAATCATACGGAAGGCACTGAAAAATTTAATGGCGGAACTTTAAGCGTTGGCAGCAAAGATGTTCTTTACGACCACGTTGAACCTTGCGAGGTTCTTAACGGAGGATGCTCTAAACCCAGCGAGGGTGAAACGGATGTTCAAGTGGCTAGTGCAATTGATGCATGGCATCATTCGATTTTATGTAAAAATTATGTAATGAATGGCCTTAGTGATTCCTTGTATAATGTATACATAGGAAAGAGAACAGCAAGGAGCTATGGGAATCATGGGCCGGAAGTATAAAAGCGAGGATGCGGGGACGAAAAAATTTGTTGTTGGCCTTAGACTACAAAATGGTGGATTCAAAGCGTGATAAGTCAGTACAAGCGCTTGATCATATTATCAAATCCTTCTTTGAAGGGATGATATTAAGTGAAACTTTCAAGTGGCTGCAATTATTGAAAAGTTGCCTCACTTGGAAAGATTTCAAGAGTTATGAAGCATAAGCATGAAATGAATATTGAAGGGCTGGTTGTTAAGCTCGAATTGAGAAGATAATAGAAATCTGAAAAAGAGGGTTGTTTCATAGCTAAGGCTAATGTTGTTGAACATGGGCTAAAAATAGGAAGAATAAAAAGCGGGTCCGAAAGGAGGTATCTCAGAAAGCAAAGCGAAGTTCAAGGAAAGTGCTTGATTGCGACAAGATGGGGCACAAGGCTTGGATTGCGGGTTGCCTAAAAAAGCGAGAGGCAAATGTGTTGGAAAATATCACTCAACATGTTTGAGACATTAACCTCTCGGCGGTGGTTTGAAGTGAACTGGTTGGCTCGAATCAGAGAATGGTGGATTGATACGAGAACAACTAGACATGTGCTTTCGGACAAAGGGTTATTCACTTCATTTGAAGCTATAACCAATGGAGAAGTTATTCATGGGGGAATTCTGCAGCGTCGAGATCGAGGTCAAGGAAGGTGGTTACGAAGATGACATCTGGAAAGAGGCGACTTTGAACAATGTACTTTATGTGCGGAAGTCGGAAGAACTTGGTGTACGGATCATTGAACAAACATGGTTTCCCAATGGTGTTTGAGTCGGATAAGGGTAGTTTTGTCAAAGAATGGATGTATGTGGGAAAGGGTTATGTCAATAATGGGCTGTTCAAGCTCAATGTGATATTGTAAAACAAAAAATTAATAATGAAGCTAGTTCTTCTGCTTATTTGCTTGAGTCTTCTAATCTTTGGCATGGTAGATTAGGTCATGTTAATTTCAATTCATTGCGTAAATTAATTAACATGAAGCATATTCCCAATTTTCAAATTGATTTGAAACATAAGTGTGAAACTTGTGTTGAGGCAAAACTAACTAGGTCGTCTTTCCAAACAATACGAAGAAACACTGAACCACTTGATTTAATACATAGTGATGTTTGTGATTTTAAATCCGTTCAAACAAGAGGTGGTAATAAATATTTTATTACTTTTATTGATGATTGCACAAAGTATTGCTATGTATACTTGATGAAAAGTAAAGATGAAGCTTTAGAAAAGTTTATTCTTTATAAAATGAGTTGAGAATCAACAATAGAAAAATTAAAGAATTAAGGAGTGACCGTGGTGGTGAGTATGTTGTTCCTTTTGAGACACTATGTGAACAAAGTGGAATCGTACATCAAGTCACGACTATTCACCTCAATCTAATGGGATTGCGAGCGAAAGAATCGAACTTTAAAAGAAATGATGAATGCGATGTTGATAAGTTACGGTTTACCTCGAGAATATGTGGGAGAAAACATTCATCAGCTAATTATTTGTTAAATAAGATACCCTGAAAGCAAGAAGATAAAACCCCGTACGAGCTATGGAAAGGTAGAACACCTTCTTATAAATTCTTACGAGTGTGGGGTGTCTTGCTAAAGTAGTGGTTCCTTGAATAAAGAGTGAGAATAGGACCAGCGTTGATTGCATTTTCATTGGATATGCACAAAGCAGTAATGCTTATCGATTTACGGTGCATGAGTCAAAGTTCGAGATGTCCACAAAATACGATAATAGAATCAAGAAATGCATCGTTTTTGAACATGTGTTTCCTTGCAATTCTAGAGTGGAATCAAGAGAACTAAAACAATTTCATGAAGCGATGGTGGAAATGAAGAAAATGATGAAAGCTCGGAAGAAGAACAAGAAGTTGAGGTTAGGCGTAGCAAAGAGCTAGAATAGAAAAGTCTTTTGGTCGGACTTTCGACATTTTGCTAGAAAATGAACCTCAAGCTTCGAGCGATAACTTCACGGAAGGCGCTTTTGGAAAGAAGCCATTAATGAAGTTGAATCCATTTTACAAAATCACACACAGGGTAGTAGATCTTCCTCCAGGTTGTAAACCTTTAGGGTATAAATGGATTTTCAAAAGGAAACTGAAAGCCGATGTAACAATTGATAAGTATAAGGCTAGAATTGTAATTAAAGGTTATAGACAACGAGAAGGTCTTGATTACTTTGATACTTATTCTCACATTACGAGAATAAATTCCATCAGGATGATAATAGCAATTGCAGCTTTGCGCAATCTTGAGATACATCAAATGGATGTAAAGACAGCTTTTCTAAATGGAGATTTAGATGAAGAAATCTACATGGAGCAACCTGAAGGTTTTATAGCTCGGGACATGAAAAGAAAGTTTGTAAATTGGTGAAGTCATTATACGGCTTGAAACAAGCACCAACGATGGCATGAAAAATTTGATCATACAATGCTTGCTAGTGGCTTTCGGATCAACGAGTGTGACAAATGTGTTTATGTCGAAAAGCGAAAATGGCTATGTCATTTTATGTTTATATGTTGATAGCATGCTCATTGTTGGGAGTGATGATGATATGATTAAATCTACCAAGAATATCTTTGAAGTCTAAGTTTGACATGAAAGACACGGGTCTTGCGGATGTCATTAGGAATTAAAATCTCAAGGGCTTCTAATGGACTTATTCTAAGTCAATCTCATTATGTAGATAAAATTCTTGGGAAATTTAATAAAGATGATAATACTGTATCTAAAACTCCGTTAGATACAAGTTTACATCTATCGAAAAATAGAGGAGAGGGTATTTCTCAAATAGAATACGCCAGAGTAATAGGCAGTCTAATGTACTTAACAAATTGTACCAGACCAGATCTAGCCTATACAGTAAATAAACTTAGTAGATATACGAGTAATCCGAGGCGATCCTGAAGCTATCATAAGAGTACTCAGGTATCTTCGATACACTCGTAATTATGGTTTGCACTATACTAGGTATCCAGAAGTATTAGAAGGATATAGTGATGCTAATTGGATATCTGATGTAAAAGATTCAAAGTCTACTAGTGGCTATGTGTTTACACTAGCAGGTGCAGCTGTATCATGGAGGTCTACTAAACAGACGATGGTGCGGATCTGATGGAATCTGAATTCATTGCATTAGATAAATGTGGTGAGGAAGCAGAATGGCTACAAAACGTTTTAGAAGGTATTCCAAAGTGGCCAAAGTCTGTTCCAACAATTTGTATTCATTGCGATAGTCAATCATCGGTGAGACGCGAGCAATATGTATAATGGTAAGTCTAGACACGTCGTCGTGAACCATACCGTTAGACAACTCATTCTCTTGGAGTTATTTACATTGACTATGTAAGGTCGAAGGATAACATTGCGGATCCACTAACCAAAGGGTTAAATAGAGAGCTAGTAGAAAAGTCATCGAGGGAATGGGTTTAAAACCCTTAGAATAATTAGTTAATAACAAGGAAAACCCAACCTGGTTGTGGCGATCCCAAGATCTAGGTTGATGGGACAACTAATTGTTAAAGACTAAAGTTGGATCCTGTGGGGTCGTTCTCTTATGAGGATTACCTCGTTGACCATTCTGATGAATCGATGATGCCGTAGGAAATAAGGTTGAGCTAGACTCTTAATGATTCTTATCGTCGAAAATTTGAGCGGTAATGTCTGAGTTACTCTTAATTAAGATATCACATGTGAGAGAAGTGGGGCCGCTTTAAAGGGAGGCGATGGGGGTTCGGCTCTTAGAAACTCTTGCGAGAACCAGGCGGATGTTCAAGGCCAAAGCGAGCATAACCATGAGAACTCAGCATGTTGGGAGAGATATCTATGTGTTGTATGTGATTATTTACACTAACGGCGAGCAGTTCGAAGACATCGCGTCTCTGCGGTCGGTCGATGAAATTAAATATACTATCGAGGAAGGTTCGAAGGATAAGACCTACCTATCCTCTGCGGTATCAATCAGAAACTTCGGTCATTAAAGTCAAGTCAAAATGGTTTTGATGTCAAAATTTAGCGGTTTTACATTTCTTGCCAATTTTCATTCATGTGATTGTTGGAAAATAGCATATTAATATGCTAATTTGTGAACACATTTTGAGTGGGTCCCACTTATCGAAAGTGGAAAAACTTGAGAGATACGGATTACTCGTAAATACTTCAAATATATGTATTTGTTTACTCAAATGGTGTATGGGTGAATGAAATTGCCTCTCAAAATGCACTTGAAGTTGGAAATTTAAAAGGAATACATGGGAAAAATAAGCGAGGGAATTGTGTTTATATACAAACACTTATCCATGCATGAGTAAGAATATTAAGGATAAAGGCTCTCTCCACATGCGTGCAGGTCTTGAATCAAAACCGATTTGGTTGAACTCGTGTGCGCGACACAACGTCTGTGAATGTCAGCCCAAAATCAATTAGATTTGCATGGCCACGTAATTATTTGTCAATTCAATTGGAATTTGTAAGGTTTCACGTTATTGCCAAATTCAATAATGTATTGAATTGTTGTGGCTGTTAAATTGCCGAATTCAATAATTGTATTGAATTGTTGTGGTACATTGAATTGATTCAATAATTCTGTGGTTACAACCTCGCACAACTATAAAAAGCGCTTCAGCCGTTTTAAACACACACAACAAAGCATTCTTCCTCCCTCGTTCTTCGTTCTTGTGTTTTTCTTGAGTCCAACTGTTGTAAGTTCATGAGTAATGTTTGTGCTTGGCTGATTACTCGTGCCCATTGTATCCTGGGAAACAGATACCAACTAAACCTAAAGCGCTTTCAGTAGGTGGTAAATCTGTTTTAAGGAAACTGAATTTGCAGGCCTTGGGTTTAATTTATATTATTCTGTTTCGGGTTTATTTCTTGCTAGTTTGTTCAATTGTTTCCAGTTTATGCTTTGCTCCTGTTTCGTCCAATTCTTTTCAATTAATTTCAATTAATTGTTAACTGATTAGTTTCTGGTTTGGTGTAACATCCTCAAGAAAAAAATTGTCTTTGTCTGGAAAGTTGCATTTGTCACTTTACCGCTCATCAAAGTGCAATATTTGCGGTTGCTGTAATTTATTTATGGGGTTCAGTGTTTCTTACTCAAGCCGCTAGATATCCTTCATTCCAGAGGCCGCTGGATTTCAGAAGTTTCGGGCTTCATACTGCAACACTACCGACTCTCTCATAATGAGATGATTTAATGAGATGCTTAAAGCCCGAACTTGGATCAAGTCAAGTTGGACTGCCAGCTGGAGCTTACTTGGCAGCAAAGTCAGCTGTCATCACGTGGAGTAAATACAGCCTGGATTTTCTTACCTAAGTAAATTTACTGACTCTAGAAATACAGAGATCCATCATGATATGAAATTTGAATTCCACACTATGAAATACAGAATTTAAATTTCTCTTACGTTATAAATTAAAGCTTTTAAAATTACCCTTCAACTTTTTAACTTGTTTAACACTATTAATAATTATTATTTATAATTTTATTTTATCAATTTAATATTATAAATAATTTTATATTAATTAAATTTAATCAATGATTTAAGAAACTTAACAAATTTTATTTATTTATTTATTTAATATAAAAAATATATAAATATAAATTAACCATCGCAAGAACTCCAGAGACCGCCGTCGGAACTCCGCCAGACTGTGTATGTATATATATATATATAGAGAGAGAGAGAGAGAGAGAGAGATAATTTTAATAAATCATGAATTGTTTTAGGGCTTTTTGACAATAAAAAAATTTGGTATTAATATTAAATTATATTTCATTATGAATAATTTTTTAGTATATAAGGCAAAGGATAAATTTATCTAATGAAAAAAATTGTAATTCCTTTTCTTATCAAATTTTTTTGTTTGGAATAGTCCTATCAAATTTTATGTCAACACAAACAATGAAACTTAATTTTATTATTCTCCTCCACTTTTTTTTTTCTCCCTTGCCCTCCATTCAACTATTTTCCTCACTTCCCTTTTCTTCAAACCAAACATGGCCTAAGTGCCATTTGTTAGCACATAGAGATATTCCTGCTATTTCCTTTATGTGAAATAAGCTTACATAGAGATATCAATGGACACACGTGCCGTGCCCATTCATGCCGTACCCACACGTGCCGTGCCGTGCCTAAGAAAAAAAGCCCAACAAGCTTTTTTTTTTTTTTAAGAGCGCATACTAGGCTATTGGAGTACTTTTTTCAAGTGTCTGTACTTTTCTTAGATCTACACTTTTATTCAAATTTAATAAAATCAAAAATTCAAAACTCAAGTTCATATTTAATAATAATAAACTAATAATAGCAGAAAAATATAATATTAATTATTAAGTTTCACCTTATAGTATTAAAATTTTCTTAATACTTAACAACAATAATAATAAAAAACTTTTCTTAAAAGTTAACTAAACTGTTAGCTTGGACTTATATAAAGTCATAAATCATAGTTCATAATAATATTAATACATATTTATAAAATCATGATATTTATAATTTTATTCATTAAAATCATGATATCAATTATTTATTTAATAAATTATAAATATAAACCAATTACAATTTTTTTAAACTAAGAATTAAATGAATTTAAAAAATTCAATTTCAAGCTATTTGTAAAATCATAAAATTTTTAATTTACTTTTATTAAAAAATAAAATATACTTATTGTGGGCTTTTATGGTCTTCACTTGTTCGTCTACAATTGTGCTTGGTGCTTTTTAAGTATATGACGCAAATTTAAGTCAACCACGGCTATATAAGTCCTGTCTTGGTCTTATAAATGTCCTCTGCGCTTGGGACGTCTTCGTGTTGAGGATTGTCTTTGTAATAGACGTGTCAAATCTTTATCATCATTGTTAAGTAGTCTCATTCTGATACTATTTGGTATTAAGCCTCTTTATATAACTTCCAAGTGACAATTGCTGTAAAAAAAAATTATAATTAAAAATAAAAGTTAATAACATGTAGTAAATATAATTTTTAAATAATAATTTTGATAAAATTAAAAAAGATAAAATTAATTTTCTATCATCCAAGTGTAAAATCAAATCAATTTGGATTTCAAGTTACAACAATTAGTATTTATTAAATACTTAGTGTGCGCAACTGTCCATCCTCAGTTTCAAATGGGGCCAATCTCTTTCACAATTAACCACTGTCGAAAGGGCAATTCTAATCTCACTGCAATTTAACTTTTAAGAACATTCATTTGTTTTTCTTCAATTCTAAATAGGTGTTAGTTTGGTAATATTGTAGTTTTAAAACTAATTATTGTTAATTATACTATAAAAATAATCATCTGTAAAGAGAATCAATTAAAATTTGGTAAAATTTATTTTTAAAAGTATTGTGAATTTTAAAAGCAATCGTATGTGTTTGATAAATTTTACTGTTAAACTACTATAATAATAATTGAATTGAATATAATGTTGAATAAAATTTATTAATACATTTATAAACATATTTATAATTTTTTTTATTTTGTATGTTTAATAATTTATAACTAAAATAAATATTTTATATTTTTATTTTTATTTTGTTATCTCCATACAATTAGTAATAATAATAATCTCTTTAAAATTAATGATTCTATTTTCTAATTAATAAAGATAATTTTACATTTTTATAATGTACATAAGGATATATGTCAAATTTGATTTAAGTAAAAAATTAATTTTCAAAATTAAAATTTAAAATTTTACTTTTTTTTTTAAAATCTATTGTACGATAAAGTGATTTTGCCCAAGTTAATTTTTAAAAAATTTATCATACGTCGAAATTAACTTTTAATTAAATTACTTATGAACCATGCAAAGCCAATCACAAACGAATTCAAAGTTCGGTATTTTTGTATGGGCTAAAATAAATATGGCATACGCCTGTAAAGGGGTACAAAGAGCTGTACGTGTCGCTAATATTTCAAAGTTTATAAAGATACAAAGAAACAGGAAATGTTGAGTTTCAAAGTTGAAAATCTATGTAAAGGGGTGAATGGCAAAAGACATTGAAGATGCAGAGCAATAGAAAAGACTAAACAAGGAAAAGAATAAGCAAGCAATGAAGAAGAGAAGAACGAAGTTGATAAAGATACAAAGAAACAGGAAATGTTGAGTTTGGCTCTTGTTGATGAAGGTCGCCATGGCATATTGGCATTGACCCTGAAATCGAATTTTGCTCATCTGTTGTTAACATTTAATGATTCTGAGAATATTCGTTTCGTCACAGTTATAGTATATATTTAATTTATTAGTTTTTCTGAAATAAAAATGATAGCATGGCAAATAGAGTTTACAGCTCTCGATGCGAGGAATGACCAAGTTTGTGGAAGCTACTAAAGCATACTGGGCAGGGTGAAATAAAACAGCAATGACTGGAGCGTAAAAAAAAAAAAAAAGAAGACAAAGCAAAAGATAATTATTTGCCACTAGATGTCGCTAAAAGTGTTAAACCCAGATCAATGAGAGGCATCAAAGGCATAATTTTTCTGTAAACCTTCCTGTGGGTATGCATGCATTTGAAGGCTTCAGCTTCCCAGGAGATTTTTTTATAAAAACATTCATGCAATTGACTATTAGAGTGCTTCAAGACATCAGTCATTAGCTTCATGAATAAGCTTGGCTATGAGTACACGCAGCAGCTTACTTGTGATAAGTTTATATAATAAATAGAAAAAAAAAAAAAACAGCACTTACCAATGCCGAAGATAAACACGGCAAGGTAAGATATCATCCCGCCAAATCTGATCAATGTTGTATCGCCTGTAATGATGAAAATATATCTCTTTGCTTCCTGCCAACATAAATAGCAAAGATATAGAGTGTGCTACAGAGAGATATGAAAAGAAAATGATGACTAATTCAAGATGCAGAAATTTGAAAAATATACATTACCCAAAAAGAACAACATAAGGTAATCTCAACAGTACTCATACATGTTATTTGAGATGCTTAAACAGAGAGCCTTAATTCCAATCATGAAACATATCTGATGTAATTCGAAGTCTATGCCAAGTTTTCAGAAACAACAAACAAGAAAGAGCCACTAAACTAGACAGTGGGTTGATACAATGAGAAACCAAACTGAGATATAAAATTGCCACAGCAACATCATCTGTTCTAAAAATGCTAATTATAGATCCCATATGAAGTTTCTCAAACTCTTCTAACAACAAGGGCGCCAAAGATAATTACCTTTGCATTCGAGCACACAGCACCTGCATGCTAGACCCAATCAAAAGAGACAGAATGTGATAAAACTGCCACATATATAATCAAATTTACATACCACGCAATTGGTAGAAGGCTTCCCATCAAGTGTTTCCGGTAAAACCAGTAGTGAGGAAACTATGCATGAATAGGTGAAACTTAATGCCAGAAATTGAAACTAACAAAAAGATAGTAAACTCAACTTGCAGCTAGAAAATGAAACTCATGCTCTCGTTTGATGAATGCCGGAATCTAACTTTGTAGAGATTAACAATAAATTCAGGATCGCTCTCTCTAAACATTCAGAATCTGAAACCAAAAATGAGCAACTCATAGTACATAGATCTTCCAATTTTATACCTCTTTTTTAATTTCAAAAACAGTAACAATCAGTGCCTCTCCTTCACATGGTTCCAAACTCAAGCGCGAAATCTCCTGAATACATTTCATACTTTCAATCTTTTATAATTTCCTCAGCAAACAAACAGATTGTAACAAATGGGGGAAAAAGAGACACGTGCCAGATTTAAATGACCTTAGTTTCAGGTTTGGTAATGCCACGCTCGAAGACGATCCGAGCCACGTGAGCAAACACACGGCGGAATCCGTGCAGCTTCGCCACTCCGAAGTTGATCAGATTTGGGAACGTACTTCTCGCACTACTCCTGCTTGCAAAACCCACCCTATTGCATACTTTCAAAAGGAAAAAACGATCATCAATTATGACTGAGATGGCAATTTGCCAATTGTACGTACCGGAGAGGAGGAACTGAAGCCAGAAATGGACATGAGACCATCGGGGAGATGATATGGTAAAAATCGGACTCATCGTTAAGCTGAATCGGCTCCAGCTTGTTAACCGGGAAATTCGTTCCGGCGTGGCCGGAGGACATTGGCGAAGGACGGCGGCGGTGGAGTTTACAGTGAGAGGAGTGAAGTGGAGAGTGTGTCGACACCCGGAGTTGGAATGAGAAGGCTTTGGAGCGTAGTGTGCACGCAAGCGACGCGAATGGACGACTGTGGCGGATAGAAGCGGAGGTGCTCATAAGAGAAGAGGAGCAGGTCGTGGTGGTTGTGTCGTCCTGTTGAAAGTTCGCGGCCGGAGGATGTAGTTGACATTTTGGTTAAACGTGGGGTGTTTCAGTAAATTCGTTCAATGAAGATTAATCACATGCAATGCACACGTGCCCCATGAAAGTGTCATATTTATAATTTATCCCCTTAATTATGAATAATTTTGTTTTGTCGTCAGTTGTCCCTTTCTTACAAAACCATCAGTATGTCCAAGTTACATATATAAAGCATTCTTCTTTAATCAAGTTTGGAATATTTTCATTCTTCTATAAAATTTTATATATATATATATATATATATACTGTGCCAGTTGAGCTGAGCTAAGACTCGAAGACACCCTGGGAGTGGCGACTTTAGACAGACGCTGAAAATAAGAATCGACTCAACAAACATGCGCCCACCCAAGACTAATACTTGTGACACACGCATGCTCACTGTGCCGACCACACGACAAAGATTAAGAGACATGCCAAGGCTCACTGGGCCCTGCAGGACCACCCAAAAATAATTATAATGCACAAATAAAAATTACTTTTTTTTTTTTTTTAAACGGATCACCGATAAAACTAAGCATCGATAATCATAACTCAAGAACGGATCACCGATTACAACATAAAAATAAAACGGATCACCGATAACAGGGACGGATCACCGATAACTAAAAACAACTTTAATGCTTTATAGGAGGGAGGATACCGAAGCAGTCATCTTCGTTGTCATCTCCTAATGAAATAAACGGCTCAGCAGACCCTTGATCCGACGAGCTTGAGCTTTGAACAGAAGGCTCGACACAGAGTTGTTCCATGACTTTAAAGATTCTTCTTCGCCAGACCACCAAAAGAGATTGAATTTTGACTTAGGATGAAAAGTTCCCTGTGCTTTAATATCTTTAATGGAGGGAGTCATTTTTACAGATAGCCATTTCTGGACTATGGGAATAGTCAATTTTGATTGTTCATCAAATTTTGACCACCATTTTATCTTGAAGGTTCTTTGGAGGGTAATTTGGGTATTCTGGTTTTGCACCAAGGTTCCACATCCGCACTCAAGGTAAAAGAAGTTTGTACAAATGTTAAATGGAGAAAACGTCAATCTGGGTTCATAATGGGCTTTGAAAAGATTTTTGTTCGTTCACTTACTTTCCACGATCCCGGTCCTTATTGGTATCAGAGCCAAGGGGAAGTAGTGTTTTATAGTTTAAAGATTTTGTGTGTATGCTAAATTCTAAACAAGATTAAAAAATTTGACTAATCGGTAAAGGGTTGCCTTGGTAGTATTTGGGTGTAAGTCCCGAGTTCTGAGCATAAGACCAACTCTTAGCCCAAGACATTTTACTTTGCCACTTAACGCTTTTCAAATCTTTTAAAATTTTGCATCTCATGGACTCTTTGCTCAGAGCACAATCTTTCTCAGCTCTTCTTCCGAGACTAGTGTTTAAAGAACGAGTGAATTCGTAAGAATTGTTGAAAATTTTGATAAAGCAATTGACAATTGGGATTTACCAAAGATTTCTAAAGATAAAATTTATAATATGAAAAGACTTGATTTCTTAAAGACTGATTTTGTTATAAAAACTGAAGAACAAGATATCACTCTTTCAAAACCATTTCAAACAATTCATTTATTTACTGAAGATTCTCTAAAGAATTTAAGAAAAAAGCATTACAACTATATTCACATCGGTTTAATCCAAGTAGGAATAAAGCCCTTGACTAAAGAAGGATTAAACACTTCTATTCTTGCTGTCCTCAGGGATGCGAGGTTCATCTCCTTTGATGATTCTTTACTCGAGATGTAATCTAGTCTCCGTAGAATCTATTTCATTCGATCATATCCAAACATAGCTTTAAAGACAAAAATATTTTGGAAAGCATGATCTTACAGGTCAAAACTCATAACTACCACATGTTAGAAGGATCTGTTCCAATCGCCTTGATTTTCAAAATATCATACAAAGCTATGGTCTCTGCGTTTAATACGCAACATAAATTCCAGTCAAAAAGAGACGAAACTCTTCTCTTACAGACTGACCTGTCCAAAGCCAACACTGTCATACCTAGACCAATCCAATGGAAAGATGTAGTAACTCAGCATTTTTGTCTCTAAGATGAGACGGATCTCCGATAAAATGGAGAGATATAGTAAGAATGAGGGTAGCAACAGCATCCTGAATAGGGCTGCTGTTTTCATCAAGAAGGGGTAATCCTCTCGATCGCCGGATGGCATTTATGATTTCAATTGTTCCGCTTAGAAGGTGATCCCTCCATAACCTAAATCTGATGCATCAGTCTCAACAATTTTAGGCAATGCCGGATTTGCAAGAAATAGGCATGGGATTTCTTTGACTAGAGTCTTTATCCGTCTAACAATATGCTTTAAAATAAATTACAGAAATTTAAACATTCATATTAACATAAAATTATTACAAGGCTTTAAACAAATTAAACATAAGAACTTACATGTAACTTTGAATCAAAACTTGCTTTGTAGAAGAAAGATTACAAGAAGAAAAGAAAATTAATCTCAAGACAGGAGAAAACTCCTTGAAGTCTTTTGATTCCTGATTTCTTTTCTTAGAGAGAGAGAGAGAGAGAGAGAGAGTTTCTTCAGAGGAGAATGGATTACGTTCTGTTGATTGCACTACTAGTATTCCTCATCCAATCTGTACCAGTAGTCAACAAGAACAAAAGAAAGAAGAGAAGGAATCTTCTCCTCCAACCTCCCCTACGTTTTCGCGAATGTAAAATGTCATTAATGCCCTTGAGAAAGATTTCCAATTAGATAAGACCCTTCTGCATAAAGATTTTTATTCCGAGATCAATAAAGAAAAAAGACTTTGGTTTTTAAACAGCTTTTTAAACCAGCGAAAGAAATTCAAGTTTATTATGAATTTGTAAACCTGCATAAAGTCCATATCATGTTTTTTGATTGGTTTGAAATTCATGCGAAAGAAAATGATATCTTTTATCCTTTTAAAGAATCAAATCCAATCACGATGCGTAAAGAGGTCACTGAATGGAATCTATCAGACACTGATAGGACCATTGAATCTGAACATCCTCCTCTTCGAGGTATTACCATTAATCATGGTGAACCTCCTATTCAAATCAAAGCCTCCCCTTATAAAAACCAAAGGCCAAATGATTCAGAAAAAAATTTAGATAGCATTATTCAACAGAATAATTTCTGTAATGCTAATCTAAATACGATAGGAAAACAGTTGACTAGGATAGAAAGTCAGATCCAAAAGTCAACTATCCAGGTCCCTTCTGATTCATCAAAATCTGATTCTCCAAAAACAGATTCCTTGAAAAAGCTTAAAGAACCTATTTTCAAACCTTTTCAGGTTTCGAAACATAGTCAAAAGCTTGTCCAAGAATCTAAGTCTGATTTTGCCAAAGCCATTAAAGACCAATTAGCGGAATAAGATCATCTTCTACTGCTTTGAGATCCGATTGCTCGACACCCCTCAATCTAGCTGGCTTTCAACTTTAGAAAAGGATCAATCTTCCATAGCCTCTTCGATATAAGCTTTCTGTACAAGAACCATCTCCTAAAGTCAATAAAGTCCATTGGGAATTGACACTCCCAAACATCCATACTCCACCTGATCTAGCAATAGATAACAGACCTAGTGCATTAAACCAGTCCCGTTTTAATGCAACTTCTGTTTATGAGTGGAACATAGATGGAATGTCTGAATATAACATTCTAGGATTGTTGCAACAAATGACCATGGCAGCCAATGCCTACAAAACCCAATCGGGAACTTCTGACAAAGCCATTGCAGAAATTCTCATTGCTGGTTTTACTGGTCAATTAAAAGGTTGGTGGGATCACCTTCTTACTAAACAGCAACAATTAGAAATCATAAATGCCATCCAAACTGATCAAGAGGGATTACCCCTTCTTGATGAAAACAGCAGCCCTATTCAGGATGCTGTTGCTACCCTCATTCTTACTATATCTCTCCATTTTATCGGAGATCCGTCTCATCTTAGAGACAAAAATGCTGAGTTACTACATAATTTGAGATGTAGAAAACTTAGTGAATTCCAAGAGTACAAAACCACTTTCTTTACTAGACTTTTCTTAAGAGATGATGCTAACCATACCACATGGAAAGAAAAATTCCTTGCTGGTTTACCTGCTCTCTTAGGAGAAAAAGTCAGGAATTCCATTAAAGTCCTTTACGATAATGGTGCACACACTTGCCACATATTAAAATAATTAATATTTAAAGACGGTAAAGAACACTAAAGGTATATCTGGAAACCGATCGCAAGACATCGGTCCAAAGACGTAATTTATCAGATCGATTTGCACAAGAAAAGTCGCTTTATAACGGTCTTTAGGATGAATCTGAATTTGCCAAAAACCTGACTTCATATCAAATTTTGAAAATATAAATGCAGAGTGAAGTTTTTGAAGCAAATCCTTTTTATTAGGTATCGGATACCTAATCCATTTCAAAGCTTTATTTAAAGGTTTGTAATTAATTAGTCTTAGGTGGGCCTTTTATGTTTGTTGAGTGCGATTACTATTTTCGCACGCGTCTGTCTAAAGTCAAAAGATGCCCGACACAGGAGCCCACTCTCCACCAACTCCAAAGCTCCCATGTGACTCCACAACGTCACTTGGCTTATAAAAGAAGACATGAGGCTCATTTGAAGGCATCCGAAAAAGAACAACCAATTCTCCTCTGAAGAAACTCTCTCTCTCTCTCTCTCTCTCTCTAAGAAAAGAAATCAGGAATCAAAAGACTTCAAGGAGTTTTCTCCTGTCTTGAGATTAATTTTCTTTTCTTCTTGTAATCTTTCTTCTACAAAGCAAGTTTTGATTCAAAGTTACATGTAAGTTCTTATGTTTAATTTGTTTAAAGCCTTGTTGGTATCAGAGCCAAGGGGAAGTAGTGTTTTATAGTTTAAAGATTTTGTGTGTATGCTAAATTCTAAACAAGATTAAAAAATTTGACTAATCGGTAAAGGGTTGCCTTCGGGTGCTTGGGTAGTATTTGGGTGTAAGTCCCGACGAGTTTACAGGGCAGTAAGACCAACTCTTAGCCTAAGACATTTTACTTTGCCACTTAGAACGTTTTCAAATCTTTTAAAATTTTGCATCTCATGGACTCTTTGCTCTGTAGAGCACAATCTTTCTCTAGCTCTTCTTCCGAGAAGACTAGTGTTTCAAAGAACGTAGTGAATTCAGAAGAATTCGTTGTTGAAAATTTTGATAAAGCAATTGACAATTGGGATTTACCAAAGATTTCTAAAGATAAGATTTATAATATGAAAAAACTTGATTTCTTAAAGACTGATTTTGTTATAAAAACAGAAGAGCAAGATATCACTCTTTCAAAGCCATTTCAAACAATTCATTTATTTTCTGAAGATTCTTTAAAGAATTTGAGAAAAAAGCATTACAACTATATTCACATCGGTTTAATCCAAGTAGGAATAAAGCCCTTGACTAAAGAAGAATTAAACACTTCTATTCTTGCTGTCCTCAGAGATGGGAGGTTCATCTCCTTTGACGATTCTTTACTCAGTAGTATAGAATCTAGTCTCTGTAAAGGACCCATTTCATTTGACTGTTATCCAAACATAACAGTTTCTCTTAAAGACAAAAATATTTTGGAAAGCATGATCTTACAGGTCAAAACTCATAACTACCACATGTTAGAAGGATCTGTTCCAATCGCCTTGATTTTCAAAATATCATACAAAGCTATGGTCTCTGCGTTTAATACGCAACATAAATTCCAGTCAAAAAGAGACGAAACTCTTCTCTTACAGACTGACCTGTCCAAAGCCAACACTGTCATACCTAGACCAATCCAATGGAAAGATATCAATCTTCCAGAAGAATGGATTCTTGAAGGAGCCACTCAACCAGTGATTCCTAAACAATTTGAGCCAAATACAGAGTTGCAAAATGTAACTCAGTATTCAGACGGAAAAGTCAAATTATCTTTTAGGAGATCTACATCTTCTAGATTCTCCACAATTTCAGATAGAGATTCAATTTCCAGTACTTCAATATTGGAAAAGAAATTCTCAAAAGTCCCTTCGGTCATAAACTTACCTTTTCAAAGCCAACCGAGGTTTTCCACCTCAGACATACCAAGTACATCTATACGTTCTGTTGATTACACTACTAGTATTCCTCATCCAATCTATACCAGTAGTCAACAAGAACAAAAGAAAGAAGAGAAGGAATCTTCTCCTCCAACCTCCCCTACGTTTTCTGCAGTAACAGAAAATGTCATTAATGCCCTTGAGAAAGATTTCCAATTAGATAAGACCCTTCTGCATAAAGATTTTTATTCCGAGATCAATAAAGAAAAAAGACTTTGGTTTTTTAAACAGTTTTTAAACCAAAGGAAAGAAATTCAAGAAGTTTATTATGAATTTGTAAACCTGCATAAAGTCCATATCATGTTTTTTGATTGGTTTGAAATTCATGCGAAAGAAAATGATATCTTTTATCCTTTTAAAGAATCAAATCCAATCACGATGCGTAAAGAGGTCACTGAATGGAATCTATCAGACACTGATAGGACCATTGAATCTGAACATCCTCCTCTTCGAGGTATTACCATTAATCATGGTGAACCTCCTATTCAAATCAAAGCCTCCCCTTATAAAAACCAAAGGCCAAATGATTCAGAAAAAAATTTAGATAGCATTATTCAACAGAATAATTTCTGTAATGCTAATCTAAATACGATAGGAAAACAGTTGACTAGGATAGAAAGTCAGATCCAAAATTCAACTATCCAGGTCCCTTCTGATTCATCAAAATCTGATTCTCCAAAAACAGATTCCTTGAAAAAGCTTAAAGAACCTATTTTCAAACCTTTTCAGGTTTCGAAACATAGTCAAAAGCTTGTCCAAGAATCTAAGTCTGATTTTGCCAAAGCCATTAAAGACCAATTGATGTAATGAAGCATCCTCTTCTACTGCTTTAGGATCCATTGCTCGACACCCTCAATCTAGCAGCTTGCAACTTTAGACAGTGATCAATCTTCCATAGCCTCTTCCGATATAGGTTTACAAGAACCATCTCCCAAAGTCAATAAAGTCCATTGGGAATCGATACCCCAAACATCCATACTCCACCTGATCTAGCAATAGATAACAGACCTAGTGCATTAAACCAGTCCCGTTTTAATGCAACTTCTGTTTATGAGTGGAACATAGATGGAATGTCTGAATATAACATTCTAGGATTGTTGCAACAAATGACCATGGCAGCCAATGCCTACAAAACCCAATCGGGAACTTCTGACAAAGCCATTGCAGAAATTCTCATTGCTGGTTTTACTGGTCAATTAAAAGGTTGGTGGGATCACCTTCTTACTAAACAGCAACAATTAGAAATCATAAATGCCATCCAAACTGATCAAGAGGGATTACCCCTTCTTGATGAAAACAGCAGCCCTATTCAGGATGCTGTTGCTACCCTCATTCTTACTATATCTCTCCATTTTATCGGAGATCCGTCTCATCTTAGAGACAAAAATGCTGAGTTACTACATAATTTGAGATGTAGAAAACTTAGTGAATTCCAAGAGTACAAAACCACTTTCTTTACTAGACTTTTCTTAAGAGATGATGCTAACCATACCACATGGAAAGAAAAATTCCTTGCTGGTTTACCTGCTCTCTTAGGAGAAAAAGTCAGGAATTCCATTAAAGTCCTTTACGATAATCGTATTCCTTATGACCAACTCACCTACGGTGAACTTGTCAGTTTTATTAACAAGGAAGGTTTAAAGATATGTCAAGACATCAAACTACAGAAACGACTAAAGCAAGAGCTTAGACAATCTAAGCGAGAGTTAGGCAGTTTCTGTAAACAGTTTGGTCATGACCCTTTAAAGCTTTCATCTTATAAAGATTGTAATGGTAAGTGTTCTACCAAACCTTACAAAAAACATTACAAGTCCTTTAGAAACTATAGGAAACCCAAACCTGATTTTAGGGAACAACGTTTTTATAAGAAGCCTTCAAGGCCTTATAAAAAACCCAATTTCTCTAAAAAGAAGGATTACAAAACCAAACCCAAAACTTCTTTCAATTGGAAAGAAGCCACTTGCTATAAATGTCACCAGAAAGGACACACTGCAAGATATTGTAGAGTTAATAAAAAACTTCATGAGATAGGTCTCGATGAAGAAGTCCTTTCTAAAATAGCCCCTCTTCTCATTGAATCCTCTGAGTCAGATTCAAATTTCTCTTTAACAGGAGACAGTGATCCATTACAAGTTGATGAATTAAATGATTCTGACACTTCTGTTTCAAGCGATACTGATTCTGAATCAGAATCATATTTAAAGAAAATAAATGTTTTAACAAGAGAACAAGAAACTTTCCTTGAACTTGTTAAACATATTTCTGATCCAATTCTTAAAAAAGAATACCTTGATAAACTTTTAAAAACTCTGGAATCAAAACCAGAGACTTCCAAAGTACCTATTATTAAAAAGAATACATATGATCTTACTGAGATTTTAGATAAAAAGAAAACAAAGAAATCAGTTCCTAATATTCAAGATCTCCAAAAAGAGATTAAGGATATTAAAACTGAAATTAGGGATTTAAAAGAAAAACAAAAAAGTGATTCTGAAGCCATCCAAATTTTGATACAAAAATCTCTTCTACAAGATGATTCTGATAAAGAATCAAATTCGGATGGAAATGATGATCAACAACTTGAAAATATTGAGTCTATACCCAATGATTTTCTTTTTGTTTTAAAGCAAGTCACCACCAGAAAATATTTGATTAAAATCACTTTGTGTTTTTCCAAAGAACTAGAAATTGACACCATTGCCTTATTTGACACTGGTGCCGATTTAAATTGTATTAAGGCTGATATTGTTCCAAAGAAATTTCATGAGACTACAAAAGAAAAGCTTTCCACCGCCAATAATTCAAGACTAAAGATTATTTCAAAAGTAGATGCGTCTATACGTAACAATGATTTTGATTTTAAAACTTCTTTCCTTTTAACAAATGATATTCATCATATTGTTATTTTAGGAACACCTTTTATAAACCTTATAACTCCTTATACTGTAAATCATGACGGTATATCTTTTAAAGCAAACAGTAAAATATTGAGTTTTCCTTTTCTAGAAAAACCCAAGACTAGAAATTTAAACATGATAAAGGCTTGTTCTATTCATAGAAATAAAATCAATGTTTTAATTAAAACAAAACAAAATGATTTGGTTGACTTAAAGAAAGATTTAAATCTTCAAAGAATTGATAATCAACTCCAAAATGATTTTATAAAAAGAAAGATTTCCGATTTTCAAAAACTAATTGAAAAAGAAATTTGTGCTAATTTACCATCGGCCTTTTGGAATAGAAAACAACACATGGTAGATTTGCCATATGAGAACTCTTTTGATGAAAAGAAAATTCCTACCAAAGCCCGTCCTATCCAAATGAATATGGATTTAGAACGACATTGTAGGGATGAGATTAAAGATTTAGAATCCAAAGGATTAATTGTCAAATCTAGGTCACCATGGTCTTGTGCCGCTTTCTATGTCAACAAAAATTCTGAAATAGAAAGAGGAACACCTAGATTGGTAATTAATTACAAACCTTTAAATAAAGCTTTGAAATGGATTAGGTATCCGATACCTAATAAAAAGGATTTGCTTCAAAAACTTCACTCTGCATTTATATTTTCAAAATTTGATATGAAGTCAGGTTTTTGGCAAATTCAGATTCATCCTAAAGACCGTTATAAAACAGCTTTTACTGTTCCATTTGGTCAATACGAATGGACGGTAATGCCATTTGGTTTAAAAAATGCACCTTCAGAATTTCAAAGAATTATGAATGATATTTATAATCCATATTCTGATTTTTGCATTGTTTATATTGATGATGTATTGATCTTTTCCCATTCAATAGATCAACACTTCAAACATCTAAAAACTTTTTATTTGATAACTAGAAAAGCCGGCCTAGCTATTTCTAGTTCAAAGATTTCTTTATTTCAAACAAAAGTCAGGTTTCTTGGCCATTATATTTCAAAGGGAACTATCACTCCTATTGAAAGATCCCTTGCCTTTACTGACAAGTTTCCTGATAAAATCCTTGATAAAACCCAATTGCAAAGATTCTTAGGAAGTCTAAATTATGTCCTTGATTTCTGTCCTAATGTCAATAGGATAGCAAAACCATTGCATGATAGATTAAAAAAGAATCCTGTTGCATGGTCTGAAGAACATACCAATATTGTTAGACGGATAAAGACTCTAGTCAAAGAAATCCCATGCCTATTTCTTGCAAATCCGGCATTGCCTAAAATTGTTGAGACTGATGCATCAGATTTAGGTTATGGAGGAATACTAAAACAAGTAGACAATAGTAAAGAACAAGTAGTACAATATGTTTCTGCACATTGGAATGAATGCCAGAAAAATTATTCTACCATAAAAAAGGAAATTTTGTCTATTGTTTTATGCATCTCAAAGTTTCAAAGTGATCTATTAAATCAAAAATTTTTACTTAGAATTGATTGCAAAGCTGCAAAACATGTTTTAGAAAAAGATGTTCAAAACATTGCATCAAAACAGATTTTTGCACGATGGCAAGCTATTTTAAGTGTTTTTGACTTTGAGATAGAATTCATTAAAGGAGATACAAATTCTCTCCCTGATTTTCTAACCAGGGAATTTCTTCAAAACAGATAATGCCGCCAAAGAAAAGAGACAAAGGGAAAGGGATCCTCAAAGATCCTGTGTCCCAGACACCTTCCAAAGCCTCCTCCCCTCCTAAAGAAAAATTGCTATCTTCAAAGAATATCCTCAAGCCTATAAAATCATGGATCGACATGATCAGAAGATAAGTAAAGACCAAAGTCCTGGATCAACACGAACAGGTAAATAAATGGATCAAATCCTTATCCAAATCCCCTGAGCTTATGCTCGCCCTACAAAATGTTTCTCAAAGCCAATCTTCCCCCAAGGAAGAATCTTCAAAAGAAATTTCTACAACATCTTCTCAAAATGTGATCCTATCTGGAGAAAGTTTATCATCCCAGATTGTTTTATCACAAACAAAGCTTCCAAAGAAAACCTCGGAATGGTTTGATAAAATCCATTTTCAAAATATTTTGTCTATGGAAGATGGGTTTTACCACTCTGATCCTTTTCAAGCAATTACAAAGCTTTTCCCCAAAGGCTGGTTTTTTAAACCATGGGATTTAACAAAACCCCAGCCTTATTATCAAAGCATTTTGGAATTTACAGTAATCAGAAATTCAAACATTTTTACTGAGCGAAGTTTCATTCGAGCCCCGCCATTCCACGGCAACCATCCTAAATGTCTTGAGCCCAAAGCAATGGGGTGACTCACTCCACAACACTAAAGCCTTCCCGCTTAATTTTAAAAACCGTTTAAACCATTGCCAGTCCTTTTCTTATTGGGACTACCAGCAAGCCTGGTTTAACACCTTTTTCATTCAAAATCCAAAGAAATCCCATTCATGGTTATTTTTCTTCAACTCAAAAATAACCGTTCAAAGCCTTCCAAACTGGTTTCAACAGTGGTGGAACTATTTTGGACCAAGCCCAGAAATCCTAACACCAAACGCCACCCACTGTTTAAATCTTTTCAAAGCCCATTATGAACCCACAGATTCAGAGAAACGTTTTTCTCCATTTCTTTGTTTCTGTACAAACTTCTTTTTACCTTGGGTCTGGATGTGGAACCTTCGGTACCAAAACCAGAATACCCAAATTACCCTCCAAAGAACCTTCAAGATAAAATGGTGGTCAAAATTTGATGAACAATCAAAATTGACTATTCCCATAGTCCAGAAATGGCTATCTGTAAAAATGACTCCCTCCATTAAAGATATTAAAGCACAGGGAACTTTTCTATCCCAGAAGTCCAAAGCTCAATCTCTTTTGGCTGGTGCCAAAACTGAAGAAGAATACTTTAAAGTCATGGAACAACTCCTAGCCACCAGGTCAGAGCCTTCTGTTCAAAGCTCAAGCTCGTCGGATCAAGGGTCTGCTGAGCCGTTTATTTCATTAGGAGATGACAACGAAGATGACTGCTTCGGTATCCTCCCTCCTATAAAGCATTAAAGTTGTTTTTAGTTATCGGTGATCCGTCCCTGTTATCGGTGATCCGTTTTATTTTTATGTTGTAATCGGTGATCCGTTACTGAGTTGTAATTATCAGTAAACCGTTTCAGCTATCGGTGATCCGTTTAAAAAAAAAAAAAAAGTAATTTTTATTTGTGCATTATAATTATTTTTGGGTGGTCCTCTGGACACAAGTGAGAGCGCACATGTCTCTTCACCCAAAGTACTTTGTCAGCATGTGGTCCTTTGGACACAAGTGAGAGCGCACATGTCTCTTCACATGCTTAGGTCCCACTCTAAATTTGTATTCGAGTCTTAGGTGGGCCTTTTATGTTTGTTGAGTGCGATTACTATTTTCGCACGCGTCTGTCTAAAGTCAAAAGATGCCCGACACAGGAGCCCACTCTCCACCAACTCCAAAGCTCCCATGTGACTCCACAACGTCACTTGGCTTATAAAAGAAGACATGAGGCTCATTTGAAGGCATCCGAAAAAGAACAACCAATTCTCCTCTGAAGAAACTCTCTCTCTCTCTCTCTCTCTCTCTAAGAAAAGAAATCAGGAATCAAAAGACTTCAAGGAGTTTTCTCCTGTCTTGAGATTAATTTTCTTTTCTTCTTGTAATCTTTCTTCTACAAAGCAAGTTTTGATTCAAAGTTACATGTAAGTTCTTATGTTTAATTTGTTTAAAGCCTTGTAATAATTTTATGTTAATATGAATGTTTAAATTTCTGTAATTTATTTTAAAGCATATTTATTTTAAAGCATCAAGCATCGATCTCGTATCGATCCGCCATAAAATTAGACGCCTCTAAAACAAAGAGACCGGATCTCTGTTTTCCGTTGTACTTCTCTTCTCCCCCTTCAATCAGAATAATAGTTCTGGGATCCAGATCTATTATTATCTTTGAGCTTTGTGGTGCACACACTTGCCACATATTAAAATAATTAATATTTAAAGACGGTAAAGAACACTAAAGGTATATCGCCGAAACCGATCGTGCATCGTCCAAAGATGTAATTTATCAGATCGATTGGTATAACAACGCCACGTACCATTTTCCCTTTCTAAAATTGGTTACTAAAATTGACAACAATAAATTATTTTGTTCGTTCACTTACTTTCCACGATCCCGGTCCTTATTGTATATATATATATATATATATATATATATATATATATATATATATATATATATATTTCAATTTAATCATGTATCAATTTCACATTTAAAAACATGTGAAAATTTATGATATAGAATGATTCTAGGTAAATATATCATTTCATTTCTTTCTTTTTTTATTACTAATTCTCCTCCACCACATTAGATATATCTTGAAAATTTCTCATGTAAATGTTACTAATAAATACGAACCGAATAGATATCGTGTAGCTTATATTCGCCACAATATTTTTTTTTTAAAGCTGATTAAGCATCAGGTTACTGTATTACACAGATATTTACAACTGCTATTACAGTAAATCATTACACTGATATTTACAATCAGATATATACATGAGACTTACATTATTACATCAGATATTTACAACTGGTATAACAGCATATCATTACACTGATATTTACAATCAGATATATACATAAGACTTACATTATTACATTTTTATTCTATGAAGTACATGTCCAGCCGAATACTCCTCACAGAGGAGGGATGTCTCCACTCCACTCGCATTTCGTAAGAGAGAAAAAAGTTCCAAGCACTTTCCACACAATTATGTTTAATTGAGGGGGATTTAGTTTATAAAGACTCGGACCATTGCCCTCATAGTCATGCTTGACTTTAAGGGCAATGGTTCACCACTGGGCTACAAGCCCAAGTTGCATAATAGCCACAACATATATATACAATTTGGTGATAGTAAATGCCATTATATGAAAATGAAATCATCATACTGCAAATAAGGAGAAATTCTACAATACAATGTCAGCCATACAATAAACAAATAGTATTATGACATGTCTGTATTTATTTTGAAAAATTATTTTGCAAGTAGTGGTTGTATTAAATTTAATTACACATGTCATACATGCAGTAATTAGTTGTAATACATTAAAGAATTTCTCTGCAAACAAGATGCAACCAAAGCATTGGAAACAAGGGCAAAACTACGGTACCACAGTAGTACCATACAACAGTTGGATCCAGCCATTGGATCTAGTCTACATTTACTACTGTAGCTGGATCCAATGACTGGATCCAACTGTGGTACGGTACCACTGTGGTACCATAGTTGGACCCTGGAAACAATGTTACATTAATCTTGGGTCACTTGAGCTTCTGTGCTCTCTCATTTGTAATTTATATTAGACTGTCACGCACAAAACGCAGACATATATATACGTACAAGTAGTACTTTGGCAACAGATTGGCAACAGAAACAATAGCCAAGAAGCAGCTCTTGATTTCAAATTTATTCAAATGCCAGCCTGCAGTTTTGAATCCTTCGAAGGATTAGGATCCTCTTATAGTGTTTTTCTCTCTTAGTCTTTCAAATTTAATGGAAAAAGCTGGTTTAATTGTAAATAAAATAAACAAATTTGGGGCGACGACGAATAGGGAAAGAAGAGACAAATGGCAGAAATATCATCCATTGCAACGCCTCGTTTCTTATATTTCCATGCCCGAACAGTAGATTCCACCAATCCTTTTGCTGCCTTTCCCCTATCCACTATTGAAGGAACAATCTCCACCGCTTTTGGTTCGAAATCACATCAAAACCTGAAGAACAATCCATAATTGATCTTTCAAATATTGACGCATGTTCAGATCAAAGATAATTCTAATTTGTGAATACGCACCCCGTCTGATGCGAGAATGACAAATTGGTCTCGGCTTGTTATGTTTCTTTTTCATACATGGGCATGTAAATTAGGCCATAGACCTTGACATGTTGATCACCTGTGGCTCTTGATATGGCTAGTCCTAGGGTCTCACCATTCGGCATCCACACTCTATATACACCCAGCTCATCATTTAAGCAAAACACAAGCCCTTTGGACTGCATTATTCGCTCCGCCTCCTCTGTATAAGCCAGTAAATACAGAAACCTTAAGACATACACACATATACACGAGGTAGAAATATCAAAGAGAAACTGACCTGGTATATTTGGCTTAAAGTCTACGGTAAGCTGAAATGGTACTAAATCGTCGTCATCGGAAAGAATTGCTAACACAGCCTGAGAATCCCCAACATTTGCTACCACAATACTTTCAGCCTGAAGAGGAATCAACATTAAGGACAAATTTGATTCAACTATTGGCAATTTTTCATCACTATACAATGGGGCTTTTTAAGTATTGAACCTGCTTAATAACGGTCGTGGTCATGTACCGAACGAAGTTAATCAATCCGAGTATACTGCTTAAGCTCTTGGTCAACATCAACATAAGTTTTAAAGCAAGATTGCTTCCATATATCATGCTAAGGAACATTTCTATCCCCATCAAGATCAAAATTCATGGCAGCTGATGTTGAAGATAGTAATGTTTCTTGCCAATTGCAAAGCAATGAATAAGGCACTGATCTCTGACCCTTTTGGCACAACATGACCCCGTGGTCCGTGCCCATTAAATATCCCACAAAACACCATGTCCTTGGCATCCAAATTCCTATAATAATAAGCAAATGTATAAAATTAGCAAATTATGCATGAATTGGGTGTTTACCATACACTTGTAGTGATTGAACCTGCTTTGAATATGCAAGATTCAAGCACTTCCCAGGAGCTTTGTTTAAGAATCACAAGTTGCAAGATCAAAGAATCAAACCCAAAAAACTAATGAACTTAGCACAAGAATAAAACCACAACAGCTTATCACAAGAATGAACAACTCAACTAAAGAAATGTAAATTAACACGTATCATTACAGAATAACGTGGTTCAGCTTGCACCCAAAATCGATACAACCTACATCCACGGGAGAAGTTTTCAGAGTGCTTTATTGAACAACAATAGAGGATTTTACAGCTTCTCAAGATTACAGTAGAACTTTCTCACTCTAGATTCTTGAACCAAGAACTCTCTCTGTCTCGCCACTTACAACATATGCTCTCGCCTTCTAAACCGACACACCCTGCTTTTATCTCAAAGAGCAACAACCAGCTAAAACCCAGAAAGAACAACTTGCTGCCACGTTTCCTAACAACCTTAACGAATCACACACCGATCTCGGCTACCACGCGCCACTTAAAGCCTTAACAAAACGACTCACACTCACTGCCGTTTCAAGCTTTGTCTTAGACGTGACCAGTCACGTGTTATCTCCCGTGACTTTTAATTCAGTTTGGGTACCCACTAAACGGTGAACCGTTCCACTAAACGGTGATCCGTTAAACTCCAGAGAGATTGATTCACCAATAAGCCTCACGATTAACGGTGATCCGTTTTCACGAAACGGTGATCCGTTAAACTCCAGAGAGATTGATTCACTAATAAGCCTCACAATTCTCTACCTTGAATCAATGCTCCTCTCCATACTCCTTCTCCTTCATTAAGTGTTTAAACAACACTCAACCCAACTAAGTCTAAGCTTTGCTTAAACTTAGTTACCGAATGTGAGTATATCTCAGTGGTTTACATCGCATTTAATTTTGACCATCTTGATATCACCCTTGGAGACTTCATGCCTTATGAAATGCAGCTTGATATCTATGTGTTTTTTTTTTTCGTGACGTGCTGGATTTTGCAGATGGATAGCACCGAATCACATGTAAAATCAGAATCGATCTCTCTGACTATCCCTAGCTCGACAGTTAGACCTCTAAGCCATAAGGCTTCTTTAATGTTGCCAGATACTGCCTTCGGTCGAGAGAGCTACCACATGTCAAGTGCGATTTCCGCTAACCATACATCTTTCCAAAGATAAACACATATCCAGAGACCTTCTCCTCGCCAAGATCTCCAAAGATAATCCGAATCAACATAGCCTCAAGCCTTCTTCCTTCCCCTGCCTCTTCCATACACCAATCCATTTTTGGTTCCATTTAGTACTTATTACCCACTTCACAGCCCTCCAATGCTCCTTTCCGTGAGGCCATATACCTATTTCTTACTACATCGACAAAGATGAGCAATGTCGTCCGTTGTAACCATGGCATACATCAAACAACCCATCAGATTTGCATAAGGAATTGACAACATCTCATGCTTTTCTTCATCAACATGGACATCGAGAACTGCTCACCGAAATGGAAGCTAAAGGTGTCTGACAGTTTGAATTAGTCATTTCAAATGTTAGCAAGACCTTCTTCAAGTAACCTTCGTGATGCATACAGTAGACCACTCTTCCTGTTCCTTCTGATTTCAACACCTAAAATCTTTCTGGCATGCCCCAGGTCCTTCATCTCGAATTCTGAATTTAGCAGCAGCTTTAACTCTTCAATTACTCCTATATCTTTACTTGCCAGTAGCATGTCATCTACATATAATAGTAGATACACATATACCTCCATTAACTACCCATCAGAACACAAAGAATATTGCACCTCGAATCCATTGGTCACAATGAACTCATCAAACTGAGGTACCATTGCCTTGGGATCGCTCACCATGTAGTGATTTCTTCAACAAACAAACATGATCTGTTCTATTAGGATCCTCATACCCTTCAGGTTGATTCATGAATATTTCTTCTTGGAGTCTTCCATGCAAAAATGCAGTCTTGACATCGAGTTGATCAAGTTCCATGTCTTCAACTGCTGTTAAGGCCAAAATCACCCTTATTGATGCATGTCTGACAACTGGAGAGAAAACTTACTTAAAGTCAACCCCTTCTTTTTTATTATACCTCTTTGCCACAAGTCTTGTCTTAAACCTCTTTGGTTCTGTTTTTGTTAGGCCTTCCTTCACCTTGTAGATCCATTTGCAACCAACCACTCTTCTCCTTTTTGGTTTTTTCACCAATTCCCAAGTCTGGTTTTTATGTAGAGAGGCAATTTCTTCTTCCATTGCTGCCTGCCATTCCCTTCTAGATGAGCTCTGTAATGCTTCTTTAAAAGTCTTTGGCTCTTCATCAGCAATATCATGTGCAGCAGCTAGAGCATAGTAATTGTCTCGCATAACCAAACCTTTACTGGTTTGATTTCTCTTCTTTCTGCCTCGTAAGTTGATAACTGATTCAACTTATTGGTGAGGTGCTTGTGTTTCTCCGAGTCGCCTTCAACATCATCATGACTCATTGTTTCCAAAGATGTTGTCATGATCGTGCCGCTCCACCTCAAATTCCAAAGATCTCGTGGGGTTTTTGAGTCCGAGCTAGTATTTTCTACCGTTGAGATTTACGTACAAGACATCTTCATCAAGACTACATCCCCGCCGATTATGCATTCTGGAGGATTTAAATTAGTGCACCATATCTCAGTAGCTTCACCCCTTCCTCGATAACCTATGAAAACTCCTTTCAATGCCCTAGTAAGCTTTCCTTGTTTCACATGAGCATAGTCGAACACCCAAATGCTTTTAATCCTTCATAGCTTGCTTGATAACCATGCCACATTTCAAAAGGTGTCGATGAGGACCCAGATTCACCAAATAAGTGGTCACGAGTATCTCTCGCCACGTAGACTTTGGTAGCTTGGATTGAATTATCATGCACCTTACCTTCTCTATGAGGGTTATGTTCATCCTCTCTGCTAACCCATTTTGTTGGGGTGTAAGTCTTACTGTCATGTGCCTTATTATGCCTTTATTAGCTCAATAACTCCCAAACTGCTGGTTGCAAAATTCCATCCCATTATCAGTTCTGAATTTTTTAACCTTCTTTCCAGTTTGGTTTTCAACCATACTCTTCCATTCTTTAAATTTTTCAAATACTTGATCTTTATGCTTAAGTGCATAAGTCCAGACCTTCCTTGAAAAATCATCAATGAAAGAAACAAAATATTTGTTCCCCCTTAAAGATAACTCCCCGAATGGTCCCCAGAGATCGAGTGTATATAATCTAGACATTTTCGACTTCCGTGGATCTTTTGAAATTAGCCCTTGAAGATTTTCCAAACACACAATCTTCACATAAGTCCAAACTTCCTATCTTATCTTTGCCCAATACACCCTGCCTTTCTAGCTCTTTTAATCCCTTTTCACTAATATGACCTAGCCTAAGGTGCCAAAGCTTGGTTTTATTAGTTTTAAGACCTCCAGAGAAACCTGATTCACCAGTTATACCACCATCCGTGACATACACACCATTTTTTCTACTTCCTGTTGTAGAGCCATTCATTACCATTAGATCACCAGATTCAAGCCTAATGCTATACCCCATTTCGATCAAACATTCCTAGAGAAATTAGATTCTCATGTCCGCACATGTCTGACCTGCTTAATCATTAATAGGGATCCATTCTGTAATCTAACTTTAACAGTACCAATACCAATGACTCTACATATGGCATTATTTCTCATCATCACTCTACCCCCATCAAATTCATGATACTCAGTAAAGTAATCCTTATAAGGGCTCATATGAAAAGTGCATCCTGAATCCAAGATCCATTTACCTTTCTGGCTGCTGTCAATTGCTACACATACACCTGCTGACTCATATCCTTCCTCTTCCACTATTACTGCATCTCCACTCTGATTCTTTGAGTCTCTAGCTTTGAACTTCATTTCAGGGCAATCTTTCTTGAAATGCCCTTCCTTGTGGCATTGAAAACATTTCCTGTCTTTTGTCTTGTTCTTCTGCTTCCCTTGTTTCTTTTTCTTTCCAACTTTATTATCAGTTTTGCTTCTTGCTGTTAAACCTTTTCCAGCACCATCCTCAATAGCATTTTGTTTTCCTTGTAACTCTCTGATGTTAAGTGAAGCCTTAACTTCATCAAGAGTCAGAGTTTGCCTCCCATACATTAAGGCATCCACAAAATGCTAATATGATTTTGGTAGAGAGCTAATTAAAAGAAATGCATTTTCCTCATCATTCAAACCCTCATCAATAAATTCTAAGGTATCATATACCTTATTAAATTCATCTATGTGATGTTCCAGAGATGACCCTTCCACCATTTTCAAAGTAAACATCCTCTTTTTTATATGTAGGACTTGGTCATGTAGATGCTTAACTTTGCCCATAATACGCAAAGAATCGCTCTTTCTTTGGCCACCTCTCTAATAACTGAATCTCCAAGGCTAAGGATTATTATACTCCTGGCCTTCTTATCTATTTCTGATGCTTCCTCTGGAGTCTTTGATGATGAGACTTCTTTCCCCTCCTTTTTGGACACAGGTTCAATTGCATCCCCCAAGCCTTGAGTTATAAGCAGGGCTTCCATCTTGATTTTCCACATGTTAAAATCATTCTTGCCATTGAATTTTTCGAGATCTATCTTTGGTGTAGCCATACTTGTTCTTTAACAAAGAAGACACCAGGCTCTGATACCAATTGTAGTGATTGAACCTGCTTTGAATATGCAAGATTCAAGCACTTCCCAGGAGCTTTGTTTAAGAATCACAAGTTGCAAGATCAAAGAATCAAACCCAAAAAACTAATGAACTTAACACAAGAATAAAACCACAACAGCTTATCACAAGAATGAACAACTCAACTAAAGCGAAATTAACACGGACTACACAAGTAATGCGTGGTTCATTGCAAAATCGGATACAACCTACATCCACGGAGAAGTTTTGAGTGCTTTATTGAACAACAATAGAGGATTTTTACAGGCTTCTCTCAAGATTACAGAGAACTTTCTCACTCTAGATTCTTGAACCAAGAACTCTCTCTCTCTGTCTCGTCACGGTTACAACATATGCTCTCGCTCTCTCTAAACTGATACACCCTCTGTTTTTATCTCAAAGAGCAACAACCAGCTAAAACCCAGAAAGAACAGCTTGCTGCCACGTTTCCTAACAACCTTAACGAACTGTCACGCTGATCTCTCGGCTACCAAGTGCGTCACTTAAAGCCTTAACAAAACGACTCACACTCACTGCCGTTCAAGCTTTGTCTTAGAAGTGACCAGTCACGTGTTATCTCCCGTGACTTTTAATTCAGTTTGGGTACCCACTAAACGGTGAACCGTTCCACTAAACGGTGATCCGTTAAACTCCAGAGAGATTGATTCACCAATAAGCCTCATGATTAACGGTGATCCGTTTCCACGAAACGGTGATCCGTTAAACTCTAGAGAGATTGATTCACTAATAAGCCTGACAACACTTTATTAGTTTAATTGTATTGTTCCCACCTCCCAGACAATGGCGCAATCTTGATTGATCCCTTTTTGGTCTCGTTTGCAGCAAACAGAGGCAAAGTTACTAGACCTATTGGACTTAACAATGCCAGAAGAACTCAACATCAACTCATTCTTTCTTGCAGGTTTTGCCAAAGCTTCTGCAGCTTCTCTTCTTTCGACAATTCTTCCCTCTCTTAATCGACACAGTCCTCGCCCAACCCATCGATAAGAGACGGAAAAATCATATTGATAGTTATATATTGTCTCCGCATTACATTAACACCACCATGTATTTCATACAAGTCAAAGGATGAAAAAGAAAAGAGAACAAATTCCATTAATACAAACCCTTTGTTATGGTCAGGAAAATGATCAGTTATTTGTCTGAACGTAGACACCTGGGCAGCCAAGATGGTGTCAACGGCCGGAATATAACGTCACCTCCACAAATAGTTGAAGAGAAATGAGCTTCTCGTCGCTTATACTCCATTGCTTGTCGTCTTCAAATTGCAAAAGCTCTTTAAGTGCATCGACGTAATGTTTCATAGTCTTGACGAAGGAAATTACTACAATGCCCTAACTTTGACTACCAAATAATGCAATTATGATAGGTATTTTAGATATTTCGGAGGGCAGCCCTTAAGAGCAAGCGCCATGCCCATTAACCTAGGACGTGGTTTAAGATAACATTATGACAAAGCAAATTGGAATATGCAAGTAAAGTCGATCAAAACCGTATCAATTCATAAGTTAATGGTAATTAATTAAGATATTTCTATGGGTGAAATTGGATGTGAGTAAAGAATTATATCCAACGGCGTTGTTAAATAAACTATTATTGAAATGATGATTGTGAAGGTTTGTTGAATTAAAAATAAGATGGTTTGTTTGGTGTCTAATGATGATTTAATTTCCTAAAACCGAATTTATCAATAGATTTTATTTTATTTTGAGAAGATAAGATATAATTTTTGTGCTTTAATAAAGGTACCAAAAAAGGGACTAAAAGAAAGCCACTAGATTGCCGGGGACCATGCATTCTGAAGGTCAATGGAAACATATGATTGCAAACCCTTTTGATTAAATCCACAGTGGGTCAGGAGTTTATGAGCTAACGTCTGGTTTCATGCAATCTACCGAGATTCTTGCTTTGCTTTGTTGTTATTACTTCCTAATTTTCTTTTTTCCCCCGGAATGATTACAACATAACGTAGTTCGGCATAACACTACTATCTCCGACTGTACATCGAAAAAACAAAAATTCTCCCTACTCGCCTGCAATGAAGAACTAGAGGCTTTCGACACATTGAAGAATAAGAAGTGGATTGTAGATATATCCTTTTCTTGTTTAATATTCCAATAGAATTATCCTAGGGTACTCTGGTTCTTAAACCATATGAGGGCATTCAAATTGCTTGGTGATCTGTTGGAGTTTATAGCAAAACACAGCTACACAATTATTTAATAAACGAGAAACAGTAGACAAAGTGACAGCAGTTATTGATAAAAGAAGGACAACATTGTATTATAAATTAGTATTCTTGAAGACTTTTATGCAGTGGCCGGTTCCAAATTGATTTCTCATAGGCAAGTGTCAAAACAATTAATATAACGCCCCTCTCTGCATCTATTTCTCTGTACGTGTGGTTTCTGTGCATTTTGCCTTTTTTTAAAAAAGGGGGTTTTCCGCAAATTGGAACTCAACCCTGCCCTTTCTCTAGCTCAATGAAAAACTTGAGCTGCGTAACTCGCTCTCATTAAAAACGGGTCTTAAATCTTCTTTGCACATAAAATCCAAAGGAAAAGAAACAAAGATGTCCACGCACTGCCTATAATATCTCCAAGGGATCAGCCAACGGCGCGGCGGTCAACGACGGTGTAATTTTTATTTTAAAAATAAAATTATCTATTTGACTAGGTAATTTTAATAGGCTAATATATTATTATTTTCAATAATTCTAAATATTTAGAAACTAAATTAAACATATAACTAACTATGCAATGTTACTTATTTTGATTATAAAATAATAACTAATTAATTAAAAATATAATATAAAATTAAATATTTTGTTATTAAGTTATTTTTTATATTAAAATAATTCATAATTTAATTATTTTTTTTATTTGTTAACAATATGAACATTAAAGATAATGGGTATATTTGTCCAAATAAGAAATATGTAATTTCTTTTCCTTTCAAATTTAATGTGAAACCAAACAATAGCAATTAATATTTGGAGTCCTCTCCTTTCATCACCTCTCCACTCCTCTCCTCTTCTTTCCTTTCTTAAAATCAAACACCACCTTAGAGATGAATATATGATTTTTATAACTACACTTTTATTAAGCTATAATATCCTCATATTAATAAGATTAATTTGGTCTCAACATTATAGTTATAGAGAGATTTTTGTTTTAGTTACATAATACATTCCATAACGTTAATTCTAGCTTAATGTAACAATCACTAACATAGTGTCGCATGTACAAATTTTTTATTTTTAATTCTTTGAAATTAATTTAAATTTTCAAAAGATAATTATATTACTTTGTCAAAATGGATTTTCGTTGATTTGCATAAAAATGGATCGATTTTGAATGTATATGACAAATTGAATGGGATAGGATTATATGTGAACACCCTATCGTATATGATATTGAGCATAAGTTATTCAATTTTTAATTTTAATTTTTTAAAAGAAAGCACTTATTATTGATTTCACCGAAATTTATGCCTTAGATTTGGTGATGGCGGAAAACCAAGTAGTAGGATTTATTCTCATAATAATAAAGTGAAATATGTCAATTTTTTTTTTTTCGAACTTGATCGCATCCAAAAAAATCTTCGATAGCACGTGGATCGGTTAATTCAATAAGAAATGGAGCTGATTGCTAAAGAGAGATCGGAAGAGGGGAAAAAAATAAAAATAAAAGAGTAAAAACTTGATAAAAAGACTTGGTCAGGAAGTTACCAAAAGTAAGGTTTGTTTCTCATTTGAAAAAAATCTATCTCCAAGAATCAAAGTCAATCATGCTGACGAATAAATTTTTGTTCCCTTTGTCTTACTATACAGAGGAATGTTCGTTGAACTTATGTTGGAGCTTTCCTCTCTGTTTCTTTAAGCTGATCATCTTCTGTAAGTTGTTGAAACTTTCCTCTCTGCAGTGTACATTTGGAGTTGCAACTTTCTTTGTGTTAATTAATTTCGGAGATGGGAGGCTGCCGCTCAACTGAGGGATACCAATGCTTTGTATTCTCTAATTCGACAAGATCCGTATATTTTGGACAACTTCGATAGGATACCTTTTATTGAAACTCCCTTACATGCTGCTGCGAGGAGTGGAAATGTTGAATTGGCAATGGAGATTATTAGGCTAAAGCCTTCATTTGCCAAGAAGCCCAACCAAGATGGCTTCTCTCCCATCCACTTGGCTTTGCAAAATGGTCAAACTCAAACAGTGCTTCAGCTGATTGATACTGATCCGGAACTCGTTCGTTTTAAAGGAAGAGAAGGCATCACTCCTCTGCATAATGCGTCTGAAGATGGAGACCTGTATCTCTTGGAGAAATTTTTGTCTGTTTGTCCGAAATCTCTTGAAGATGTGACAAATAAAGGCGGAACTGCTCTTCATATTGCTTTGGAAAACGATAAGGTTGAAGCTTTTCAGGTCTTAACAAGACGCCCTCCGTCAATTATTGGCCTTAAAGAAGCTGATCAATGCTACAACAAAAGAATCCTCAACTCAAGAAATAGGGATGGCAGCACTCTGCTACACATTGCAACATCAAAAAATCAAGTCCAGGCAAGCTTGAATTAATATGCTAAAAAATTAGGTTGAATGATTACATTGTTGCTATTCCCATTTGTTTTTTTTTTTAAAGTTTCGGAGTTTGTATATTACATACTGTCGCAACCCCTATTGTTGTGAGCTGTAGAGCTCTCACTCACACCTAACTTACTTAGGACAGTTTTCTAGGTATTTAGGGAGTAGATGATTCCTAATTAATTAGATTAGGAGTAAGTTTTTCTAAAGATAATCCCTGCACATATTATTATGTTTTCCCTTTTAAGCATGGTTTCTTCTAATTAGATTAGGATACCTTATAGTAGCAGTATTACTTAAGACTTGTATGTAAAGGCCTCTTTGCAAGCATATAATACAACAAGCTCTAAGCCGTACTTAATTAGCTCTATGAGTTCCCTCATTCTCTCTTTCTTTGGCGTGATGCTACGTTAAGAGTGTGACAATGGGAAAAAGGACAAAAGAATCCTGTGGTTTAGTGAAATAGTTATGAAACCTACTTTTTTTAGAAATAATCATATACACGCTTTTCAGGATACACAAACCAGCTTTTTTGACAAACTTTAAGGGTCTATGTGACTTTTCTAAATGTGAAAATGATTTACATGTCCCCAGAAGGGGTAACGTTGGATCATTTATGAAAACAATTAGTCTCTATATGATCAATTTATTGAATTCATGGGTGTTAGATGTCCTTTTTCCTACTACATATTATAGCTTGGACGCAAACTCACAAGCTAAAAAAGAATTGATTTTTCCATATTAAACATTCATCATTACGTTATTCTAGTTTTGTACCATGTTGTTACGTTCCTTCATTATCTAGACCTAATAGCAAGGGCTCCCAATCAATTACATTACATTACAAAATACTGTAGAAGATATCGCGATATTTGTCTTATTACAGTATTACAGATGACCTTGCACCCTTAATTATTATAATCAACCTAGAGTGTTCTTGCTCTACAAGTTATACACTAGGTGAAATCATAATTGATTTTGACACTTGATGAAGATTCAATCATGGCTTGATAACTTGTAGAATTCAAATCAAATGCTTCATAAACTTATTCAAAACATCAAACACCCACTCTTTTAACTTCAAAACTACCTGACGGATTTGTATTCACATGTCCCAGCAGATTGTAAGGAGTTTATTGAACTGCAAAGTTGAAATTAATTCTCTAAATTCTGATGGCTTGACACCTTTAGATATTACTATACTTGATCAAACTCAATCAAGAAACCAGGAGATTGAGGATATGCTACGAAGCGCTGGAGCATTAGAAGCAACTTCACTTCCTATTATGGCCAACTGCACAAATATATTGAGGTAAAACAGCTCCTTTGCCAAAGTATGGTCCATATATAGATAATAATTTGAAATAATATATTGCATTATTTCGCATTTTCATGTTGTGCACACCGTAATTACTTGCTAATCAATTAATTAATGTCCTTCAGAACGGATCAGAGGTTGAACGAGGCTGCTCAAGCAGGAAATGTTGATGCCTTGTATGAATTAATATGGGAGGACGCATATCTTTTAGATCAGATAGACCAAGTACCATTTGTGGATACACCTTTACATATAGCAGCGTCGATGGGGCATGTCAACTTTGCCTTGGAGATTATGAGATTGAGGCCATCATTTGCAAGAATGCAAAACCAATATGAGTTTGACCCTTTGCATCTTGCTTTGCGGAATTCACAAACTCAAATGGTGCTTCGGCTCATAGATGTCGATAGAAATCTTGTTCGTGTCCAAGGAAGGGAGGGCGTAACGCCTCTATGTTGCTGAGAAAGGAAATGTCGATCTTCTATGTAAATTTCTTGCAGCTTGCCCAGAGTCTATCCTGCAGGTGACAATTCGGAAAGAAACTGCTCTGCATGTTGCTGCAAAAAATGACAAGTTGGAAGCCCTTGAAGTCATGCTAGGATGGCTTCGATATGTCAACAAGGATGATATCCTTAACTGGAAGGATGACGAAGGCAACACTTTGTTGCATATCTCAATCTCCCGAAGTCATATCCAGGCACCACTAATTTAATTTAATTTTGAGCTAATTGTCCAGTTATTCCCTGAATTTAATTTTTGATTCTTTTGCTTCCATAACGCAGATGGTGAAGCTAATGGCTAACAGAGCACGGGATCAAATAAATGCCCGGAACTCAAAAAAGAAGACAGCCATGGACATGGTAAAATTTCATTTGCAAACGAAACCTGAATTGAAGAACTGGAGAGCATGACGCGCAACTTTGGCGGTCGAGAAGGGTCCTTCCTCGCTACCGTGGAGATTGCAGATTACTTAAAAAGAGGTTTGATATGGCGTCAAAAGGTGCTTTTGTTCTTTTATCGCTCATCACTGAGCATTACGGATGAAAATCGAAATGCACTGCTTGTGGTTGATATGCTAATCGCGACAGCCACATTCCAAGCAGCGCTCACCCCTCCTCAGGATTTGTGGGGAAACAGCAGCAGTGACATCGATTCTGCCCCAAAGGTCACCGCCACCAGCAATAATAAAAATCGAACCGCCATCCAAGACAACCAACGCTATCCACTGTCTTCCTCAGGAGACTTTTATGACCCATTCATCATTGCGATTTCCGTACTTTTCTCATTATCAAATATTGTAGCCTTTTCTATAGCCATGCTAGTGATTAGTCATCACCTCCCGAATGCCTTCGCAGCCACTCTGGTGTACCCTCTAGCCGTCTGTTTTGTCTTGTTAGCGACAGGTACAACCCCGGCAATGCTATTTGCCTCATTTATATTTCTTTTCATACCTCAGCGTCTTTTACATATGCAACTGAACTTCTTCAAGATTCCATTCAAAATCTGGATTTCAGAAGTTTTGGGTCCCGTTTTGCAACATTACCCAAGCTTTCGCAATGAGATAAAAGCAGCCGATCCATAGCAAAAGCCATTGACAAATCAAATATATCTATCCACTGGGTTGTTGATGATTTTCACTGCTGGCCGTATCTAGTTAGTTTGACATTCCCTGTGGATTTATATATATTGCTGGCTTTGTTTTGTGTGACAAGGTGTGTTTCTCTGTACTGCATTTTAATTATGAGTTATATTCGTTTGCTTTTGCTTCGTTTTCTAAAGGTCTTGCATGGTTCAGTATTAATTATTCTTGCTGTGTCTGATAAGTGTATTGTTCATCTCCGTGACTCTGAATGATGTTAACTTGTATGGTCAAATCAAATCGTTGGGTAGTGGCTACTGTTGTGCGTGGAACGCGGAATCAAGCGCACCAAATAATTACAAAAAAATAAAGGATATAGAATTTTACGTGGTTCGGCAGTATGCCTACGTCAACGGGAGTAAGAGAAAAATAATTGTATTACTAATAATTATTAGAGTACAAATTTGAGTCAAGACAAGCTCACTTCCCAAAACCCAAATACACCCAAAACACTCTCTCACTCTCCAATTGCTCACACTCGCTCTCAAATTTTGGGATGCTAAGAATAGAAGAAATGCCATCTATTTAAAGGGAAAATAATGGCTATTACTGACCCTTTGCTATTCCACATAACCTAAGCAAATTGTCAATGGTGTCCATTTGGCAAATTTGTCAAATTTGCCAACTTTTCATTTTTTTTCTTCAATTGTTTGGTAGTCTTTTGAAAATTTGAATGTTTTCTTGAATTTTGGATACCACATGCATGCGTCAATTCTGATTTTTCAACAATTCTCCACATCGGCGAAGATTTGTCTAAATTTGAGCCGACTACCAACGAACTATCATCCCCAAAGTGGCTGCATCTCTGTGACTGCCTACGTACCCATAATTTGGGATCAAGCCAACTGTAGTTCATAAATCTTGAATCTTAACACAATTGAAGGATTTGAATTAGTTTCAAGCAGTGTTGAAACTTAACTCCAGAAATCACTTTCGTCAACATATCGATGGGTTATTGGTATCGATCTTTTTCAATAACACATCACTATCCTCGATAACCTCTCTCACATAATGATATTTCACATCTATGTGTTTTGTTCGAGCGTGATATGTTGAATTCTTTGCGAGAAATATCGCACTTTGATTATCACAGAAGACTATAATATTCTTCTGGATTACTCTCAAATCTCCTAACAAGCCTTCACGATAACCTTTTATAACTTCGATTCGCCATATACTGCTTGGTAATGGATAGAGCAATTGTCGATTGCAGAATTGACCTCCAGCTAATCGGATCTCCACCCAATGTGAATATGTAGCCCGTTGTTGATCTTCGCTTGTCAAGGTCTCCGGCGAAATCAGAATCACAATACCCAACACATTGTTGACCATAATCCTTCTTGAACAACAACCCAACATCAAATGTCCCATACAGATATCGGAGAATCCACTTTACCGCAAGCCAATGGTCTTTACCCGGATTATGCATGTATCGACTAACCATACTAACGGCTTGGGATATATCAGGCCTTGTGCATACCATAGCATATATAAGACTACCCACAGCACTAGCATATGGAACATGAGCCATGTAATCATGCTCCTCTTGAGATGTAGGACATAAAGAAGAGCTTAATTTAAAGTGAGGAGTTAGAGGAGTACATACCGGTTTAGTTTTGTCATCCATACCAAATCTTTCTAGCACTTTCTTCAAATAAGTCTTTTGAGTCACCACACGCTCTCATTCTTCTTGTCTCTATGAATCTCCATCCCAAGTATTTTCTGTGCATCACCTAAATCTTTCATCTCGAACTCAGAAGCCAACTGCTTCTTTAATCTTTCAATCTCACCTTTGTTCTTCGAAGCTATAAGCATATCGTCGACATAGAGTAACAGATAGATGAAAGCTCTATCTTGTAGTCTTCTAAAGTAAACACAGTAATCGTGTTCACTTCTGGTGAATTTCTGCTCTTGTATAAATTGATCAAATCTCTTGTACCACTGCCTTGGTGACTGTTTCAGTCCGTACAAAGATTTAATCAATCTGCACACATGATTCTCATTTCCAACAACTTCGAAACCACAAGGCTGAGTCATATAGATTTCTTCCTCCAAATCTCTATGCAAGAACGCCGTCTTAACATCTAATTGATCCAACTATAACTCATATTCAGCTACCAAGGCAAGTAGGATACGAATGGAAGTATGCTTTACGACTGGAGAGAAAACTTCATTATAGTCAATACCTTCCTTCTGAGCAAAACTTTTTGCAACGAGCCTTGCCTTATATCGAGAAGTTGTTTGATTTGGAGATCCTTGCTTCTTGGTGTAGACCAATTTATTGCCAATAGCCCTTTTCCCTTTTGGTAACTTCATAAGTTCCCAAGTCTGATTTTGATGGAGAGATTTCATCTCTTCCTCCATGACTAACTTCCACTGATTATTTTCACTGCTGCGTAATGCTTCACCAAAAGTGTTGAGGATGTCATCATCAATAACTGGAAGTGCATAGGCTACCACCATATCTTTAGTAAGCCATCCGGGTTTCTTTATCTCTCTTCTTGGCCTCTTTGTTGCTATAGAATCATCATTATCTACATTGTCAGTTGTTTCTTCATTTTGTGAGACATCAAAAGAAACAACATGTTCTTCAACTCTAGGTGTCTCTCATGGTTGAACCGTTCTCGATGTGAGCTAAGCGGTACATATGGGTTGCATCAAACTCTACTGCGATACCTCTGTGGTCTTATTCTCCACTGAGAACTTGAAGCTTTCATCATTGAAGCTTCATCAACATGACATCTCTGCTACACAAACTTTTATCTTGAGATCCAAAGCTTAAAACCTTTTACTCCACCTTTGAATCCACAAAGATAGTTTTTCTACGAGGATCCGGTTTATCATCTTTGACATGATAATAAGGGACACCGAATATCTGAAGGAATCATAGTCTTGTGCATGCTTTCGGACCACATTTCCATAGGAGTTTTACCTCCGATTGCAGTGAAGGCAGGTTTATCAAGTGACTTGCGTAGCTCGCGACGAAACATTTTATCTAAACCGGCATTAGATAACATACACGTGCCTTCTCCGGTAATCGATTCATACGCTCAGACCACCGTTACATTGTGGAGTATGTCTCACCGTGAAATGTCTTTTAATACCCTCGTTACGGCGTACTTGCAGAATGGATCGATATATTCACCCCGTATTGTCGAGCATATATTTTAAACTTTCTACCGGTTTGAGTCTCCACGGTTTCTTCATTTCACGAAAATCTCTAGAACCTCATCCTTTGCTGCATGGTGTGTACACCCACACGTCTGAAATCATCAACAAATGTAACAAAATAATGGCTTCACCAATTGATGCGGTCTTGGTTGGTCCCATACATCACTATGAACATATTTAAGGATCTCATAGTATCGTGATTAAGCGTACCAAATTTGACCCTTGTTTTCTTGCCTCTTACATAATGCTTACGAAATTTAATTCTGACAGTTTTGAATACCTTTTAAGAGTCCATGCCTCGTCAAGGTTTGCAAAGACTTCTCTCCGGCATGTCCTAGTCGTACATGCCATAGCTTGGTGGTGTCTCTGTGCGCCTCAGCAACATTTGCTTCATCAGTTGTACCTCCCTTCAAATAATACAAATTGTGAACTCTTTGTAGAATTACCGTAGCCCCATATGTGATCTTCATTGTGCCATTTTTAATAGTAACCTTGTAGCATTTAGCCACAGAGCACCGCGAAATTAGATTTTTCTTTAAAGTTGGAACATATCTAACCTCTTTCAATTCTCTAACCATTCCATCAAACATTTGGGCGAATTGTTCCTATCCCGTTGTGCGACAAGGTTGATCATTCCCATCCATAATGCAGTTCGGATTATAAAATCCATAAACTATTCTTTAATGGGACACAAATGATAGGTTACTCCAAAGATCAAGTATCCACCGTCAACTAGCCATGTATACCGCAGAGTAATACTTAGTGAATAATCGTAGTCTTCATCTTTACGTGCCATGTTTGTCACGGTTTCTTCCCATCTCTCTTTTGAGCCTTTGGACAATCTTTCCTCCAATGGCCCTTTTCATGACAAAAGGTACACTCATCTCGAGCTATGTTTCTGCTTCTCGATTTGGATCGAGAATTCTTTCCACCACGCTTCTTCTTTTTCTCCATCATCCTTTCTCTGGCAAACAAAGCCTCAGATGATGCTTTTTCGGAATGTTTATCATTATTTCGAATTTTCAAATTTGTTAATGCTGTGCAGACATCTTCAAGATGATTACGCTTTTCCCATATATTAAGTAGTCACAAATGGCTATATTCCTCTAGTAGTGAGTGTAATGTAATCATAGCCTTGACTTCATCTTTAAAATCTTCATTAAGAAGATTCTTCAAATCAGCAAGTAACTTTTCAAATCTTGAGACATGATCGTGCATTGACTCCCTAGGCTTCATTCGAAAGCCATATACTTGGCTCATTGCATGAAGGCGATTTTCAAGACTTTTCAGCAAGTACTTCTCCTCCAATGTATGCCACAAAGTCATCGCGCACTCTTCATCCTTCACTAAGTATTTCACCTCTTTGGTCAAATAAAATCTGATCTGACCACAAACTTTTTCATTCATACGATCCCAACTTTTTTAATCATACAAGTGCCTTTTTATTTTTCAAAACAATATCGAGATCGATTTGAATAAGAGCATCCATAACTTCGCGCCTCCACATGTCGAAGTTGATTTTCCCATCAAACTTTTCAACATCAATCTTCTGACTACCTATAACAAGTGCCGAAAGGCGCAAGTCTCGCCTTTCACCTGAAGTATCTCCAGGAATAGTTTGGGTAGATCTCTCCCCACTTCTGGAAGTTTCATCTTCTACCATTTTCTCAATAAACTATTCCCACCTGAGAAATCAGTGTCTACGTGTATGTACACGTGAAAAATGCACCGTGAAAGTTCCTGTGAAAGACCTGGAGGGGTCACACCGGTCCCACTTAAGCACGCCTCCTTAGGCTCTTATCGCCAGGATGTAACTTCCTAGACATGCACAAATCCACACCACTACACAAGCTACTAATCGAACCCACTCCAATCAGATGGATGATAACAATATAGTATATAATATGACTATAGCATCTCCCAAAGTACGAACAGTCGGCTCTGATACCACTTGTTGTGCATGAAATGCGGAATCAAGTGCACCAAATAATTACAAAAAAATAAAGGACACAGAATTTTACATGGTTCGGCAGTATGCCTACGTCCACGGGAGCAAGAGAAAATAATTGTATTAATAATTATTAGAGTACAAATTTGAGTAAAGAAAACTCACTTCCCAAAACCCAACACACCCAAAGCACTCTCACACACACTCCAATTGCTCACACTCGTAACTCTAGAATTGCTTCACTTACAATTCTCTAAAGCTCTCAAATTTTTGGGATGCTAAGAATGAAAGAAATGCCATCTATTTAAAGGGAAAATAATGGCACTATTGCACCAACCCCTTTGCTATTCCACCTAACCTAAGCAAATATGTCAATGGTGTCCATTTGGCAAATTTGACAAATTTGCCAACTTTTCATTTTTTTTCTTCAATTGTTTGGTAGCCTTTTGAAAATTTGCATGTTTTCTTGAATTTTGGATACCACATGCATGCGCCAATTCTGATTTTTCAACAGCTACAATCTTGTGTTAGAGATTCTCTGTTAGCTAAGTTTTGGACGTCTTGTTTTGTAAATGAAAAACGATAAAGAAACTGAATACCGACATAGAGCACCGACAGACATAACCTGAATACGCGACTGGAGTCACTGTATTTGTGTTTATTGAGTATTTTTCAATTAACAAAGTATATCGGATAAGGTGTACCGTTATTTCTGTGAGCATTTTGCCAATTTTTTCTATCTAAGTATCATTATCGTTGTTCCTTTTCTATTGGGATTGCCATTTACCCGCTTGAAATGAAACAAAAGCATGCTAACTCATCTACTCATAAAAAGTTGCACCATAGCTTCATTGCAATGATTAATCCGTTCACAATATTACTCCAAATGTAGGGAAGAAAAATTAATGTTAAGCAACTAGACCTCTGAGCAGTATTTTATTATACTCACCCGCAATTGTATATGTATTTTATGCTGCAACCCGGAGCAAAACGCTCTTCCATTTTCATGGATTGAAAATATAGAATCCATAAAACAGAAAAACTATGATGAAAAACTTAGAATATTACTCATAATTAGACCGATTAAAAGGCATTTCGGAAAAATGATTCATTGAAAATACAAGTAAAAATAGAGGGCAGATGAAGTCGAAATCTATATTTCTACCCTGCTTTCCTTATCTTCGAGTTCGGATGGCCAACTGCCAACAAAGTAAGATTGCTCAAAAACCACTCAACTAAGCCCTTAAGCATCAAGTATCAAGGTGAGTATTGATCATTATTTTACTAAGAGATAATATTGATCAAAATATTCTTTTTTATATGGTCTTGATTCTATCAACATCACTAATGCACTTCTTTTGCGTTGCTTGAGGAGAGGGCCCGTGCTTAAAAATTGGCAATGACATAAGTCTGCTACAAGAAATACTGATTCAAAATGTTGGAAAAATTTTCAACATAAATAGTGTCTTATGATAAAAACATGTCTAATTAATTATGCCTTATAGAAAAAGTACCTTTCACTAAAGACATGTCTAATTGAATGATATTTCGTTGTAAGAACATGTCCATTTAATTGTGTCTAATAGAAAATATATCTTTTTACTAAAGAACATAACTTTTTATGGTAACATTTCACTTAGAGATGCATCATTTTATGATGACATTTCATTTGAAATAGTGATGGTTCAATTTGGACGATTGATTAAAATTAAATATAAATCCAATGACCATGAATGAAGGAGTATTATAAAAGATGACAACCCGAATGAAGGGATATAGGTATATCTATAAATAGGGGTCATGTTTAAGCAGTTTAGACGTTAAAATAATGAACCTACACCACTCTTTTCTCACCCCTCTTTTCTAAAACGAATTTCATCACAAACACTCATTTCTTTTGTGCATTAAAATCCAATATATTATTTTTTTGCAAGAACAATATATTGTTTCTTGGTAAACTTGTAACATTCAAGAGTATTCTGGTTTGCTTTCGTCGATACATAACACAAACAAACAAACAAATACTTCATCAGATCCCGGCGCGATTTACTTAACCCATGTGCATCACTCAATTGGTGGGGGCAAATAACGTCTTAAGAAAAGCGACGTTTGTAACGTGCCTTAAAGTACACAAATTTTCTGCAATTTACTTTATATAAAGTTGTAAACACATTACTTTATATAATAAAGTTCTATTATTATTGTTGTATTTCTCTACATTTTACCATTCCCCACAAGTACATACCACTAACACAAATCCAAAACACTCACGGCAATATATAATAATAAGTACTCTAGCAATACAGTGGAAATTTACAGAAGAAGAAAAACAAACAACAAAAGCAGAAACAGAGCAATGAAAACAGACAAGGACTGTGTTTAATGTGATTAAAAACTGACACATAGAGCATATACATTTATGTTTTCTTGGAGATGGGACAGTTTGAGCTGCTGTTGAAGCTTCAATTGATGAACCCTTCAACAGGCCTCCGAAAAGCTCAGCTGGATCATAATAAATCTCAACATCCTCTGCTCTAAGTGATTCATCAACCTATATATCAAGTTTTCATTCATCAGCACGGAGTTCCAATGGATGTAAAAAGAAATTGCTTTTGACACTCGAATTTCATTATATTAAGCTCTTGATGAAACTCAGATTTGCAATTTAAAACATAATATAACAATTTCACAGAAAAAGTTAGCCGAATGAAAAATAGATATATTTATTTACTTGGTTCGACTTTCAGTGTCACATGTTATGGGCAAAAGTTGAAGTTGGGCCAATCAATCTGAATGGATCACATAGAAAAGATAGTATTAAAGAAACTCTTACAGAACATATGCAGCTCACCTAGGCCGAGCTTCAAGAGTTCAAGTCGTCAAATCATATATTTATTGTACAGAGAAAAAGGCTGGCCAATCCATGTCATCACTCATCAGGACGAATGATTTCGAATTTCTATTCTTTTTTAAAAGTGTTTGTTAAAAAAAATACATTTTACTTCATTCTCAATCTTTCAAAAGAAATCGACTATTTTGTTCACTTTTTTTTTTTTAATTGTAAGCAAATCTCCAATTAATTCTTAGTTCTTATCTTTTCATAATTCAAATTTCTTGATGGCAAGATAAATAAAACTACTAAAACCAACTCGACCAAATTTTAAAAGCTAAATATTTATATCATGAGAACATAATCAAAACTCTGTTGTTTCAATATACTAATCATTTCTCGCTCCCTCATGTTTCAAAATTCATTAAACCCCTTGCTATTAGAAAGATTTTGTTGTAGCTTTTACTGTTTTGACAAAAGAGAGATTATGGTAAATTTTAAAACATGAAAAGGAAAATGAAAATGATTAATTTTAACAGACAACAGGGAGATTTTAATCATTTTCCTGTCGATCCATCCAATAGAAGCCAAACTATATTTATGTATAATCTTCAAATTTCACCATGAGTAAGTAATTAGTTATATTTTATTTTTGAACATACCTTGAGAGTTCCCAATCCACAAAATTCAACTTTCTCTCCAGTAGGAGCATGCCCTTTAAAAGGTCCTTCAAAGAAACCCCAATGCCTGAACTTGAAAGCAATCAACGGCGGTCCCGAATATACACTCAACACTTCCCACGCAAAGCCTCTAGGAAAAGCCGATCTGAATGCTTCGTGCGATGACTCAAAGCTCTCTTCTTCAGCCTTGTAAAATTTAAATTCTTCTGGCAATGAATTTTTCAACAGAGCATTGTAACTTCCAGCTTTAAGCGTCTCCTCCGCTGATAATCCTTCTCTTCCTGTTGCATAGGCAACGTGTTTCCATGGTTAGCATAACAGACAGGAGCAGGCCTATGTTGTGGCCCAGGAGACAAAAATTTTAATTTCGCTGATACAAAAATTTCAATTTCGCTCACATCAAGATTCGGGAGAGATTGGATTTGTAGTTATTGTGTATATGTATATGTATATATCATATATGTATATGTACCATTGACGATGAGCTTAAATTTGTCAGGGTTGATGCTCTTGAAGTCTTGTAAGCGAGTCTTGTGTGTGACCTCCATCTCCCATGATTTAATAGCGTTTTGCACTGTTTCTTCTAAGGATCCTTTTGGCCACTCCTGCACAATTGAAAAAACTAAATAATATTAATACGGAGGGAAAAAAGAAATTGAAAAATAAAATACAAGAGGAGATGCTAGCTCATGATCCGATTTGCTTGCATTCAAGCACCTTAGTTCTGCCTTCTTCAAAGAGTTGATTGACAGCATCATAAGCGGGAGGCCTGCCATGCCTCCATTGGATTTTCTCAGCTTCGTCGTGCAAGAAGGATCTGTACTTATCTTTTGCTGCTGCCATCGAAGCTTCAGCTGCTTCAGCAGTCGACATGTTTAACAGCCTCCTTTTTTTTTACTCCCAAAAGTTAATTAAAAGCTTCCTATTATCATGTGCGAAGAGCAATGAGCGTAAGGGAGCAATAAGCCTAAGGTGGGGAACAGGTTAGGGGGGATATTAATTGAAAAATTTACTAGTGACAGATTATAGTTGGAAAGTTCTGTAGACTTTGACCCAATATAGCATTTCTCATTAATTATCTTAGATTTTTATATGTAGTAACTACAGAGCTATTTTGTCATGCATGCGTCGTAAGTCTTACCGTTGACACGATAATTAAGTTTTTTTATTTTTATTGTTCTCTTTTTTCAAAATATCAGTCGAAATTTTTTTAATTAATATTAAACTCGATTTCATTTATGTAATGCGCGCGTGTGTATAAACTCAATTTCATGTATTAAAACTAAAACATTTAGTAAAAATAAAAAGGAAGAGTGACACCCATTTCTCTCTCCTACCGTTATTTTTGGGTTACACCAATTACTCTGTTATTTTCCGACATCAAAATTTTCAAAGAAACTGGCATGAAGAGCTATTGAGATATATAGAAACTGTAAGAGGTAAGTGATGAAATCCAAAAATTGTATGGGGAGGTATCAATCTCTTAATGGAAAATCATAGCTTATTCACTAAGTAAATGGATAACATGTGATTTTCATACAAGTTTATTTAGTTTTATTTTATTGATCATGTAAATTTAAATCTTGGGAAAGATCCGAGGTTAAAAATTTATTTAATATTTACTCACCCCTACCTTTAAATAAATACACACACGGATTTATTTATGAGCAAACAGCTACTGATATAATAACTACATTCATATAAGTTTTTTGCGTTTAATACTTTATCAAACCTTTGTACCTTCAAGTAATTACATGTCTCTTTATTTCCCAAAAAAAAAAAAAAAAAATCATTGCTAGTCAACAATACAATTGTCATAACTATGGCCAAACACTTAATAGGTTTGTTTCACATCAAGAATTATCAATGAACTGACCAACTTCTACCCAATTGCCTCTGAAATGATTAAGTTAGAGTGGCAATGTCTATGCCCAACCATGTGCCCTTCCTAATGGTTTATCAATATTGTGTTTGAAATTTTTAATAGTTGGTATTGGGTAGGCACTTTGTTCATTTATACGAAAGATTATTTGCCAAAAAAGATGAAAAAAAATATCAGCGATTTCGTGCAAGTATAAATGCACAATTTAAGCTTTTCAAAGCACTATAAGAGCTTTTCTGGACTTTTTTAATTTATAGTCTAATAAATCAAGGTCATTACAAAAATGACATAGAAAATTAAAGCATTATTAATCAAAAGTGGGTCATGAATGAGTATACTAATTGTTCATTTTTAAAGTTTTGCGGTTGTATATGATATATAATCTGTAAGTTATATTAAGCTTATGGTGCTATAAACTTTATTTTCTCATATTGGGTTAAATTCAGATACCAATTTACATGCATCCATATGCAATAGGATTATTATTATTATTATTACTTTTAACATTTTGAATGAATCTTGCAAATTAAAACCAAGGGAATTTATTAAACTAACAGAAGCAAACAATGTAATCAACTGAGGGGCAAAATGATTCTTACCTGCCTCCGTGTAAATCCAAGCAATTAAACCCTAAAATAGCAAGACAATAGAAAGCACCATAACATCATATAATATGATATGATCGTTCGCACCTTTTTGAATAATTCAATTGTTCGCACCTTTTTGAATAATTCAACCTTGGTATAGTGGTCAAAAGGATAAGAAGGATTAGTTAATTAGACTGTCTTCTTATAATTCACTATCAACGTATAAATCATTCATTAGGGAAGAAATTTCGGCCACAAAAAATATAAACAAATTCGAATGAAGCAAGCTTTGATTGCTTCCTCTTTACTCGCTGAGAACATTGATTATCACCATTGAAGGGCCACCTCACCTACTACACAATTGAGATTTATTTAATTGGCCCAAACTTTCAATGGCCGTCCCTTTCTCTTGATTTGGTGATGAAATATGTGAAGCGAACTTGATCGCAAATGGCATAATATAGGCCTCATTTACAATCAACGCGTTACAAGCCTACGCCATCATTCTAATTGGTTGTATGTGTATATAGTTTAGTCATCATCATTTAAGATTAAATTGTTGTCCATTTTCACTATTGAAAAAAAAAAGAATAAGTTGTCCATATTTTGCCAACAAAATTTACGTGAAGTCATTTTTTATGCTATCCAGTTAACTTTTGATTGAAGGGGAAAACAATCAAAAAGCCCCAACTGGTTTAGTAAATCATCGTATTATGCTCAATATTATATAAACATGCATATACTTCTTTTTAAATCTTTACCTATTTATTTTATTAGTGGAAAATTACTTGATTTTAATTAAGAACATTTTTATAACTTGCAAGAATAGTTTTAACTATATAAGAACATTTTTGTAACTTGCAATAATTAATTTCAAATTCTTAGATAAAATAAAAATATCAATGGGAATATAATTGATTTTGATTTTGATTTTACAACTGGTTCTAATTTTCATTCCCAATTTCAATTCTAATTCAGTAAGCCAATCATTTAAAAGTCATCAAACCTCAATGCCATGAAAAGATTTTATTAACTTTATTAATTTTTTATCTTTACAATATATGGTAAAGCCCCACATTGATATATATATATATGTATGTATGTATGTATGTATGTATGTATGTATATAAGAATAAAATATTAAAAGATAAAAAAAAATATAATTAATTTTGGCAACTAACAAGGAAATTTTGAACATTGTTTTCCTCAATGAAAACAATTTGAGGAATTCAAGTATTCTCTTAATTTAAATATACCATGACGTAGCAGGATACAGAAGTTAAAAAACTGTTAAATAAAACTCACTCACTAGACATGGTTTTAAATTAAATGTAGTGGTTATTATCACTCGGTCGTAGTCCAACTTCGTGACATAATAAATTGTGTCATCATGTATTATACAACTAGTCACTATGAGATTTTTTATAGTAAAACACTCAACACATGAGGTTAAGGATAAAGAACCTCTTATAATAATTTTAAAAAAAAAAATAAAGAACACAGAAGATAAAAATAAGGGAGAATTTATATTAATCAAAATAGTTTATGAAAAATAGTGACAAGACCTTCTGTTTATAACAAGATAATCCTACTTCCCCAATAAGTTAACTTAAATAAAAAAACTAAATCAAAATGAAAATAGAAATAAAAGATCTAAACACATATCACGCTAATTAAAATGAAAATATAAAAAAGTTATAAAAAATAAAATCATCCTGCATCATACCATCAATATGTGTGCATATATATATATATACACGTACGCACAAACCCTAATGAGATTGAGAATTGACATATATTTATCCATGGATGCATTTCATGAGCAAGAGACAAAGAAAACTCTCAACAAGGAGAGAAATTCCCTACTTCAAGTCCATGCATGGAATACATATCTGAACACCTTATTGGGGACTAATAAGCTAAATAATACACAAATGAAAAAATTTAATAAAAAGATAAATTTTATTTCTAGTTACTCAGAGAATGGGCAGTGATGAGAAGAGGCAGTATCAGCAGACTTGTTTTGTTGGGTTTCAGCAATTGCGGTGAGTACTGGCCCTTTAAGGAGGCCTGCAAATAACTCTGCTGGATCATAGTATATTTCAACATCTTCTGCCCTCATGAATTCATCCACCTGAAAAAGGTTTTGTTTAATTTTTATTACCATATATTATATCAAGGGTCTTGTTTTGCTAAAATTCAAAAAAATTATTAAACTGTACAGTTTAATAACTTTCCCAAACTTTAATCAAGTTCAGAACTCTAAACTAGATCAACAATCTATACGGGTGTGTATGTACAGATTTAATTTAACAGCAACCAAATCCATTCTCCACCCATACAAATGAGGTTCGAACCTCAAATCCTTTGTTTTTAAACCAAAAAAAATTTCCTAACCGACTAAACGTTAATAAAAGACAAGCTAATTAAAATTATACCTTCATAATCCCAATCCCATAAAACTCCACCATTTCTCCAGTAGGAGCGTGGCCCTGGAAAGGTCCTTCAAAGTAACCCCAATGCCTGAATTTGTAGGCGACAATTGGCGGTCCTGAATAAACACTGATCACTTCCCAGGCGAATCCGCTGGGAAAAGCTGATCGAAATGCATCATGGGATGATTTAAAAGTCTCTTCATCTCCTCTGTAATACTGAAACTCCTTTGGTAGTGAATTCTTCAGCAAGGCATTATAGCTTCCAAGCTGTAGAGTCTCTTCTCCTGACAAGCCCTTTCTTCCTGCATAAGATACAATCCAAGGTCTATCAATGTGTCAGGATCTTATTGCTGTAGATTCAACCGCTAATCCTTCGTAGGACACACAGGTTTATAGTGGTAACTCTCTATGTGAGAGCTACGTTCATCCACCCACAACAGCGTTAGAGTTTTAACTAATGCGGTTACGCCACATCAGTTAGTAAAAAATTTAAGACTCAATCACTACTCGATGGTTTAAAGACAATTTAATACATGTCGATAAAGGATTCAGGTTTTATTCTGGTACGTACCATTAACAATGAGCTTGAATTTCTCAGGGTTAATGGTCTTGAAATCGTTTAAGCTAGTCTTGTGAGAAAGCTCCATTTCCCATGACTTTATAGCATTCTGAACTGTTTCTTCTATTGATCCTTTAGGCCATTCCTGCAATTGCATACAAAATTAACCGTGAAACTTGTTATGAACGATATTTATCCCCTGCCACTTCCATATCTTCTTTTATTTTATCCATATTTCAATATTATTGTTGCAAAGCCTAGTGACCGTAGGATATATATGTCTGTGTGTGTATGCGTATGTATATGTATATCAGTATATGTGTATGCATATATGTATATATATGTGTGTGTGTGTGTGTGTGTGTGTGTGTGTGTGTGTAGAAATCTGATCAGATGCACATAGTTGCATATGTTTTTGTGAGCTAAGTCACATGTCATCTGATCACTAATCAAGTGATCCATGACCCGTCGCACAAATCCATACTTGATCAACACTCTATACAAAATAATAATAACAATAATGATGATGATGATGAACGGAGCACAAGGATTGCTGAAAATGATGGTTTGCTCAGCCTTATCTGGTGCTGCCGAATAAGGACACAAGTATGATTTCACATGAATAAATTCTGATGCCACCCGCAAAGTCTGCATTGAACCGCTGACAAAGAATCTGCCGGTTTTATTTTGACATTATTCTGAAAGTTTATCTATAGGTTTATTGGACGTTTTCGGATTTTCCAGAAAATATGACACAGGAGATTTTTCTGAAAATGAAGTCGTCACCTTCTTTATTAAGTACTGAACACTATGCAACACAGATTAGAGATGAGTGTTGAGATGTCATTTGGTCACATCCCCAATAAAATAACATTATCTTAACTGAAAGGAAATGCCTATGATGGCTACCTGATGATGTTGAGAAATTCGACCTTCAGGGCAAAAGTGCAAGATGGACAAAGCACAACAAAGTAACAAACGAAACAAATAAAATGTTAATATGGGAAGTATGCAGAATCTTGAAACTCAGAAAGAAGAAAAAAGGAGAGATTTTTCCCACAATCAATGAAATGTTATAAACGACATCGCATTACAGATTCAGTTTTTTCCAGTTTCAGAATAGGTTAGTGAAATCTCACAGAAAGGGAATTCTGTATCATATTACACAGTAGCTCTAGCCCTTGAACTACTTGATGTGCGCATTCAAGCATACACAGGGCTAGAGCTCTCTACAGAAACAACAAGGCTTGGTTACAGAGCAGTATCAAGATAATTCTAGTTCGGATGAAATAAATGGCAGTCTCTAGCTCGTAATATACAATAACGCAGCTTGTTATCAGCTCCAAATATCTTGTTTGAGACCCATGCATACAGACTTATAATCATCATGTTATGTTCACCATTTTCAGTCCTCCTTACTCCTGGCAACATAAGCAAGCAGTCGATTCAAATTCTGGCCAAAAATCTTTGTCGAGAACGACTCCATAACATGCTGTCGGGCGTTTTCACCCATTTTTTTGGCCATCTCGGGCTCCTGAATTAATTTAGCCATAGCCAAAGAGAATTCCTGGGGGGTAGGGTTGCAAAGAAATCCTGTCACCTCACTCTTAATTGTCTCCACAGGGCCGCCACTGTCGCATGCAATAACAGGTTTATAAGCTGCCATTGCTTCCAATGGAACAATGCCAAAGTGTTCATCCTACATTAATTGTACAACCAATTCGAGTTATAGTTCATCATTTTCTCTCTTAGGAATCAACTCCAATGATAATACTAGAAGCAACCACACCTTTGGCGTATAAAGGACACATAGGCATTCAGAAAGAAGAGCATTTCTTTCAATTGTTGAGCAAGATGTTATGAAGTTGACCCGATCAGACACTCCATTTCTTTCTGCCAGGCTTTTAAGCTCCTCCAAATACTCAACATTCTCCCTCAGGCGTTTATCATACCCACCTGCAACCAGAGGGATGTATATTTTCCTTCAGTAAATCCAGAAGCATATTAGTACTAATGCTTTGATGTTTGTGCAGGCATAGTATATAAAACTTAATTTTGCTTTCCCCGCTGCAGATAGTGTAAGTTCCTCTGATTGCAAGTTAAAGACTAGTTTTTTGAGTTTCATCAAGCAACTTTCTTTCATTCTCTTATCAGCAGCTATTTATTCACTAAGTTCAGCTGTATGTGCAATGATTAGTCTAGTTCTAGATTATTGACAATGCTTCAGTATTTTACCAATTTTTTGGCTATGAAAAACAGAGTGATTTAGACTGCATCCAACAAAACTTTACACTGATCTCTAACCAGTTTGGTCAACTAAACTGCCTCTTACTCTTTACAGATAACATCACTAAGCCAACCTCTTGATTTATTTTGGGTACAATGTAGCATATGATTTTATGGATCCAGTTTAATGAAACGAATGGTAACCATCAAATATCTGTTAACCCAACCGACAGTCAACGTTAATAATAAACTATCTTCAGGAAAGTATGCTAAACAAAAACTGGATTTCCATCTGATGTCATCTAATTGACAGATCAAATGCATTATGATGGGTCACATACAGACCACTAGGAACTTCACTGCCAGCAAACCATCTGCACATACTTCTGATAAGTAAGCAATATAACTAACAGGATGAAGGTACTTTTCTTTTTGCAACAGATATACAAAATCAATGAACAAACTCAACTCATAGACAAAACCCCAGTGTATCGACAGGCCTAAGAGTCAGTAAAAGATATCTGTCAAATTGGGAATAGGTAAAGGCTTGCCTGCAATGGTCAAGGTTACATCAGCTGTACTGCGATTCTTAAAGACATCTTCTTCAAGGTTCTCAAGCATGGCAAATGCTGAAAGTGCAAGATCAATATTCTTCTTTCTTTCGAACCGGTTGATGGAGAGAAAATTCAACCTATGTCAAAGAGGATATTTAAAAGTTAAGGCTTTAAGCTTTGACTAGTAGAGGATACATAATCACAGAAATGTTTACGAAGTATTCTGGGTTGAATAAAAAGAAGTACTAGAAAATTGTCACGTTTATAACTTATAAGAATGGGGTTTATCAAACTGATCCACATTGACTGCTGGATAAAGAACAGCTGGACGAATTCCTTGAGCATGAAGTTTCTTGAATGTATTTGCAAAGGTATTAGCTGTAAATTTACTATTAACAAGTATCATATCTGCCATTCCTGCAATCCAAAATGCAACTAGTATTGACATAGCAATTTGACATTGCAAAAAAAATAATCACAAAATAAGGATGACAATTTATTTTGCATAAGCAGAACATAACCAGAATCAAACCAGTTGTTAATTCTTCGACAAAGTCTATAGGCTTCCTATATAACCTCCTAAGAAAAGTTGTGTGTTGAGCCAGTAACAGATCCGGAAAATGACAGTAGAATAATACCTGGCCAAGAAGAATAGTACTTGAAACAACAATAGTTCAAGGATTTGCATGTAATGGTCGATATTCAGCATAAATACCTTTGTTGAGCTTCTAAGTTTTAACACCGGGATCACAACAGAAACTTGATCTGCTATTATAACATCATATGATGACCACCAGAGTAGCACACAAAAAGCAACAAAAAGGCATCGCAGATATGCACATAGTGCATGAAGACGGTAGAAAAAGTGACGAGGTAGGAAGTCTCCATAAACCGTAACCGGAAAGGTGCCTGGTCAATTAATTTAAATGAACATTGTATGTCAAAAAACTTTAACTTGAACACTAGAAAACAAGAATGAATGCATAGAAGAGCAGAAAAAAGAGAGCATGACAATGAAGCACTTCTAAAGTTCCAGAGAATGCCCTTGACTCCACTGGAAAACTTTTGTTTCCTTTCTCTTGAGGTGTGCAGCACTCATCCAAAGCCAAAAGCTAGAATCTTAAATCTAAGCCAACATTCAGTCATTGAATTAATTGCTTATTTCCATTTTGGATTCTCAGATGCCAACGGAGATGCCTAGCAGACAAATTTCAGGCATGATTAGAGCTGGAACATACCCTTCATCTCAAAAAACTGATGATTATTCGTATTCAATCATCCTCTGCCTTCCAAGTTTAGTTCAAAAGCAGCCACATCACTTTCACTAAATTAAATGAGTCTATAAAAGCTAATTCATGAACCTTACATTTGGACCAAAACTCAGAACATCAAATGACATTTCTAAATGCATGGGCAAATATAAAACAAGATCTAAAAGTGCTAAATATATAAAAACTAACAACTACACACACACACACAAACACATATACATATATACAGACTCACAAACACACACACTCTTTCTCTCTCCCCAAATTCCACCAATTTCTAATACTACAACTTAAAGATTACTTATAAAATATTTAAAAAGTAACTCACCATTAACGGTTTCCTCAAAACATCGGCGTTTATCATGGTGAGCAGTAAAAACATGAACATTATGCCCGTGGGACACAAGTTCAACAGCCGCATCAACAATTAGTCTTTCAGCTCCACCTATCAATCATTGCACAGTATCCAAATAATCAACGCAAAAGCTTTAAAATCCAATGAACCATAAACGGCATGTTTCTATAATTCATTATTTTCACTTCAGTTCAATAGAATTTTCAGTTGAATCGGCACCCAAACAGAGTCTAAACCCAATTTAGCACACAAACATTTGAAATTAAAACGTAAATTGATAAATTGGGGAAACAAATTGGGAGAATTAACGGAGAGATTAAGTTACCGATGCCAAGATCTGGATGTATTATGGCTACGTTCAGCTTTGAACTTCCCCTCCCCTCCATATATATGTATTTTTGTTCTTTTGCTGCAGCTTCAACTCCGAAATTGCTAACTGCTGAGATCAATTGTTATTGTCATTTTTTATTTCGTTCACGGGTCGGGTCGATTTAGGATTGGAATCCGAATTTGATCGGGTTCGCTTGTTTTGCCCTTCCATTACGTTGTTTTTGAAAAATTAGAAAATTTCGGAAAGGCCGGTGAGGGGTAATTTTGTCTTTTTCTTTTGCGAGTATAAATTCCCGCAAAAGGGTTTTTTATTTAAATATCCCTAATTTATCCTTAAATGCCAAATTTATACCCTATTACATACATATACCTCATGAATATGGGAAAAGTCAAAAATAACCTTAAAAAAGTTAAGAATTAACACATTTCTTCCTCTCTCTTCTTTCAAGGCCTCCCACCATTCTCTTCTCAACATTTTCCCTCTTTAAAGGTTTTCTTCTCTTCTCACTATTTTCGTTCATTGATAGTTTCCTTCTATCTCACCATTTCATTATTTTACTCCAATACACTGGTTTTTGGGAAAAAAAATGAACTGCTAAAAAGGTGCATTATCAAGGTATGTTTGAAATACATTCTATTTATATAGTTAGGTTTTGATTTGATTTCATTATAAGCGTAGTTGCTAATGATTTATGAATTAGAACAGTACATTATTCATTTTTTGTGCTTACACACACATTATCGCATAGAATATAGAGATTGAAGACTCCATTTAAGTAATGAGTGATCAAGAATTAGTGCGAAGTCGATGCAAGTCGGGTAACTCGAGAATTTAGTCGAGTAAGAATTGGAGATAAGTAAGTCAGTATATGGTCTAGTAGGAAGTCGGTAATAATTTTAAAGAAGTCGAGTATGAAATCAGTGAGCATTAAGTCGAAAAGTAAGAGATGACAATTAAATAAGTCGAGTATCTAGTCGAGTATTAAGTCAGGTATGAAGTCTGGTAATTTGAGTATGAAGTCTGATAAGTCGAGTATTCGGTCGAGTAAAGAGTGAAAGCAATCGAAAAAGTCGAGTATCTAGTCAAGTAAGTAGAATGAATACGTCGAGTATTAATTTTTTAACCAAGTCAAGTAACATCAACAAAATGTTTGAATACGTTGGGGAAGAGATGAGTTATTATATTGAGTAAGAAGTCTTTTGATCAAGTCGAGTAAGTATATTGAATGAATCGAGTATTTTGTTGAGTAAGAAATGAGTTGAGTAAGTCGAGTATTAAGTCGAGTAATTTTTAAAAATAAGTCGAGTGAACGTCGAGTAAGTTTGTTGGACAAGTCGAGTATGAGTCGAGTAATAAGGTCGAGTAAGTTAAATTAAATAAGTTCAGTCAGACTTGTAGTATAATTTTATTTAACTATTTTAATAATTTTTTTACTAAAATTTTTCTAATGATGGCAGTGTCCTCACTCGTCAATGGCAACTGTACGTGTTCCTATATTGTATAATGGTGAATGGACTCAGGAAAATGGTGAATGCAGATTTACTGGTACTCAGATACGGGGTATTAAAGTGCCACATTCAACTACACTTGAGCAACTTGTCGAAAAAATTACAGAAGCGATTCTGTTGACCCTTCTGAATTTGTTATTAGTATGAAGTTCAAGTTCAAAACATCATCAGAGCCTTTGCCACCTATGGAAATTTTGAATGATTGTGATGTAGAATTTTTTTTGGAAGAAGCTAGTAGCGGTTTCAGAAATCCTCTCTGCGTCACTTATGAACGTAAAGTAAATATTATCGAGCCTAGTGGCGATATAAGAGCAGAGAATAGTCCACCTGCAAGGCATCTTTCTTGGGAAGAGAGTCATTATTATCCGACTATTGATTTATCAGCTTCCCAACATGAAGTTGACAGAGTCAATATAGAAGATGATAGTTTTATTCCTGACCAATTTGGCAGTGGAAATGAATTAGAACAAGAAATTATGCCCAACACTCAGGTTAATATAGAACATGATCCAACCGAGGTCCATCTTGATGTTGAAGATAGAACACTACTAGATATTGAAGCACGAAGTGTCCACCTTGATGTTGAAGACATAACACTACCGAATATTGAAGTACAAACTGATAGTCCATCGGTGTTGATCGGAACTCAGCCACGGTGGAGTAATAACTATCTACCGAGACTTAGTTTGCTGGCTAGTAGCAATTTAATATGCACAAATGATTCATTCCTTAGTGTTGACAATTTAGCATCAAATGAAGTTGGCGATGACAGTGATGGATTTATGGAAAGACAACAATTTTCTTCCAAAGCGGTCTTACAAGGCATGCTCAGTGTATATGCTATAACAAAAAATTTTGAGTATAAAACATTTAATCTATAGAGACACTTAATCTATCATAAATTTTCTGAAATGCTGGAGCAACATGATCGCCTATAGAGACACGACAAGGCGGAGTGACCTACGAACATATTTTAAGATATACTGTAGAGTTAATTTCATAAATAAAAATCTAAAAATGTCCTTAAACAAATCAACTAACGTACAGTTTTGTTTCTTTTTTCGTGGAACGGTGTTGTCCTCTGAAAAGTAGATGCATTAGGTGCCGTAGGAAAAAATTCTGGGGATAGTGCACAGAATGGTGTATCATCAGTGATGGTTGCATGTCTAATAACATCAACTTTGCTGCGTTTGCACATTTGAATGTGCAGAATTTGGTTCGTTGTTAGGGCTCATCGCTCAGATTGAGTTCGCCAAACTCTTGCTTCCACTCATTTCAAGACAAGAACCATTGCATGTAATGTTGTGCAATCTCATTACTTTCATCACTCGGTGGCTTTTAATGTTCTGATAAGCTATATAATAAATATGTTAATTAGATTATACCAACAAAGTACTAATGCTTTAACTAAATAATTTAAGTTAAACTAAATAATTCATGTTAATGGTTCGCACTAGGGGTGGGCAAACCGGATTTCGGTTCGGGTTGTTCGGGTTTCGGTTTGGGTTTCAACCCGTTCGGGTTGGAGAATTGAACCCAATCGGGTTGAAAATGCCAACCCGAACCGAATTTAATTCGGTTCGGTTTGGTTCGGGTTGGCAATTCGGTTTGGATTGGGTTGGAAATTCGGGTTAAAATTTTGGTTTGGGTTAATTCGGGTTAGTTTGGGTTAGAATAATTCGGGTTAGTTTGGGTTAGAACGGATTAGAACAATTTAATCTAAAAATTCTAACAACAATCACTTAAAATCCAAAAATCTCAATTCCAAACATCCTTAACAACAAATATCAACTATAAGTTATCCTTAATAATATTTCAATAATTTAAAAATCTCAATTCTAAATCATCCTTAATAACAAATATCAACTACAAAATACAAATCATCCTTAATAATATTTTAATAATTTAAAAATCTCAATTCTAAATCATCCTTAACAATAAATATCAACTACAAATTATCCTTAATAAAATTTCAAGAAGTCTTTTTAAAATTAACAAAACATAAAATATGTATTGAAATTTAATAAAGCTACAAAAATTACAAATTTAAAAATTAAAATGGCAAATAGCAACCATGATTAATATATATTTAAAAAACTAAATCTAATCAATGAATTTTAACCAACGGTTGAAGTTTTGAACCCGTTCGGGTTTCACTAGTTAACCCAAACCGAACGCCCACCCCTAGTTCGCACTTAAATGAACGTGAAACACTTACGGTGTCTTCCTTTTTGAAGGCGTTATTGATTACATCAGCCATAATCTTATTCTTACAAAACCACTTAAGAATTCTTGGAACCTTCAAATCACCCTTTTTGGTTGCAAATTTTTTGCCGAATTCATAAATGACCTCATATGTCCACACCTGCAATATTACAATACTACATCAATATCATACAAAATTCATGTATTTATTATAAAAATAAATAAGCATTCTCACCTGAAACGCAAATGGGAAACCATAAAGGCTATATTTCTCCTCTGTGTTTGGATCTAATGAACCAATTCTTTTGCTTCTCTTTGTAAATGTGTTCTTCAAGCTTAACATTGTTGCCTCGAATGACAAGTGACCCCATGGATAATTATTGAATTCTTTAAAGTTGTCTAATAGACGAATATGAAGGTCATCAATCTTATTCTTGGGCTCTTTTCCTAGCAACACAGACTCCAAGAAATATAACATGGCAAACTTTACCATCAAGGTATCATCATTGGAGTGGGCTGTTGAAAAAACTTTTTGTAACTGCTTTTGAGTAAATTCAAGATTGCCCCCCATGAACACATCACATATATTATCACCATTGTCTTTCTCATGTACTAGAAGATCATGTCCTTTATGGCATTTCAATCCCGTAATTAAGGCAAACTCAAGCATAGAAAATCTGCATTCTTTTTGTCCTATTTTGAAGTACATTGCCTTATCAGTTGACCTTACATACCGTAATAATAATGCATGAACAATTTGGCCAGAGAATTGTATATCTTGAAGGTACACAAAATGACCAAAGCATGTTTCCTTAAACATTTCATATTGTTGCTCTGTGAGACGTTGCTTTATAAGTGAAAGTACCTTTAACGATGACATATTAGACACTTTTACTAAAAACGCCTTCTGATCGTCGTTATCTAAATTATCATCGGATGCCATGATCTTTTTGATATATAGTCCAGAACCTACAGGATCAAGCAAAAAGTTTTACCTAAAGGTTAAATAGGTTTAAAAACTAATCATATGAAGCTTGATACTAAACAATTCAAATGTTATTAGGCTAATAACATGCCAACAACTATTTTCCAGCTCAAAATTGAACTCTAAGCCTGATTTTAGGTATCGAACTCTAATTTCTATTACAGTATAAAAAATAATTAGCCTGCATTTAAATCAAGACTAAAACACCTACAACCTAATTTTAACCATATAGAATCATTATTGTATTAATAACTAGCCTGATTTTGGTCTAAAAACACAGAATCATTATTGTATTTGCTCCCTAAAATTAATAACTCCACAAGTATAGAACTTATCTCGTGTGATGATTAGAATTTAGAACACAACACATATAGATTATTACACCACAGCCTTGATTTCACAAATTTCCATAACAATATGTTTATAACAAAATTCAAAACAATTATCAATAAAAGGCAAATCCAATAAACACAATCAAATAACCTTTAATACTAGATCATAATGTTCAAAACTAAACACATCCATTTCTCCAACTACAAAGCAAAAATTAAGAATACTAGCCCACATGATTCTTTAACCAACTTCTTTTTAACCATAATGTTGCCAAATAACACTTAATTGTTGCACTCAAACAAAAATAAAGACACAAAATCTATTGAGGAAACACAATAAATTTAAAGTTCATCAAATAAAAATATATTGTGTGACATTTGTTTTTGTATGTCTCTTCATGATGTATTGTGTTACATTATTTAAGTTATGCTTCTAATTCTTTCCATCTTCATCTACAATGTAATTCTGGAAAATATACCCAATTTATTAAATCAATTATTATTTTCAGTAAAAACCCTAAAATTTTTCTTTAAATATTTGTAGAAGAAAGAAGAAAACGAAAATTACTTACCTAGTAACCAATGACGGAGGCAAGACGAGGTGGTGGTGACACTGATAGTGATAGCTGAAGTGCAGGATGGACAGGAGCAGTTGGTGATAGCTGAAGCGATTTGTCTTCGAGAAGTTTTTCTTTTTCCTTTTGTTTACTCGACTTTGTGATTTTGGGTGATTTTGGGGGGAAGCAGTTCAGTTTTATTAGTATTTTATTAAGGTTATTTTTGTATTTTCCCTACTTTTTTTAAGTACATACATGTAAAGTTTTAGATTTTAATTCGTGGAGGTATATTTTGGATATTTTGAGACAATCGGGGTATATCCCACGCAATTCGCTCCCCGCAAAACTCATCACTCTCTTCCATTCTGTCATTTCGTTTCTCGGCTGCCAAACAATCTCTAAGAAAATGAGGAAGTGAGTAGTAACTAACACACACAGCGCAGCGAAAGATGACGGGAGAAGAGATGACTGCAGGCCCCGCCGGCACAAAGGTTCTTCGATTACTCTATTTCGTCGGCGCCGGATGTAAGTGACATTTTATTTTAAACACAAAGCTTACTATTAATCATCACTATGGCTTTTAATATTATTAATTACAAAACAAAAGAGTCTATTTTTTTTAAGAAGAATAAAAACTGAATCATCGGTGATACAGTTATCTGCACAGCTGCAATCAACAAGTGGCGGGAACTCGAGCGCAAGTCATTGCAGAAGAAACAGCAAGAGAGCGATCTATTGACCGATGATAACTCGGCAACTGCGGTACAAAAAGTTGTCAAATGATCATTTTATTTGACCTGTGATGGATTTTCAAAAGTTTTATTAATAAAAATGTCTCTTAATTTTTCATTTCAATGGCCTGTTGTTTGAGTCATTATTATGCATAATTGTTGGAAGACTTAGGGTTTAGTACTGGATTTTAGAATTTTTATTTTAGCTCTGATATGTTATTGTGGTGATGTTGATCAAGAAATTTATGACAACACTCTCCTCAGTTTGATAATATAGCTATTGAATTTTTATGGTAGATATTTTTCTTGTTTTGGTCTGTTTGGATGCATGCACTAGGACTAATTTATTCTTGGAACCTGAAATGAGGAATTGGACCCTCTAATCTCAACCCTATTTTTTGGGAACATATTATGTGTAGAACTGAATCGTAATTCCAAGGGATAAATTCACTGCATAAATGTATGTGCCATGGGTTCAGAACAGCTTTTTTGCCCAATTTATTTTTTGGTTATTTCTCCGAACTATAATTCTAGAGTGCTAATCCAATAAGAACAAAAATAGTTTTAAAAAAATTATGATGGTTGGTTTGCTAATTTCCAATTATTTGGAAAAAAAAAAGGTAAAAATAAAACTAACTAGATGTGCTATAAAAAAAATAAAAAAAAAAACCAAAAAAAAGGTAAAAATAAAACTAATTAGGTGTGCTGCCTTTATATTAGGAATAAGAATTTAAGAATTAAATTGGGATTCCAAATGCCAAAGTTAGCAAATGAAGTCTCGTTAACCTAAAGATGTAGGATCTCCGACTTGTTCAACCTCAGCATTCTAGACTCCTCTGTCATTTATTAATTCCAACTTCTGGATTAGAGAAGAAGTCTCATCCGAATATTTATGTGTTTCTATGTTTGTCCAATGACCAGTTAAAGTGAACTGATGTGCAAGTGACATTTTTTTTTGTCTTTTTGAGACACAAGTAATGACTACATAGGTTGTCATGCGTAGATGGAGTATTATAGTTTAAGTAGCAAACTTATGTTATAGTTTTATTAATGTTGAATTGATTTGTTGATACTATTAGCTAAAATGCCACCTTACAGACTGTTCTGTTCTAGTGGTATTCAAGACATTCCATAAGTAATGGTACATGAAATGCACTAGTATTTGTAAATTGTATCATATAGAAAGGTACAATTAGAAAAAAATTGTGGAGATATGGAATTGTTAGTAAGAATAATTCATGAAAAATCATGATAATAATACCACTGTGTTAGTCAAATGGTCTTATCATATGACAGCAGGCACTGGAAAACAAACCGTACTTCATTTGAGTAATCAACCATCTTTCCTTTTAGGTATGCTAATTAAGCTTTGGTCATCCCATTTGAGGACAGCTAGTATTTTTTTTTGGCAGTAGCGAAGAGGAAAATCTTGATAGTAGCACTTATGGTGCATTTTTTATGTCATTTGCTGTAATGGAAGACAGTCAATCAGTTGAAGTTAATAGTGAATGTTATAAGATAACTTATTGAAATTGGTTGTTTTTACTTTTCTTTTTTTTATTTCATTTTTCTTCCTCTTCCCTCTTTTCTTTTCCTTTCCTTCCTTTTCCGCTTTTGGTGGCTGAGGTTGGGGCTGTGTTAATGATAGACTATGGCCTCATCTGATGTAGAAGTGCTGTAGATTAAAAGCTGCAGTTGCAGTATAAAAAAGCTGTAGTTATGAAATAAAAGTTGATAGTATATGGTAAATATGACTTTTAGATAATAATGTTGACAAAAATAGTAAAGATGTTATAAGTTTTCATTGTATAATTGTGGGATAAAATCGACTTAGCTTTCAACCGCAACAATAAGTGTTTACCAAGCACTTTAGTATCATAGCAAGTTTCTGCAGCCCAACCACAATGCCAAACTAATGTAATATTATTGTTAAACAATTTCATCGTTTCTCTTCGTGTGAGTCAAAGAAAATTTCACTATTACAAAAGCCAACATAAATAAAGTAAATCCCATGTTCATGAACTTAGTATGAAGTACGAAAGTCGGAAGCAAAAAGTTAGGCTCATAATCTCAGGATCACATGATCATACAGCTGTCTATAAGTACTAGGTTTTGTGCTCTTCATGGTTCCAAATATCATTTACAGTTTCTTTAAAGTGATCATTCGTCTTTTCGCCTCACCTTCTTAGTTGGTTATGATAAGTATCTTTCTTTATGTAGCTGGGTGTTTGTTAGTAGTAGTGAAGACAGAAACTTAGAAAACCTTACTCATAAATACTGGGTTTCTTGGTTATGACTCTTCTAAAATACATAGATACTTGAGAATTTGATGCCAAGTGAAAATTATGAACTCAGGTGACAGGTGACCAGAAATTCTATTTTCCAAATGCGCTTATTTCATAGCTACCATATAGCCACGATAACGCACCTGTTTGTTGGGCTCTTCATTCTTGTACATTAAAAGTCAAAATCAACTGTCAGCAATTTCATTGAGAAATGTGGCATCTGAAGCATGCACCAGCTTCAGCACATGTATATACTTATTATCATAAGAGGAGAGTCTGGTGTAGGAGGTGCTTTAGTTGCTAGATTTATGAAGACGATGGATACATTTATGAAAATGATCATTGGTTTTGCTTCCGTATTTGGCTTTTTTGTGCCTTTGAGCATCATTTTGCCATAATGATGGCAAGAGGCCGGAGGCAGAGGCAGGGGCGAGGACAGAGGTGAAGATAGTGGTGGTGGGGGTGGAGAGGGTGGCCGGGAGGGGTATTTTAGTAGAATTTTTATTTATACTTCCCTTTTCTTTTTTTTTAATCCTTTTCGGTTTTATTCAATGACGAATTTTTTGTGATTGTGTTGTCATACCTTTGTTTTCTTCATCATTTTTCTTGTATGATAGGTCAGTTGACGTGAGTCACGTTGCTGTATTGGAGGCTGCTACAAATGTGAATTAAAAAAAGTTACTGAAATTTTGAAAATCAACACGAGTGAAAAATGATTAATATAATGAAACAATAAAGCAGTTTGATCATTTTTCCTTACATTAGTGATCATTTTTATTAGTAATAATTTTGCTTATTTCTCGGACTCTCGTAACCTGCATTTTTTTCCTCCCTCTCACATTGTGATTTCTATAAATATTTCGTACTTGATGAATTTTTTGAATTTATAAAGATCAATTTGCTCTTTCTTATTCTATGCAAATGAATCTTCTCGCTTAATTAATACGGGTGTTTAGAATACAATTCAGTTCGCTCAATTCGATCCGAAAAAATATGATCTATAAAAATTTAATTTATGGATTGGTAAATTGTCTTGAATTAAAAAATTTTAAAATGTTGGTAGATTGGGTGTAGGTTTAGTTTTATAAATCCATAAAAATTCATAAATCTGGAAAAGAAACAAAATATATATATATATATATTGCAAATATGACATCATTAGTAAATAAATTAATTAAAAAGTAATTACAATAACACCACATTATACCTTACTATAATAGTATAAAATGAAAAATAATTAAAAATTTAGATGATTAAAAAATATATATAGCCAACTAAACAGTAATATTAGAACAAAATATTTTTATTTGTTATTTATAATTATACCAATCTTTATCAATTAAAACTTGAAGGTACGAAATACGAATTGGAGACGGACATTTTAGCACATAATTCTAGTTATTTTTCATATATTAGTGTAAACAACGAGTTTTTTTTTTTTTTGTGTATTGTAATTTAAACTTTGATTGTATTATTTTAGTTTTATTTAAAAAATTAATTTATTTATATCCTTTTTAATTTTGAATTTTGATTGATAGTAAATTATTTTTACATTAAATTTTTCTATTTAATTATTTGGTAGATTGGACAGAATGAGAAAATTTTTATCCGCAACCAATCCTCAAAATGGTAGATTAGTTGTGGATTATGTCAAATTTACATTTAATCCACAGATGTATGGATTAGATTTGAATTGAATTTTATTGATCTGTAGATTTGGTTGGATTAAAAATTTATAATCTGTAAAATTCTTTCACAAAATTTGATCGACGAATACCCATACTATTTTTAATGAATTTAGGAAAGATCCTAAATTTTTTTTATATTTGAAAAAAGTTTTGGGTGCGATTTCTAACATAAATAATAATTGATGAGCTTTAATAAGGTGAGTGATGGCGCTCACTTTATCACTTCTATTAATTGATAAGATAAGCATATATTATAATATCATATAACACGAAACTTGTGATTAGTAACAAAAATTACAAAGTTTTATTATGGCATTTATAGCTGCCTCTGGTTTATAAAATACTAAATCTATGATTCATACATATTTTATATTTTTATACTAAATCAATTATTTCACTTTTATTATGAATACGGTTTATAAAATACTAAGGGTCATTTTAATCAGAACTTTTAAAATAATTGTTGTTATATCTTTGTAAAAATAATCACCGCGAAGTTAATCAATTAAGTGTTTGGTAACTTTTGTTTTCGTAAGATCGTGAGCTGAAAAGCTTATGACGTTTCAGAATTTCGTTAAACTGCTGGTAAAATAAATGACTAAAATATACATAATATAAGATAAAATTTACTTATACATGTAAAAACATGTATATATAATATTTTTAATTGTGTATTATAATAATTTTTACTAAAAATAAAATTTATAATATATTGATTGTATTTTTTTATTTTAAAATAATTGATAATTAAATTAATAATATAGTGAAATAAATTTAATAATAATTCGACCAATAATTTATATTATTTTGTTTCCAATTTAAATAAGGATAATTTAGGTAAGAATTTTAAGGATATTTATGGAATTGTATTAAATAATAAAATTAATTTTCAAAATCAAAATTTAAAAGTTACTCCTTTCCTGTTTTTCAAAATCAGCTGTAGGAGGGATTGATTTTGATAAAAGTTATTTTGATTTTTTTTTTTTTACCAAACACTAAAATTAGATTTTAGATTTTCAAAATCACTTTTAAACCTTCTAAAAGAATCCCAAAAGCCCTAAATCTATGATTCATACATATTTTATATTTTTATACTAAATCAATTATTTCACTTACTAAATCTATGATTCATACATATTTTTTATTTTTATCTTTTTATTTCACTAACTCATCTTTAAATCCTTGTTATTATTGTTATTGTTATTTGTTTTTGTATATCAAACTATCAATCATCCCATCCAAAAACAAACCCAAAATGAAAGCAAAAGAAGAGAAAATATGTAATAAAAAAAAAAAAAAACTGGTGAGAAAATTACAAATGAAATGAGCGGCCCGCCATGACATGTTTCATCATCTTCCTCCACGTAGTTAGCACGCGCCTAACACACGCTTTTCAGTTGCTGCCACCGACATTTCCCAATTTTGTCTTTTTGCCTTTCTATTAATTCTTGTCTTCCACTTCCATGAGCATTCAACGGTCAACACAAACACAACCCAACAAAGAAAAAAGAAACAAACCCCCCAAATTTAACTTAATTATAAACTAGCCATACTCTTTTTCTCTTTTTATCTCCCACTCTCACCGTCACTCTCAAGGGAGTGAGTAGGGAACCAAACAATAAAAAAATGTCGTCGTCAAGCTTCAGCAGCTTCTACAGCACGTGGTTCGAGCAGCTGAACCAGCTGGTCCAGCAACTCTCGGCGGCTCCTCGACCGCCCACGACCCACGACCAGCACCACGAGCTGGAGAAGCTGGTGGCCAAGACCCTGACCCACTACACCGAGTACTACAAGGTCAAGTCCGCCGAGACGCAACGCGACGTGTTCAACGTGTTCTCGGCTCCCTGGGCTTCTTCCCTTGAACGGTCACTCCATTGGATCGCAGGGTGGCGACCCACAACTGTGTTTCATTTGGTGTACACGGAGTCGAGCACCCTCTTTGAGTCTCATATTGTTGATATCCTTCGTGGCCTCAGAACCGGTGACCTTGGTGACCTCTCCCCCAACCAGTTCAGGCCAGTAATTTTCTTTCTTGACCATGAAGCTATCATTTATATATATATATATATCAAATTGATAAAAATACGTAAGTACATTTTGTTGTGAAATGATATGTGCAGTTAAATACGAGCTGCCCGAATTTACTTAAAGAATAGGGTTTGTATATGTGTGCAGCAGACGAGTGAGCGAGTTGCAATGTGAAACGGTGAAAGAAGAGAATGCAATCACGGACGAGTTATCGGAGTGGCAAGATGGGGCCAGTGAGTTGGTGGGGGACTGCAGCACGAGCGTCGACGAGAAAATACGGCTTCTCGTCATCATCGTGCAGAAGGCCGACGATTTGAGGCTAGGAACGGTGAGACGAGTTGTCGACTTACTGACCACGCAACAGGCCGTTGAGTTCTTGATTGCCGCCGCCGAGTTACAGTTTGGGGTCCGCAAGTGGGGCCTCGATCAGGACCGTCGACGTGGCCGTTCTGGGTAAATTAACATCCTCGTACCCGTTTCTTAAATCTTTCTCAGATAAACATTCTAGTTTGTTCACTTGTTTCATCGAATCGGTATCCGATATTTGGTTTTTTCAGTATTCAGTAGCGGTCACTGGTCATGGTCTGGGACTTGTTTGATTGAAATGGATGAATTATGTACTTATTTCAGAAATCTAAGAACGTTGGGGATTCCGGATGTTGTTTTCTTTGTTTTTGGTATCAAATGTTCTATTTTTGGGTGCGTTTCAGAGTGACGTATGTTATAAAAGTAAGAAAATCAGTGAGTTAACAGCAGCAAAATAATAACAAAATAATGAGCAACTGAAATTGAAATGAGAAAGAAGGAAATTAACGAAATAAAGAAGAATTAAACCTGAGCCTTGTAATACAGTGTTCTTAAAACAGATTTACCACCTATTGCAGTGCTTTAGATTCGTTGGTAACTATTTCCTGCGACAACTGAACGAGTAATTAGTCAATACCGATAACTCCGTGAACCACAACAGTGCACCACTCGCTCAGAAAAGAAGGAAGAAAGAAAACGAAAGTGCTCAGTGTGCTGGTTTGAGTTGTTGTCTGAAAACCAGATAAGGAAGTGTCTTTTTATACTAGTGTGAGGATGTAACAGCAGCAACGTATTGAATTTTCGAATTCAATACGTGCCATTTATTTGTTATAACAGCCAAATTAATTCAATTGAATTGCAAAGCTATTACAATTCCTTTGAATTCGAATTCAATACGCGTCATTTATTTGTTGTAACAGCCAAATTAAATTCAGCCAATTCAATTAAAAATTGAATTGCAAAGCTGTTACAATTCCTTTGAATTCAAAGCTGTGAAACTGTTATAAAAAAAATTTTAAAGGAATAAAAACGTGCCATGCATGCTTGGATGATTTTGGGCTGACATTCACAGACGCAGATGCGCGCACACGAGTTCAACAATTGCTTGGATTCAAGACTTCTCACTGCGCGTGTGGAGAGAGCCTTTATCCTTACTATTCTTATTCATGCATGGATAGGTGTCTATATATAAACACAAATTCCTTGGCTTATTTTTCCCATGTGGGATAAGTCTCATTTCCTTTCAAATTTCCAACTTCAAGGGTGCATTTTAAGAGATAATTTCTCATTCACCCAAACACAAATTTGAGTAAATAAATATATATTTTTGAAGTATGCACGGAGTAGAATCTGTATCTCTCAAGTTTCTCCACTTTCGACAAGTGGGACCCACTCAAAATGTGTCCACAAATTAGCATATTGATATGCTATTTTCCAACAATCCCCCACATGAATGAAAATTGGCAGTAAAACAGAAAACCGCTAAATTTTGACATCAAAATCATTTTTTATGTGACTTTAGTGATCGAGTTTCTTGGATTGATACCTTGCAAAGGATAGGTAGGTCTTATCCTTTGAACCTTCCCTTGTGATAGTATATTTAATTTACTGACTGATTAATAGACGCGATATCTTTGAACTGTTCTATCGTTAGTGTAAATGATCACATACTACACACAGATATCTCTTCTAACACTGTTGAGTTCTCATGGTTATGTTCGTTTTGGCCTTGAATATCTGCCTGGTTCTGAAAGAGTTTCTAAGAGCTGAACCCATATCAGCTCCCTTTGAAGCGGCCCCACTTCTCTCTCACATAGGTGATATCTTAATTAAGAGTAACCCGCATTACTCTGCTCGAATTTTCGACGCATAAGAATCATTAAGAGTCTAGCTCAACCTTATTTCCTACGGGCATCACTGTTTCATCATAGGAATGGTCAATGAGGTAATCCTCACAAGAGAATGACCCCCACAATGATCCAATTTTAGTCTTTAACAATTAGGTTGTCCTATTGAACCTAGATCTTAGGATCGCCAGTCAACTAGGTTGGGATTTCCTTTATTATTGACTAATTATTCTAAGGGTTTTAAACCCATTCCCCTCAATGATTATTCTACTAGCTCTCTATTTAACCCTTTGGTTAGCGGATCCGCAATGTTATCCTTTGACCTTACATAGTCAACAGAAATAACTCCAGTAAAAATGAGTTGTCTAATGGTATTATGTCTACGACGTATGTGTCTAAACTTACCATTATACATATTGCTCTGTGCCTACCGATAGCTGATTGACTATCGCAATGAATACAAATTGTTAGCACAGGCTTTGGCCACTTTGGAATACCTTCTAAAAAGTTTCGTAGCCATTCTGCTTCCTCACCACTAAGGGTGGGCGCGGTTCGGTTCGGTTCAGTTTTTTACTAAATTTTTCATAATCGTTCGATTACGATTATTTTAAAATCATAATCGCGATTAATCAAATTTCTGAAATAATCAAACACTCGATTAATTGAAATAATTCGATTTGGTTCGGTTCGATTATTTCGATTATGGGCCTATTGGACCTATTTTGGGCCTTTTAAAATTTAAAACCTTAAATTAATAAATCTACCACAAACATAAAAAGTTAACAAATAAAAAAATCAAAATATATTTCAAAGTATGTTCAAGAACACATAACATATTCAAATAATAAGTTCAAATAAAAAACAATTAAGTAAAAAATCTTTTAAACTTTAACAAAACTACAAAAGCAATAAACATCAATTAACTCCCAAATCCCAATTGATCCTCAGCTACTTGTTCTTGTTGAGCTATTATTGGCCTACCAAATTCTACATTAACAAATTAAATAAAAATATTAGAATGATTAGTTAAGAGTGATATAATCAAAACAACATATCAACATATAGTAGTAACATATTACCTGCTTCAATAACTTCATAGAATTCCGTTTCCTCATGGGTGGGTTGTATTATCCGTTCTCCTAATAGAGTTGAGCGAAGTCAATTTTGAGTGCAAATCAATTACTCAACAGTTTTATGAGTTAAAGAACTTCTAAAAGGATCAAGAACACGCCCTCCTGTGCTAAATGCCGATTCCGAAGCTACAGTAGACACTGGAATTGCCAAAACATCCTTGGCAATCTGAGACAAAATCGGATATCTATGCCCATTCAACTTCCACCAAGTCAAAATATCAAAATGGGCATTACTAGTACTCTCATTAGCACCCGTCAAGTATTTTTAAACATCATTTTTCGAACTAATGTCATCATTTGAACTTTGTTTCATCATTTTGAAAGATTAAAAAAAATCAATTGACATTATACTACTACTAGCGCCACCACCACCACCACCACTACCACCACTACCACCACTACCATCATGGATATCACCAAAACAAACACCACTACTACTCTTTACATCACTCCCACCAATATAGCTATTATATAGCTTCATCAACAACTCCTTAATGTTAGATTTCAATTCTTCAACCTTCTTAGATTCATACATGCTACTAAAACAAAATGTAACAAACTCTAATTTACATCTAGGATCAAACACATTTGTTACAAATAATAACATGTTAACTTGATCAAAAGAATCACCCCAATATTTAGCAAACTTTTGCTCCATTTTTTCAACCATTTTCCTCAACAAATCATAACTAGAAGTAGCAAGTGACTTCAAATGAATTAGAACTTTTGCCATTTCATTTAAATAATCATTGGAAGTGACATCAAGAGAGCTACTAAATTTCAAGGTCACATAATAAAAAACCGATAAAAAATTGACTAACCTCCTTGCATTTGCCCAATCGTCATCGCTCGGTGGCCCCTCCCTCTTCTTTTCACCCTCATCCTCAACAAACCAATTAATATAATGTCCATCATCTTCCTTCATCCTATCAAATGCTTTTTCAAACACAACCGCTTTGTGCAACATCAAATATGTTGAATTCCATCTAGTAGGCACATCCAACACCATAAGTCCTCCATATGAGATTTTCTCCCTATCAACACATGCTTTAAACTTTTGCAATCTTGTTGGAGAGGATCTAACATACTTTACTGCATTGCGAATACTAGCTATTGAATGATTCACCTCCGCCAACCCATCTTGCACAATCAAATTTATTATGTGTGCCGAACACCTCACATGCATATATAAACCATTCAAAACCATTGAATTCACACTCCAATTTGCTAACTTCTTCTTCACATAAGTTATTGCAACTTTATTGGCACTTGCATTGTCCACTGTAATTGTGAACAACCTCTCAATTCCCCAATTAATCAAACATGCCTCAATTAACTTCCCAATATCTCCTTTATGATCAACTATAGGTGTGAAACTAAGAATCCTTTTGTGCAACACCCATTCCGCATCAATAAAATGAGCAGTAATTACCATATAGTTAGACATTTGAATTGATGTCCACGTATCTGTGGTAATACATACCCTCTGCTTGCTTGCACCCAAAACACTTTTTAACAACCCTTTGTCATATTGATACAATTCAAGAATATTCCTTGTAATTGTTCTTCGCGATGGCACATCAAATCTTGGGCAACAAGTTTGCATAAACTTTAAAAACCCTTCAGCCTCCACAAAGCTAAAAGGTAATTCATCCTTGACAATCATCTTCACAAGTGCCATTCTACAAGCCTCTTGATTAAACCCGCCACTAACTTTAACAACTCCATCATCTTTATCTTTTCCCTTTTGATGAAAAAGTACGTGTTGCTTCGGATCCCCTTCAACCTTCACACCTTCATATGACTTAAATCTATCCAAATAATTCTTCAAACTAGTGGTATTTCCTCTATTAGCTGCAAAAGTTTTACGGCAATGATGACATTTTCCTTTGTTTCCACAAGGAAGCTTGGTAAAATGAGCCCAAACATTTGATCTCAAAGATATTTTTCTTTTTTTCCCATCATCAACCTCCACCACTGGCACTTCCTCCTCATCATAATTTTCCATTCTACACAAACACATTAGGTTTATTAGGTTTAGCATAAAGAAAAAATATTAAGTTTATTAATAGTTGCAGTCTAGTTAATGAATAATTTAACTTCAAACGTGAGAATTTAACTATTCAATGCTTCAAAACCAAATGGCATTAATTAATTGATGGAGAAAATAAAAGTTGGTTTAAATTAATTTTATTGAAGCCAATATCCTATTCTTCTGATGAATAAAATTATTAAATTCTGTCACGCCTATGAGATCCACAAAGATAGTAAATAAACTGCTAAAAGTCAAAGTATATCCATACACATTACTGAAAAATAGCCTAAAACAGATCAGGAACTAAAATATTCACAAGCTAATGGAATACAATGAAAAAATACAAGGCATGCTATAAACGCATTATTTGTCATTTTGCACACAGTTGCAGATAATCCAAAATTTAATCAAACACCACAACCACATATAGCCTATTCCAAAATGAGGCGAATATGTCATATGAAAGAAAAAAAATGGAACCGATTCACTCTGACACATTTAATCAAACACCACAACCACATATAACCTATTCCAACCATATACCCTCTTGTGCGTGGTGCCGCTGCGACAGCGACGACGGCGGAGGAACCGTTAAATTCTGACATTCTGACGGCGGCTGTTGGAACGACAGTGCGGTCGAGACTTTGTTGACAGTGAGCTCGCGTCTTTCGATCCGGTGGTGGAGGACTTGGCAAAACAGATCGTTCTTTGGTGTTTTCGATCGGTGGTCGAATCCTGCGATTTTGAGACGTCCAAGGTAGACAATGAGGAAATTCTGACAGGTTTGATGGCGATGGCGGCGATGGGGGCGATGAAGATGGCTACTGTTCTTGGCGATCTTTGCTTGGGTTTTGGTGACGAGTGGCGATGTTTAGACTTTTAGTTTTAGATTTAGATTTAGGGTTTGTTTTTGTTTATTAGAATTTAGATTTTAGGCATTCGGTTTTTTTTAATAATCGGTTCGGTTTTTCGGTTTATTTTAATAAATCAAAAACCGAACCGGTTAATTTTATTATTTCTGTTATATTACTATTCAGTTTTTTAGTGATAAAACCATAAAAACCGAACCGAGCAGTTGGTTCGATTTATTAATGTCGATTTTCCCACCCCTACTCACCACATTTATCTAATACAATGAATTCAGATTCCATTGTAGATCTGGCAATTACTGTCTGTTTAGTAGACCTCCATGATACAGCTGCATCTGCTAGTGTAAACACATAGCCACTAGTGGACTTTGAGTCTTTTACATCAGATATCCAATTAGCATCACTATATCCTTCTAATAGTTCTGGATACCTAGTATAGTGCAAACCATAATTACGAGTGTATCGAAGATACCTGAGTACTCTTACGATAGCTTTCCAGTGATGAGTTCCTGGATTACTCGTATATCTACTAAGTTTACTTACTGTATAGGCTAGATGCAGTGCAGTACAATTTGTTAAGTACATTAGACTGCCTATTACTCTGGTGTATTCTACTTGAGAAATATCCTCTCCTCTATTTTTCGATAGATATAAACTTGTATCTAACGGAGTTTTAGATACAATATTATCATCTTTATTAAATTTCTCAAGAATTTTATCTACATAATGAGTTTAACTTAGAATAAGTCCATTAGAAGCCCTTGAGATTTTAAATTCCCAGAATGACATCCGCAAGACCCATGTCTTTCATGTCAAACTTAGACTTCAGCATATTCTTGGTAGATTTAATCATATCATCATCACTCCCAACAATGAGCATGTCATCAACATATAAACATAAAATGACATAGCCATTTTCTGTTTCTTTGACATAAACACATTTGTCACACTCATTGATTTGAAAGCCACTAGCAAGCATTGTATGATCAAATTTTTCATGCCACTGTTTTGGTGCTTGTTTCAAGCCATATAATGACTTTACCAATTTACAAACTTTCTTTTCTTGTCCTGGAGCTATAAAACCTTCAGGTTGCTCCATGTAGATTTCTTCATCTAAATCTCCATTTAGAAAAGCTGTCTTTGCATCCATTTGATGTATCTCAAGATTGCGCATAGCTGCAATTGCTATTATCATCCTGATGGAATTTATTCTCGTAACAGGAGAATAAGTATCAAAGTAATCAAGACCTTCTCGTTGTCTATAACCTTTAATTACAAGTCTAGCCTTATACTTATCGATTGTTCCATCGGCTTTCAGTTTCCTTTTGAAAATCCATTTATACCCTAAAGGTTTACAACCTGAAGGAAGATCTACTAGCTCCCAGGTGTGATTTTGTAAAATGGATTCAACTTCATTGTTAATGGCTTTTTTCCAGAAAGCGCCTTCCGGTGAAGTTACTGCTTCCTTGAAGCTTTGAGGTTCATTTTCTAGCAAAAATGTCAGAAAGTCTGGACCAAAAGACTTTTCTATTCTAGCTCTTTTGCTACGTCTAACCTCAACTTCTTGTTCTTGTTCTTCTTCTTCTGGAGCTTCATCATTTTCTTCATTTCCAATTACTGTTTCATGAAATTGTTTTAGTTCTCTTGATTCCACTCTAGAATTGCAAGGAAACACATGTTCAAAAAACGATGCATTTCTTGATTCTATTATCGTATTTTTGTGAACATCTGGAACTTTAGACTCATGCACCAGAAATCGATAAGCATTACTGTTTTGTGCATAACCAATGAAAATGCAATCAACAGTTTTTGGTCCTATTTTCACTCTTTTAATTGAAGGAACCACTACTTTAGCAAGACACCCCCATACTCATAAGAATTTATAAGAAGGTGTTCTACCTTTCCATAGCTCATATGGGGTTTTATCTTCTTGCTTTCAGGGTATCTTATTTAACAAGTAATTAGCGATGAGCGACTTCTCCCACGTATTAGAGGGTAAACACATCGCATTCATCATTTCTTTTAAAGTTCGATTCTTTCGTTCTGCAATCCCATTAGATTGAGGTGAATATGGAGCCGTGACTTGATGTATGATTCCATTTTGTTCACATAATGTCTCAAACGGAACAACATACTCACCACCATGGTCACTCCGTAATTCTTTGATTTTTCTATTAAGTTGATTCTCAACTTCATTTTTATAAAGAATAAACTTTTCTAAAGCTTCATATTTACTTTTCATCAAGTATACATAGTAATTAGGGGTGGGCATTCGGATCGGGTTAACCCAAACCGAACCGAACCCGAAATTTATTTCGGGTTTGGTTTAGTTCGGGTTAACTGGTGAAACCTGAACGGGTTCAAAGCTTCAATCCGTTCGGGTTAAAATTTGGTTCGGGTTGAACCCGAACCCAATTTTCAACCCGTTCGGGTTGAAAGCTTTTTTTTTTTAATTTAACTTTTAAAAAATAGAAATATATAAACATTAAACTAAAAAATTAGAAATCCCTAAACAGCTCTCAGCCTCTCACTACTTACTCTCAGTACTCACGAATCACGACCTTCGTTCCTCTCTCCGTTCACTGCAGACACTCGGCCACTCAGCCACGATGACAGCAGTAGCACTCAGCCGCTCCAAAATTTCTTCGTTCCTCTCACAACTTAGTTTGTAAAATTTTTTTTTGTTCGGGTTGATCCCGTGATTAATTCCACTTTCCACGACCACGATGAAGCACTTAGCCTGTCAGCCACTCACATCCGCAACCAGCAGCCTCGTCCAGCTCCAACAGACACCAGACGTTCGCCGCAGCCAGCTCGCCGTCAGCTAGCACGTCTCGCCCACAACTGCGCCGCGCGATTACATCACTTGCAGCAGCGTCGTGTTTTCCCTTCTCCCGCAGCCGCACCTTGCGCTTAACCCACCGGTGACGCAGTGAGCTTACCCGGCCGGCCGCGTAGCGTTCACGCCCCGATCGTCGGTTCCCACTCAGCCCCAATCATCACTCTCTGCCGACACTGTAGCTACTCCAAGATCTAAGGTTTGTCACTTAAATTACTGATATTTGGCAATGGCAACCGAATTTCTTCGTTCCTCTCACTGCTCAGTTGGCAATGACAACCAAATTGAAGAACAATTGTTTGACAACATTTTACTTTGAATAAATTGTATATTTTTAATTAATTGATTGTTAATTGGATAATTGGAGATTGTTATTAGTTAAATTGGAGTGGGTTTGCTGCTGTTATTATTAATTTTTAGATTGAATTATTCTAACCCGAACTAACCCGAATTAACCCAAACCAAAATTTTAAACCGAATTTTCAACCCAATCCAATCCGAATTACTAACCCAAACCGAACCGAACCGAATTAAATTTGGTTCGGTTCGGTTCGGGTTGGCGTTTTCAACCCGATTGGGTTCAATTCTCCAACCCGAATGGGTTGAAACCCAAACCGAAACCCGAACAACCCGAACCGAAACCCGATTTGCCCACCCCTAATAGTAATACTTTGTGCAATCATCAATAAAAGTAATAAAATATTTATTACCACCTTTTGTTTGAATGGATTTAAAATCACAAACATCACTATGTATTAAATCAAGTGGTTCATTGTTTCTTTTTATTGTTTGGAAAGACGACCTAGTTAGTTTTGCCTCAACACAAGTTTCACACTTATGTTTCAAATCAATTTGAAAATTGGGAATATGCTTCATGTTAATTAATTTACGCAATGAATTAAAATTAACATGTCCTAATCTACCATGCCAAAAGATTAGAAGACTCAAGCAAATAAGCAGAAGAACTAGCTTCATTATTAATTTTTGGTTTCACAGTCATTACATTGAGCTTAAACAGCCCATTATTGACATACCCCTTTCCCACATACATCTCATTCTTTGACAAAACTACCCTATCTGACTCAAATACCATTCGGAAACCATGTTTGTTCAACAACGATCCAGACACCAAGTTCTTCGAATTTCTGGTACATAAAGCACATTATTCAAAGTCAGCTCTTTCCCAGATGTCATCTTCAGAACCACATTCCCTTGACCCTCGATCTCAGACGTTGCAGAATTCCCCATGAATAACTTCTCTCTATTGGTAACAGCTTCAAATGAAGTGAATAAGCCTTTGTCTGAGCACACATGTTTAGTTGCTCCCGTATCAATCCACCATTCTCTCGGATTTGAGCCAACCAGGTTCACTTCAGAAACCACTGCTGAGAGGTTAATATCTGAAACATGTTGAGTAATATTTTCCAACACATTTGCCTCTCACTTCTTTTTAGGCAACCTGCAATCCGAAGCTTTGTGCCCCATCTTGTCGCAGTTGAAGCACTTACCTTGAAACTTCGTTTGCTTCTTGGAGATACCTCTTTTCGGATCCAGTTTTTTATTTTTCTTATTTTTAGGTCCATGTTCAACAACATTTGCCTTAGCCATATAAACAACCCCTCTTTTTTCTGCATTTCTGTTGTCTTCCTCAATTCGGAGCTTAACAACCAGCCCTTCAATATTCATTTCCTTGCGTTTATGCTTCAAGTAACTCTTGAAATCTTTCCAATCAGGAGGCAATTTTTCAATTATTGCAGCCACTTGGAAAGTTTCACTTAGCATCATTCCTTGACAAGGATTTGATAATATGATCAAGCTCTTATACGACTTATCACGTTTGGAATCCACCGTTTTGTAGTCTGCGGGCGGCCAACAACAAATTTTTTCGTACCCGCATCCTCAGTTTTATATTTTTGGTCTAAGGATTCCCATAGCTCCTTGGTTGTTCTCTTTCCTATGTATACATTATACAATGAATCACTAAGGCCATTCATTACATAATTTCTACATAAAAAATCAGAATGATGCCATGCATCAATTGCAATAGCCACTTGAACATCCGTTTCACCCTCTTTGGGTTTAGGAGCTTCCTCCGTCAAGAACCTCGCAAGGTTTAACGTGGTCAGGTAAAAGAACATCTTTTGCTGTCAACGTTTGAAATTCTGGCCATTGAATTTTTCTGGCCTCTCCGCGTAATTCACAGGAATTGCCACAGAGGCTGGTTCCTTCACCATAGATGGTCCAGGAGCAGAAGTTGAAATAGGGACAGTCGAAATTGCATCGTTGGTTTCAGTTGCCGTGTTCATGTAAATCTATTTTAAGATTGTTATAAAAGTAAGGAAACCAGTGAGTTAACAGCAGCAAAACAATAACAAAATAATCAGCAACTGAAATTGAAATGAGAAAGAAGGAAATTAACGAAACAAAGAAGAATTAAACCCGAGGCCTGTAACACAGTGTCCTTAAAACAGATTTACCACCTATTGCAGTGCTTTAGGTTCGTTGGTAACTGTTTCCCAGGATACAACGGGCACGAGTAATCAGTTAAGCACAGCCTGATAACTCCGGCGAACCACAACAGTGCACCACTCGCTCAGAAAAGAAGGAAGAAAGAAAACGAAAGTGCTCAGTATGCTGGTTTGAGTTGTTGTCTGAAAACCAGAGAAGGAAGTGCCTTTTTATACTAGTGTGAGGATGTAACAGCAGCAACATATTGAATTCGAATTCAATACGCGCCATTTATTTGTTGTAACAGCCAAATTAAATTCAGCCAATTCAATTAAAAATTGAATTGCAAAGCTGTTACAATTCCTTTGAATTCAAAACTGTGAAACTGTTACAAATAAATTAAGCCAATTCAATTAAAAATTGAATTGCAAAGCTGTGAAACTGTTATAAAAAAAATTTTAAAGGAATAAAAACGTGCCATGCATGCTTGGATGATTTTGGGCTGACATTCGCGTACGCAGGATGCGCGGGCGCACACGAGTTCAACCAATCCGGTCTTGGATTCGTACCCCCCTGCGCACGCGCTTGTGGAGAGAGCCTTTATCCTTACTATTCTTATTCATGCATGGATAGGTGTCTATATATAAACACAAATTCCTTGGCTTATTTTTCCCATGTGGGATAAGTCTCATTTCCTTTCAAATTTCCAACTTCAAGGGTGCATTTTAAGAGATAATTTCTCATTCACCCAAACACAATTTTGAGTAAATAAATATATATTTTTGAAGTATGCACGGAGTAGAATCCGTATCTCTCAAGTTTCTCCACTTTCGACAAGTGGGACCCACTCAAAATGTGTCCACAAATTAGTATATTGATATGCTATTTTCCAACAACGTATGGCAGTTGGACCGCCAAAGTTCAGCTTTGGAGGGGTTTGGCAAGTCCTTTTGGTCGGGGTTTGGCAGCTCATAAGCTATTTTTTCTCAGTTCTATTTTATAACTATAATTTTTACTCCACAATAATTATAACTTAGAAACTACCACCTCACTCCTAAATGTGCTCTCAATTTCTTCTTTCCCGCAAGAAGTTGGGGTGACCAATTAAAGACCTGTTTGGGATAGTTACTTGTTGTCGCCGATTGCTCTCAAGCTTATTTTAAGGGAATAATCCTCTAGAATAAATCGGAGGCGGTATGCGGTGGCTTGTGTACCAAACGAGTTCTAAATAGTTACTTAAAAATCACTGGATCGATTAAACACGCTGGCTAAATCGAGAAGATGCTATTTCTATCTAAATTATCTAAATTAGGGATGATTAGACGGTGCATATAATGTTAACTAAACTATGGTAGATATTAGATGGGTATGCATGCATGTTTATTCCTTTGTAATGTCTTCCATGACGGTTTTCTTCTTTTCGTGGCTCAGCTATTTCCGGAATCAACATTTATGATGATGATTCAACGGTTGGAATGACATATTGACATCGAGGATTTTTTTTTTTAAATTTTGTTTATGTTTGTTTGTTTCTCTATTCTCAAATCCGAAGAATGTTTAATTATTTCATTTACTGCCATGAGCAAATTTGGATTATATTTCTATTAATTGCTTTTTGCCCATCAATTAAATTTTTTTCCTAATCCCGAGGTTTCGTTTATTTTATTTAAGTTATAAAGAGATTGTTTAAAAAATAAATAAATAAATAAATAAAGAAGTAGTAGTGATGGATTACATGTGAAGATAAAATACGTCACGGGAGAAGATTTTTTTTATACGTGTCAGCATAAGAAGGCCATGCGGCTGCATGCACGCCATTTCTCGGAACCGTACGTGGCGTGCATGAGACATGAGAGATTGCCATTTATAAGGTGGCAGCTCTCTGGTTTGGCCAATGATTTTTTTAACTATTTCTATTTATATTTATAGAAACGGGGACAAAGATAGGATGGGTAAAAAAATTTAGGCCCGTCCGGCTTAGACCTTCGGCTTTTTAGCCCAACCTTTTATGTAGGAGTCTGAACAAAGGCTTAACGAAAAAGTCTGAGTTTGGCCCAATTTCTATTTTTTTAAAAAATAAATTTATAAATTTAAATAACAAATTAAAATTTTAAAAATAAAAAAACTTATATTTTTAATTTATAAATTAATAATGATTTAAAAAACTTAAAATTATAATACTAAGATTTCTTTTAAGTGTTAATTAGTAAAGAGATTGTTTAAAATCAAATATTTCAATATATTAAAAAAATAATCTCTAAGTTTTCACTTGTTTCATTTTCTTTATTTATTATTTTATTTTAAAATATTTATTTTTTTAATTCATTTGAATCATAATAATTTATTTATTGTTAATGTATTTTATGTTTACAATAATTTAAAAAATAAAAACTAGTGAAAGTTCAAGCTCAGCTCCAGCCTAGCCTTTATGCTTACTCTACAATGAGCTTGGGCATCAGCTTGAAAAAATCCGACCTAAGCATGCATTTTGTACGGATAAGTGCCTATATATGTACCAAAGATAAAATCTACTAACATAATATTTGTTTCGAAATTTTGTCAACTAAATTATCAAAATTTATGTTTTTCATTAAAATTAAACTAAAATTGGTGAATGGATTATCGTCCCTCAATTATCTTTAGGCGATGACCTATCGCCTGAATTAGTATATGGCCTATCATTCAGATAAAAAGATTTTTGATAAATTCTGTTTAATGAAATTTCAGGTCAATTTTTAAAAAAAAATCTATCTACAATAATTTTATTTTAGTTGAATTTAATTTTTCTTTTGAAACTCATCCATAGCAACATCGTTTTAAATGAGCTTCTTTTTGGCCAGAGTTATGGTTCTCAAAACATTAATTTTCCATATGCAGACAATAGTAATCCGAGTTATTCATGGGGAGATGACTGCTCAATTTTGCCATAATCATAAACGACTATCAATGAACAATATTGTATACCTAGGTTTTGTCAAATGCAATATTTAATTGCTTTTTCGTTGTTAATGACAAAACGGGAGAAAAAGGACTTTGCATATAAAACTGAAGTAAAATTGTAGTATCAACAAATTCTGACGAACATATGACAACGAGATTCTCATTGCAAACATGAAAATATACCAATAGCATTTTTCTTGTTTCCAAGTAAAACCTTGACAACAAAAGGCAAATAAATGGAAGGTTTCCAAGCACTCAAGTACTCAACTCTCCCCGTCTTCCTTCAACAGTGCTTTTTCCTCTGAAAAAGCATTAGAATGGAAGTAGATCGAAGCCTTTATGGCTTAGTGCAATCACCTACCGGTTGGGTGCTTTTTCCTTTTTATTTCGGGTTGTTTAATATCCAAGGCTCTATTAAAAGCTCTGAAAAGTTTCTCTTAATAGTCCTTGATATTTAGTGCTGAAAAGTGAGTGGTAGCTCTCGGTACGGGGAATAAGAATATTGTGCTAGATGGATACGGAGGAGTTAATTAGAAAATGCCAAGTAGCAGTTACTCTAAAATAGGAGAAGGAAGACATTGTAACTTTTATAGGAAGAATGAAGATAAGAGTAGAGAATTGCTAGGGATGGTAAATTTCAGATTCGGATCTAGATGTAGGTGCATCCGCATCCGGATCTGTATTAATTTTTCTGCATTTAGATCCATATTTGGATCCGTAAAAAAATATATAGATTCGGATGCGGGTAATATCCGTGTAGATCTTGGACGGATTTTCGAATATTCGGATCTGAAAATTTAACAAACAGAGGCTTGCACAAAAATTACTTTACCGCACCATATTATCTAAAAAACCAAACAAAGCTAGAAAAAATGAAGTTGTCTTCAAGAACCGAAGTAACCCGCTGCATCCTGGTGGCAGCACCAAACAATGGGATGACAGAAGAATGGAGGAGGCAGCCAAGTGCCGTGTGTTTCACGCGAGCCAAGATGCAGCTGGTTACCAACGTTTGATGACAGCGAAGTGTGCTGATCGAGGCGAATCAGGGCAGCCAGCGTTTGACCTTCGATGACAACAACGCATGCTCAGCTCAGGCGAGGCATTTGGTGTTTGATGACAGCGACTGCAAGCCAAACGGTGTTCAACGGTTAGGGATTTAGGGTGGTTTCCGATTTCAACTGCTTGTGAGTGGTGGAGGTGTGAGGCGTGAACGGTTTGGTGAGTGATGATGTTGCTGCGCTTTGTGACTCAGGGTTACTAGATTTGTTCTTTTCTTTTTTTTTTCAATCTTAGCTTATATATTTTTCAATACAAATTAGATTAAATTAATATTATAATTAAAATTAATCCGGATCCGGATATCCAAGTTTTTTTGATGCACTTGCATCCAGATCCGGATCCGCATGGATTATGATTCTTGAACTCCGAATCCGCATTTTTTAAAGTGCGGATCGGGATTTTTCAGATCTTTGCGGATCTGGGCCAGACCCAGATGTTTTTGTCATCCCTAAGAATTGCAGCAAACAACTTGGTGGGAAAGGTCTTACTCACAAGTGGAGTTAATAGGGAGGGACTAAAAACAGCAATGCAGCAGGCTTGGAGAATAGTAAAGGAAGTGAAAATTGAAAGCATGGGGGACAATATTTTTTTGTTCAAGTTTGTGTTTGAAGGGGAAAGGAAAAGAGTTCTTATGGGGGTTTATGGCACTTTGACAGATCCTTACTAGTGTTGTCTAAACCGATTGGCATTAGAGACATAAAAGAACAAGCCTTCACACATGCTTTATTTTGTGTGCAGATTCACAACATACCTATAATGTGCATGGAGAAAGAGGCCATTCATAAGCTGGGAGAAAAGATTGGCACGGTGGAGGACATTAAAACAGATAAAGCAGGTGAATGCATAGGCCAATTTGCCCGGGTCAGAATCTCCATCAACATAACACAGCCTTAAAAAAAAGGTGGTATTTTTACAGCTAGAAGGAAACAAAATACCAATACCAATCTTATATGAAAAGTTGTCGAACATTTTTCTTTTACTGTGCACATAGTGGCCATCAGTACAAGGAATGCTTGAACTATAAAAGTCAACCGGAACAATTGTCGTATAGAGGGTGGATGAGAACAATCACACATACTGAAAAGACGAAACAAAGTCGAAAGAAAGAGAAAGAAATTCATGATCAAACCCAATTGGGAACAAGTATTATTGCAGCCAATTCAACCAAACCTTGCTTAACTCAACAAAACCTGGTTGACCTTAATGGATCAAACCTAGACAAAACGGTTAATAAGTTGAGTAATTTGGAATAACTAAGAGGTACAAGCAATAAATAGGCGAGTGATGATGAGTCATTAATGCTAAGTACTGGAACGTCGAAAAATCTACAACCAGAAGATTAAGGTGCAAATAAAGAGATCAACAACTAGCAGACTAGAAGGGCTGACAATAACAGCTATCCTAAAAGCAAAAATTAAGGGATGGGAAATGATAGTTGGAGGAAAATGGAAGCAAGAGAGGGAAACTAAAAAAATCCTAATGATGGGTTAGCTAAATCAGACGAGGAAGAAGTAAACAATGGGCTTGATAAAGCCAAGGTGAAGCCTAAGATCAGAAAGTGAAAGTTGCAGGCAAGAAATCAAAAAACTAAAAAAGGAAACAACAATGGGCTAATTAGTTCCAAAAGGCCCAATAGTAAGCTTCTATGGTAGAGTCTTGAAAACAAAAGAAAAAGACTAATAAGCCCATTGAAATCATCAAACAATAGCAACCGACTTATTTCCTTTCAAGTAAAACTCTAGTTGAGACTGACAGATATAGAACAAGATGAATGAATAGAAACTGAAGCAATGGTGGAAGATACATCGGTGGGAGCTGAATGTTAGCCCCGCCGATAACCATGAAAATATTAAGTTGGAAAGTTCGAGATTGGGGGAAACCTCGAACGCGACTAGCAGTAAAAAAAATTCTCCAGCTGTACCGGCCTGAAATCTTCTTTTGCTGTGAAACGAAGATGAAGGCTTAGCAGATAAATTTAATAAGTAGGAATTTTAATTTTGGAAATCGTCTTGTGGCTGATAGAGAAGGAATAGGAGAAGGCCTAGCTTTGTTCTAGAATTTAGATGTAAATGTTACTATTAAATCATATAACTCTTATCACACAAAATAAAAGCGGCATGTTGTGGAGATGCACTGGTGTCTATGGTCATCCAAAGGCTAAGCAGAAGCATCATACTTAGACCCTCTTAAAAAGATTAGCAGACCTCTTATCCTTGGTGTTATTTTGGTGATTTTAACGAAATCTTATACTACCATGAGAAGTTTGGGGGGAATGATAGAAACCTAAACATGATAATTGAGTTTAGAGAGACTATTCAACCATGTAATTTAATCGATATGGGATATAAGGAAGCCAATTCATGTGGTAAAAAAAAAGATTTGGGTCACATCTCATAGAAGAAAGATTAGATAGATTCCTCCGTAGTAAGGATTAGAGAACAATTTTCAGGAGCTCTCAGCAACAAATTTGGTAAATTAGACCTCAAAATTATTGCCTAATTATCTTAGAGGTTAAAGAGAGATGCAAAAAGGAAAAATACATGAACTGGTCATTTTCTAGGGATCACTGTGAAGACATGTGGAGTAGCTATAAGGCATGTAAAAACATAGTGAAGGATGAATAGGTAATTTATGGTGCTAGAGATTGGGAGAATCTTGTGCATCAATTCCAAAGAATGGCTAAAAGATCTCTAGCTCAGTTAAAGATTTAGAGCAAAGAGGAATTTAGGGGCAAGAAGATGAAGTTGGATAAATTGATAGAGCATTGGCGGAACATAAAACAGAACCGTGCTCATGGCATAGCTAGAGAAGAGATCAAGAAAATTGAGAACCAAATCAATAATATGTTGATAGATGAAGAGATGTATTAGAAGCAGAGATCAAGAACTAATTGGCTAAGAGGGAAGGATAAAAATACCAATTTTTTTCATTCTAAGCTTCTGCTCAGAAGAGGAAAAATAAGATTTAGGGAATTGAAGATGCTAAAGAGCAATGGATGGGTAGTTAAGAGGATGTAGATAGAGAGTTTTGTGAATTTTTTTAGAACCTGTTCACTTTTTCCAATCCAAGTCAGAACCAAATTAAAGGAGCTTTAAAAGGATTGTTGCCAGAGGTAACTCCAGATACGAATGCTCAATTGGAAGAACCATTCACTCTAGAAGACATAGAAAATGCTCTATCCTAAATGTGCCCAATAGATGCCATAGGGCTAGATGGTTTGCCTGCTGCATTCTTGAAAAAACATTGGCTTTTCAATTCGGGATGGTGTAATCAACACTTACTTACACATCCTAAACGAGCAAGGTAATCTAGCTCTCTTCAACCACACTTATATTGCCCTTATTCCTAAGATAGAAAACTAGGAAAGTCTTTCAATTCAGGCCGATTAGTTTGTGTAACGTAATTTACATAATTATAGCCAAAGCTATAGCCAATAGATCAAAACCATTTCTATCCCAAATCATATACCCAATACAAAGTACATTTATACCCAATAAACTCATTACCGATAATGTTATTATTGGTTATGAATGCCTCTACAAGATTACATATAGTAGAGAGAAAAGAAATGGTTTAGTAGCTCTAAAGTTAGACATTAGTAAGGCCTATGATAGATTAGAATGAAGTTTCTTAAATCAAACTATGGCAAAGCTTGGCTTCTTAATCAAATGGATCAAGCTGATAATGAATTGTGTGTTTAATATTTCCTTTTCTATAATCATCAATGTTGTTCCAAAGAACTTAATTGTGCCTGAAAGAGGCATTAGACAATGCTGCCCCTTGTCTCCATACTTATTCATCATATGTGCAAAAGCTTTCTCGAGTCTTTTGGTGTAGGCAGAAAGGAAGCAGATAATCAGAGGCCTAAGATTTTCCAAGGAGGTCACAATTTCTCATTTTCTCTTTGCAGATGATACCATAGTCTTCACTAGAGCTTCAATGACAGATTGCAAGCATTTGAAGGGGATTTTTTACTGCTATGTAGGGGCTTCAAGGTAGGTTTTTTATTTTGAGAAATCCTTAATGTTTTTTAGTAGCAAGGTTCCAACAGGCCTCGTCTCAGAAATTAATAGCATTTTCAATCTTAATGTGGTTTCCAAGCATGAAAAATACCAAGGCCTCCCTTCCATGATAGGCGAGAAGAAATCAAACTTCTTGACATCAAGCTTAAGGTGATAAGTAAGATTTCGAGTTAGCAGCACAAATGGTTCTCAAGTGGTGGAAAGGAAATCCTCATCAAAGTAGTAGCCCAAGCTGTTTCAGCCTACGCAATGAGTGTTTTCAAGCTTCCAAAGGGATCATGCGATGATATTCAAAAAGCCATGGCGAAGTTCTAGTGGGATTCGAAAGAAGAGAAGAATGGAATTCACTGGTCTAAGTGGAATAAGCTTAGCTGTGCAAAGAGTAAGGGTAAGATGGGATTCAGAGATCTCACGTCACTAGCTTTAACTAAGCTCATGTGGCCAAGTAGGGATGGAGAATTATTCAGTTTCCTAATTCTTTAATGCCTAGAGTTCTGCAAGCAAAATACTTAAAAAATTTCACTTTCTTGAAGTTAGCTGCAGGATCCAATCCATCTTTTATCTGGAAAAGTATTATGTGGGGAAGGCATGTGCTCAGAAAAGGCATCAGATGGAGAGTAAGAAGTGGTAGAAGCATCATGGTTTATAAGGATAGATAGATTCCAAGACCAGATATCTTTAAACCAATATCCCCACCATCTTTACCAACTGAAACTGTGGTAGCTGATCTTCTGGATGCTGAAAGTAGATGGGATTTAGAAAAGTTGAAGCAACATTTTATGCCTGATGATGTAGAGGCATTCTCCAAAATTCCTCTCCCTAGAAGATAAAAAGAAGATGAGATTATGTGGGGATTTGATAAAAGAGTAGAGTACACTGTGAAAAGAGGATATCAGCTAGCCCTCAAACTCAAGTTTCCAGATGATCCGAGTAGTTCAAAAAGCAATTCCAGTCAGTGGAATTCTCTTTGAGGTCTTGATTTGCCTGAGAAGATAAAGATATTCATGTGGAAAGCATCAAAAAACAAAAAGCCAACAACTGAAAACCTCTAAAAAATGATGTGTTTACAAAATCCAATATGTCAAGGATGCAACAAGTTTGTGGAATCAGTAAGCCATGCTTTACTGAAGCGCAAAGCAACAAAAAAGATCTGGAATCTAGCTCTTTTCTCTTTTCAATATCTCAATGCCCCTCATCTAGGCATTTTTAGCTCTATCCAGGAGGTGTGGAAAATCTTGAAGAAAGCTGGCATTGAGGTTATAGTGGTTTATTGCTGGGTGATTTGGTTTTCAAGAAACAAGTTTATATTCGAGGACAAAAGAATTGATCCTAAGATCTCAGCAGCCAAGGCTAAATCGGTTCTGGAAGCATATCATGGAGTAAGGCAAACAGGAACAACTCATATTGGCAATCCTAGAAAGGAAAAACAACAGAAGTGGACTCCTCCCCCAAAAGATGTTTTTAAAATCAATGTAGATACAGCGACTAGCAATCAAGATTAGAAGGTAGGATTGGTAGCAGTTATAAATAATTCAAAAGGCAAGGTAGTAGTTGTGGGCATAAATCAGTCTCATTTAAAAGAAAGTGTCAGCATTGTAGAAGCTGAAGCTATTGAGTGGGGTTTACAGGTGGCAAAAAAAGTGGTCTTATCTTCCTTGATCATTGAATCAGATTGTAAAGAGGATTGTAGAAGCTGAAGCTATTGAGTGGGGTTTACAGGTGGCAAAAAAAAGTGGTCTTATCTTCCTTGATCATTGAATCAGATTGTAAAGAGGATTGTAGAAGCTGAAGCTATTGAGTGGGGTTTACAGGTGGCAAAAAAAGTGGACTTATCTTCCTTGATCATTGAATCAGATTGTAAAGAGGTAGTGGAGCTTGTAAACAAAACAAAGGGCAGTAAAGCAACAATTCACTAGATCATTTCAGATATCCAGTGTCTCAAAACGAAATTTCAAAATGTTAAATTTCTTTTTGTCCTTAGAAACTATAATGCTCATACCTATTCTTTAGCGAAATTCGTTTTAGGGTGCGTTTGAGATTGAGGTGCTGGAGCTTTTAAGTTATAGCTACTGTGGAAAAAAATGTATACCTATGAAACAAAAACTAGTAAATAAATATAAATTTTAAATAATAATTTTAACAAAATTATTAAAAATACAAAATATTTTCCATAATATAAGTGAAAAATCACATTAACATAATTTCCAAGCTACAGTAATTAATATTTACCAAACACTTTAGTACTATAACTTGAAAGCTACAGCTGACCAACCTCAATCCCAAACGCACCCGTAGAGAATGATACATCTATAATCTGGAAAGATACAATTCTAGCAAAAATTCAGATTGTATTGGATAGTGTTAGGTTTCAGTTGAATGGAAATCTTACTTTCTTTTTAAAAAAAAAGAAAAAAAAGACAAATAAATGAAAAGAGAGAAATCAATTCAAATAATGAGGGAGCATAGAGACCTCATCATAACACATTTAATCATAAAAAGGAAAATTACTCCAACCCCAGCTCCCCCGCCCAGCCCCGACCCCGCAAAAAAACAAAAATTATTGAAATCAACAGTTGGGTAAATCCATTGGTCATGAAGAAATACACCAGATATCTCATACGAGGGGTACACCACTATATTGATAAAAAGCATACCTCTAAATTGATCATATAAATGAGATCAACAGGGAAGTACCATTTTTTTTTTTTTTGATATATTACTATTTCTGAGATTGATTTTTCTGATCGATGTCACTTGGCTCATCCAGGATAATTCTATTACAACGCAGTATATTCACCTCACTTTAACCGGAGGAGATCGATTCTCTGGGAGATTTGAGATTAGGAACTGAACGGAAACTGTAAAATATCAGAAGAATAAGCAATCCACTAATGAGCTCTCCATGAAACTTATTTTAATCGTGTGAAGACAAAGGTGTTAAGCCTCTCCACTCTACAACAATATAACTACACACACACAACTATAACAACAAACAACCTGAAAGTCCAAACAACCAATTACAACAATGACTATTAATATACAAAGCCATTTCTTACAAAGCTTTACAACAAACGACTCCACAACTGTAGAGATTTACAACATTTTACACAAGGGTAGATCACTGCAATTATCTTCCCACACTTTGCCAAAGTGCATTGCTTTTAGTTTCACTTGATACAACAACGCCAGCATTGTGTTCTCATTCCATTCCGATCAGAGTCAATATCAACACTGTCATCTTCACTTGTAATCTTGTACACAGCTACTTTTTAGTAGACTAGGACTCGTAACCCCACCGAAATGATTCCACACGCTCAAGTCGAGTTGTTCTCCAAGAATGGGAGTTAACTGATTTAAGTAACCAGCCAAGTGATGAAGAGCACGTTGCTCTAACAATTGCGTCTGCTGACCGACTCAGCTTCACCACCAACAATCCAAACACCTGAATAAAGATACTGTTCATTAAGTATGATTCTTTTAACTATAACTCACAATTGAAGGTAAACATATCTGAGAATGACCTGAGTATAGAAAAGAGATAAGATGTGTTGATCATCACAAAGACAGAGAATGCTACTGGAGAAGTAAATTGCATTCGCCTGAATGATGGGCCATGGTGCTTCAAACGCCTGAATCATTGTCCTTCTTATGTCATTACACTTGCAAAATAATGGAGTTATTATAATAGCAGTGCAGAGAGTGAGTGTGTGAGTGTGTGAGTGTGTGTGTGAGAGAGAGCGAGAGAGAGGTGGTTAAGGAGCGATAGCAGAGACAAAAAATCCAACAAAGTCTTCCTTTGTCTAACATAATGTAAAGATAAAACAGAGGAAGTATGCATTGCAATCAGGAAGTAAAAAAAAAAAAAAAAATCGGTTATCAGAAAAATGCAAACCTGTATTGTTGATCCCATATAACTATCAATTCGGGATGGAAAATGCTGCACAAACTGCCTGGTGAGATCTCTTACAAAAGTTTCATAGTCGCTTCTGAAGAAATGAAAAACAAAAGGATAATTAAAATGGAGCACAAGAGAAATTTTGAACATATCTTCTCATTTAAGATCGTACATACCGATGATCAGAATTAAAACAATGTGAGTTGAAGATACCATACACTCCTTCTATTTCCATAAAGGAAGCAACTTGTTTGAGGGTATTCTATTCATTAAACAAACAAGTATTATGTCAAAGCTTTTCCCCACAAGTGTCGTACAAAAAGTAGAAAATGCTGATAGTCGCTTACTCGGCAAGCCTGTCTAACACTAAGATCATCGTCATATATATGCAAAATCAAGCGTGGCAGCATAGCATGTATCTGCAAATAATTAAGTTAGATTAGCTGAAAAGTTAAATGAGAAAAAGACATGTCTCCAGTTACATTAGCTGTATCATATGTAACTAGAGAAAAGAAATCAATGCATGTAAATTATGATATTCTACTAGTGATAAGAAAAGGATAAAGAGGGAGGAAAAAAAAATAAATATAGATGCATTATTTTAACATTTTATTTTGCCAGCCTAATGAAATGAAGGATATTAGAACATGAGTTCTAATAAGAGTTTTTTTTTTTTTTTTTTTTCCAAATATTTTTTTTTCAAATATAAGTGCTGATAGAGTATAATTCGCATAGGAGTTGTCTTACGTTCATTGGTCGTCGCTAACAACAACTCTTAACAGACATGGAATATGTAATTCTCGATTTATCAAGAATGATCCTCCAGCATTATCAATTCAACAATTGAAATGCCATTGTTATATATGTAAACAATTTATTCACTCCAAAAAAAGGCATTCAATCCAGTGCTGCTAAACTTGTTCATCTAATTCAAACGACAATATTGACAGAAAATACTCTTTGAACAATATATAAAAGAGTACTAATAATGGCCAGCTCACCTCTTAAAATTTACAAGCAAATTAGAATGAGCCTAAAAGGCAGACTCCCTCACATACTGTATATAGCTGAATTTAGTCAACAGGCTTGTCTGGATCCCGCACAGGACATCATAATCTCTATTGTAGTTTAGGTAATAGAGAGGAGGGCTTTTTCAAGAGTCAGATACAACATGCCTTGGTGAAATAAGTTTTCAAACCATGCTAAATAACAATCAGTCTTGTCCACTTCAGCTTATAGAAAAACTGAAAAAGCCTGAATAATGGTATCTAAACTCTAATACCTGATACAAAAATTCTATATATATAAATATATATATATATATATATATCCTACATAATCAATAATCTTCTACCATGGATTTCTAAATCTGAAACTTATATAATACAAAGAGAGGAAGTAATGCACTAGATTATTCTTTGAGAAAAATATCGGAAAACACAAGAAACCTGCTCGAGAAATGCCTCCTGCTGTGACCCAACTCCAAAGTTGCTCAGCGCCCCAAATGCTGCAAAGGCGTTTCCTCGCATCTTAACATTCATGCTTACCTTTTGCAGATAACAGGTCCATTAATCATTGTATTAGATAAATAAAATCAGCGCCATTCAAAACAACATGCAGCATTATATTCATGAAAAGTAATCAACCAATCTCACGTTTTCATAAATCCACATCATGTGACAGCTGACCCAGGCAGACACTGACTTTAGGTCCTGAGGTGGATGCATATAAAAAGCTAAAAGACAAGTATAGTTTCATCTGATAATAATTGGATTCTACCATCATTGGAATAAATGTAAGTATTAACAGCACAAAAATCGATCTTTCAGCATGGTATATGATTGGACCATGTTCAAAATGTGGTATTTATACTTATGTCACATTATAATTGACAAATATGATGTGCGTCTACCTTTTTATGCTTGCCGGATGGTTTCATGTAATCACTAGCACTATTACACTTATTAATGATCTATACTTTCCCATTAAGTCTTTATGTTGGAGGAAATTTTCTTCTGTGATAATCATTTGGTGGTGCAGTTACAATGTTGTGATTCAGCACAAGATATTAAGTCAACACCATATCATTGTTTGATGTTCTTGAGAAATTAAGTTTCATTATTACAGTTTAATTACAACTCTTGGACCCTGAGCTAACAGCTTAAGCTTCGGTCAAGACTGGATCCCCCAACTTGACTACAACAAGAAGTTTAATGAGATAATTTCCTGTTCAATCCACGCATCGAGGAGCAGATTATTAATGAAATCCAACAACAATGATAAAAACCTAAATACAATATATTTCACAGAAACATTATCAAAGGAAACGAACTTGAAGATTTCGGAGCCGCACAGAAAGGTTTAGCAAAATTGGTTCCACGGCATCTTTGGATGATGACTTGAGAATCTAAGATCAAAAGAAAAAAATAAACGGTAACCAAATGAATCTAGATAACAGGATAGGAAACATAAGAACTTAAAAACAAAGAGAAACACACTGATAATATATTTTGTCTCCTATTATTAAAAAAAAAAAAAATTGTGCATGCCTACATGTAAGGGCATGCAGCGCACACTGGGGGAGAGAGAGAGAGGCGAATGACAGAAGAGAGAGAATCACCATCAGCAAGCATGAAACTGCAGTTAGCTGCACTGATTCGTCTAAATCATCAAGCAAAGCCAATATCACACTAAGGACTTGAGTTGCGTACTGATGAATGTGGATTGATGGTATCTGCAGAAGACATATTATGGAAATCCATTTTTTGTAAGGCATAGAGACAGCATAACAACATACAGGTTAATATTGAGAATTAAACATGTCTATCAGTCACAGCACCACATAAAACATAAAATTCACCCAGAAACTGCCAGTTTCCCCGCCTCTGATGTGACAGTATGTATGTGCATGCATGTCTAGATTTACAAACCTCAAACGAACTTTCTAGCAGAAACGACCCAATATCATCAGCCACTACAAACAAAAACGAATATAAAAAGTGAGTTTTTCAATATATTGCACCTGCACAAGTCCTCTTAAACAAAGGCCTCTGACAGTAGGAGATTCATCTGAGACATGCCGGCACAATGCTTCAACCATTTGTTCTAATAGGGAATCAAACCCACCACTGGACCATCAAAATGCTAAGCAAATAAGTAATTGATAACATGGGTATAATCTAGAAAATGAAACTAAAAAAATTAGAGAAACAAGCATCCATGCGGTGCTTGCCCATCAACCAATGAGCAGTATTTGGCAGAGTTCACATACATGTGGAAACAAAACATGATTTCATCTCCAATGCCCAACTAGTATGGCTGGTTTAAAAGTTGAAAATGCAAAGATCACGCAGAGACATCAAAGTAAACTTACCTCAAAGAAAACGAGTGAATAACTCAAATAAAAAAGAACTACATGCCCACAAATTAAGAAAGTTACATCTTCAAAAAGTGCATCAGTCTGCACTAGATAACACACACACAAAATGAAAATATAAAAGCCTAAGCTTAATAGATATGAACCCAGTTAACTGAACAAACAAATTGAGCTATTCCATGCCCAATGTCAAAACCAATCTCCAAACATGGAAGAGCATTGATGCCTTGCTGTTAAGGACATAAAATATCAACTTAAGAAGTTCAAAATACAATATCAATATCGGAAAATCACCACAGATCAACATAGAGATCATTCTAATTTAGTAGATTCTTACTAATATGGAACTGATTGACAAGTATTAGAAGAAAAATAGAAATCAAATGAGGAGAGGATAGAAAATGGAGGAAAAGACTTCATGTAGAATAACAACATAGTAGCAATATGGAGCCAGTTAATTTAAATAGATGTTCTGTACAAGTACAGAAGAATAAAATTAAATGAAGCAAGTTGATAGAAAATATTTCAAGAGTAGATCATTCTATGCAAACCTATAGCAGACAAACTCTGATAGTGCTGCAGCTGCTGCTTCCCTTTGAAATCTTTGTTGTCGGTTTAAGGATTTAGTCAAAATTAGGCATATAGTTTGAACCTGGCAGCATCAACCATAAGAGAACAAATATGAAATTTCAAAAAGTTTTGCAACACCATCATGTGATTGTCAAGTAGTTATGTGATGATTCCACAACTAAGGAATGGTTGCACCAACATGTCAAAGAAGTTCGATGTCGGTGTTACAATAATATTTCTTTATGAACTTCATACCAAATAATTCCAATTTGGGGGGAAAAAATTGTTCCAGACTAAAACTTTTGTAGCAAACAATAATTTTAATGATTATTTGGAATGTATGATATTGTAGGAATTCATGGTTTTATGATTTTCCGTCACATTATCAATTATTTAGAATGTATGATATTGTAGGAATTCATGGTTTTTCTACTTTGGCTTTCTCACCTGAGTAAGATTTATATTATTTGAAGTAGATTTGGTTCTTTTGCCTGTACTGTCCTGATCACTTTTCAGAGCTCATGTTTTTCATTTCTTTTTTCATTAAAAACATTAGAATAAAAGAATACGTGAAGGGAACTAGAAAGGTGGTCCAAATGTCCAGAAGAAGCCAAAAACAACTTTACAAGGGGAACAAAACTAGACAATTGCGTACACTCATCTAAACTAGCCATAGATAAGCTCCAGCTACTGCAACTTAAACTTCCAAGAACTCAGAAGATCTATAACCTGGACAAGGAATTGAAAGAAACCTAACAAGAATATTTATCAGTCACGCAACATATCCAAAATGTTATTCCATAAGTTTCATCTGGAATGAAGTGTTATGTGATGTGGCATTCATCAAGTTGTCGATGAATTTTCATAAATTTCAATGTAATATAGCGCACCATTCAATCATATACAGGATCAATGCAACCTCATTCGGGATGGACTTTTTGGGAAAAAAATTTTGGGTATGTAGCATTTTTTTCATTTTGCAACAGCCTCCCAACTGAACTGAACTAAAAGAACCGCACAGAAATAATAAAAAATAATGAGGATATGTCTTGAAAGTCCTTTCAGGTGTAGACCCAAAGGGAAGCAAAAAATTGAATCTTGTCTGATTAAGGACTGTCTTCTTCCCCAATCTTATCTTAAAAGATGCATTCGTTTCTATATCACCATGTCATTCATGATAAGCCTAAGAGTCTGAGACAGCAGATTTCCAACCATTTGGTTTTCTTTCCCTAAGCAAAACATACAAATTTCCATTGGAAAATCTTTACAAGTTTCCATTGGAAAATCTTTACAAGTTCTTGGAATAGCCAAGAAAATCTTAGCTTTGCCATAAAGATTTGACCACAACCAAGATGCAATTATGCAGTGCAGAATGACATGAGCTGTCACTTATCATCACTCCTATAAAGGACACAGCGGATGGAAAGATGGAAAAGGCTTCTGCTTGGGAAATTTCTTTGAAAAAAATTAGCTGCATTCATATTTTCCAGGAGCTAATGCCCAAGAAAAAAAAGGAATCTTCAAAGGATTTTACCTCCATACCATATTGATTATTGCATTGGTTGAAGATCACATTTGAATTCTTATCTGACAACTTCCAGATAAAGGCTTACAAGAATACTACCCGACAGCCTCAAGTTCCAAGGTCTTCTATCGCCCTTCATTTCATCGATAATAACGGCCGTCAACCATCTCCATAAGATCTGAAAACTCCTGAATTTCACTCTCCTTTTGAAGTGGAAATTCCAACTGCAATTGAGCGGTGGGTAAAGAATAAACTGAAGCATTGCTTGTTGAGCATAGCCTATAGAGGAGAACCAACGCTCAACAGAGAAAAGCGCATTACGCTGCCATTACACACATCTAAATGGATTGAAATTATGATTTGTTTATGAATATGATTGCTATCTCCCCATCTCTTTTCTGTTCCTTTTTCCTTCTCTTTCATCTCTAATATTTTCCTATCTCTTCACCCCCCCCCCCAACAACACCCCCTCCCAAAAAAAAAAAAAACCAACAATGACCTATATCCTTTCTACCGTAGTTCTTTCTCAATATTTTCTATCTCCTTCTCCCACTTTTCTATCTCTTTTGAATTCTTCCTTTTGTCTAACCAACCTTTATACATTTACACATTAAATTTTTATTAAACAGAATCACATTGAAAAGGAAGTAGCTCTTATGTTAAGTTGTAGAACTCCACAAAGGCAAAAAGTACTTAAACATGAATTTTTGTCAAAAATAGGCTTTGAATTGAAACTAATTCACAAACTTTTAGTAAAGCATGCAGGAAGCCTTCGTACTTGGTCCAAGTGAGCACATACATTCTTTTCTTTCTATTTGAGCTTTACAACAATTGTTAATATAGAGCTCATACGGCAAAGTCAACATGAGCTTTCCAGCTAAGCAAGACTTAACACAACATGAGTTCCTTGCACATGAAGAACACAAATTGGAGCTCAAGTACAGTTCTTGGCTGTTAACTACCACCTTGACATTTAAAAGTTGTCATTCTCAAGCACACACCACCAAAAAAATAGAAAGCAAAAAAGATGTTTGTTAGACCCATGAAAACCTATGTTAGGCGCAAATATAAAAGGGCAGGGGCTGTTTAGTAATTTTAAGGGCAGGGGCAGTTTAGTAACTTTATTATTAATTAGGGTTCAGCTATAAATAAGAGATTATGGAGTCATTTAGGGTTTATGTTGAGTTTTGTCTGCTATTAGGAACCATTAGAGGTTTTGGGAGAGATTGACCTACCGCTCGAATTGTACGTGAGGATTTTTTTTTTTTTAAAATATAATCAATAAAAGTTAGCCCTAATTTAGCCCTAAGTCCTATCAATGTTGAACCAAATGCACAATATCCGAGTTGTCTCACATTACCTCTTTTGGTCTCTTTATAGAGATGCATCCAGCCACATCTCCAATAAGATTAATCCACTTCTCTTTATCATTTTGCTCCCCATCTCTAGCCAAAATCTGCAGATAAAAGTTCAATCTTATTTCAAAGTCAGTTTTTTTTTTTTTTTTAATAAACAAAATACTTGAAGGCAAATAGAAGCAGTATCTATGAGTCACGTACCTTTCTCATTTCAAGGTCCCCAACACATTCACAAAAAGCCTGAAATGAAGTTAATATAGCTCTGCATAGGTTGGGCAAAGGTATTTATTTGAAGGAAATCTTTTTCTGAGAATAAGATTTGAATATTTAATGAAGATTTTTTTCGGAATCAAAAAGAAGTTATAGCACTAACCGTAAAGGTTCATGCTGACCAGAACTGGCTAGACCATGACAACTTCCCAATTGGAGTGTGAGTGCAGCAAGTACAGGAGCATAGCTTTTTTCAACAGCTTTCTTACCGACTTTACCACCACCCCTACAACTTAGAATTTTAAATAAAAATGCTTTAAAAAGTAAGATCATGTAAAATTACTGAATGCAAAATGAAACCTGAAAAAGGCAGTGAGAGCCAGAATAGCAGCTTGCAAAATGTCATCATCTATCCAAGTATCAGCAGAATGACTTGAATAGTCTCCTTTCTCCATATCACCCTTAACGAAAGGAGTCTGGTTAAGGGCAGATATGAGATGCTCCAAGAACAAAAAAGAAAGAACAGCATGTTGGGAGAAGGCCTATATGAAAAGCAGGATGAAAATAAATATAAATGTTAATATTAGTTGGTATAGGCCGTGTAAATTGATATTGGAGATTTTTCTTAAAAAATGGAAAGTAACAAAGAGAGGAAATTAAAAAGATAAAAGAGACTTTTAAGTATTTTTAAACTATAGGCCAGCTTGCTCAGACATTAAAAAGATCGTTGCAAATTTTGTAGCGAAGCCCAAAAAAATTCTAATGAGTAATATTTTTTTCAATTTCTTAAACAAATAAATTCTTGGATGCAATTTTCCTCGTTTGTCAAACCTTACCAAAGAAACTGTATCTGTGCTCTAGTGCCTAACATCTTTCCAAACAATTCAAAGGTTTTTCTTGAGAGACAAAGAGAGAATGGTAAGCTATTGAGTATGACAGTGAAATTCTTCAACTTCTCTAAATTCTTCTTTCATTCCACAAAGAAGAAGAACTTTGTGTGATCAGCAGTCATAATGATTTACCATGCAATGTATTATCTTCAGATTTAAGGTTGCAGCAAATTGAACAAGTATCATTCAAAACTTATTCAATTGCTTTACACTTGAATTAAAATAAAAATGAGATTAAGAATAAGAAGCTAGTCAAGAATAGAGCAATGATCTTCAACCCCAAAATCAAAGTGGACTCACATGGAAGGCATCCTGCATTGGCCAGCCACCTCGTAGTCTAGATATGTCCTTTGTGACTATATCCTTTCCAGCGATAGCTAATACTTCATTGAAAACAATTTTTGAATTGGTGTTCTCCGCTAGACAAGAAATCTATTTACAGTTAAGGATACATGTCAAAGATTCAGCAGTAGACAAAAGGACCCACAGTTGAATCAACAAGCTAAGTAAGATAAAAACAAACAGAAATTAAAACTTGCACTTGTGAAATATAACAGATTCAAGTTTTTAAGCAAAAAAAGATACAGCCCCAAGAGTTTCCAACCGCAAATGTTTGTCAGCTATATGCACTGCAGCAGAGAGTAAAGACTGGGTCGTCCTGAAGACACAGAGATAATCACCCTTACTAAGAAATACTTACAGATCACAGTTAAGAGCTTGAGTCTAGAACTATATCTACTAAATTTATAAACTGGAAACCTTGAAACATCGGTTCCACTCAGCTCGTTTCCTCTCTTTGTAACAAACTCAATGACAGCTTGAATAGCCCCTTCAGCTGACTGTTTGGTCCTATCACATATAGCTGTAGTACAACTATGCAAGGTGGCGACAAGCTTCAAGAAATTAAACAACAACATGAAGTTGCCACATTCTTCTTAAAATTTGTAAACCATATTTAAGAAAAATAAAACATACCTCATCCTTCGTCAATAAAATACAGACAGAGGAAACAATTCTGTTAAACACCTCAGATGGATCAATAGAAGCATCCTGAATATACAAAAAAAAAAAAAAGGAACTCAAAAATTACCAATATGTCACATTTTCCCTCTCCGATACTTCAAAACAGCAAATATAAGAAAACAAGACTGTGTAAAAACAAACACGATCGTGATGTACTTACACTTCTCAAGATAGCAATAACATCCTCAAGGGAGGACAAAGCGCCATAGGATAATTCTAAATCTATACCAGAACTGGAACCTACAGGCCTTGGGAGTGAAAGAGAGATACTGAAGAGTTGATCAAGAATCTATCCAAAGAAAAGGAAGAATTTAAAGTTTGTATAAAATACTTATAGAGCTCATAAACTTCACATAAAAATGATTGCACATGCTTAGCCACACAGTATTTACTTCACAGACCATGATAACTGCCGACAAATTTCCATACCTGAGCAGAAATTTTTCTAACTTCAGAATCAGTGTCTGCACAACGAGGAAGATACATTATGACCCTATTCCCCAGACACAGGGCATCACGACTTGGCAATACATATGCCGCTGAATGATTGAAAAAATTTAAAAAATAAAAAGAACGGCGTCAGTAAAAAAACCAACAAAAGAATTACAGTTGGACAGCTGGCAGAAAGCATTAAAGAGGTAAGTTGTTTTAAAAAAACAAAGAACAATTACATGGTAAGTTTGAAAAATTCCCCAGTACAGCACGGTCAATTTGCTTTATGTGCGTGCAACTTCCATGGCAACCCAATGCACAATAGCCGCTAACACACAGTGTCCGAAACTTAAGAAGCATCTCATAAACCGCAAGACAACTCCTCCTCCTCTGATACTCAACAGGTGAAGAAGCATACTGGTCAATTTGTCTCAAAATGTGCAATAGCTGGTCTGCCCGACTCCTCCCATCCTCTCCACTAAATGTTATATGTTTTGCCAGTTAAAAGAGGGATCACATAGTCCTATAGAATAAATGAACACAGCTATGCAAAAATATTTCTATAAAGATGCACTTCTATGGCTGTGCATATATTAGTTCTATGGAGGTGAAAAGTAGAGATAAAAAAGTTGAGAAAGTAAAGAGTAAAAGCAACTAATGAAAATTAAAATAAAAGTTTTCACTCATTTATTTTGGATAGGAAACAAATAAAATTGTACAGAATATCTGTGCACCAATCCACGAGAACAGAAAACAGAGGAAAAACAATTCTATATATAAATACACCCAGAAAATCTATCTATGAGAAGCAAGAGAGATTATACCAAACATAAAATAAAGAGAGAAATTATGCTGTCAAATGAAATAACAAAATGAAAGTGGAGATCAGGTCAAAGAAAGAGAGAGATTATGAAAAGTAGGAAATATAGAGACCCAGTCAATACCCTTACTCTCATTTAGAACAAAACTACCATATTGTCAGTTAGAGCTTCAATATTATCATGGATTTTGCATACAAGTTACTTAACATGGTATAAAAGTCAATTGTACGAAAAAGTCTTGTTCGCAAATCGCCCTATCACATTAATCAAGTACAATAAATTGCGATTATGTCTTTGTGTTTTGTACATGTGCTCTGCCACATTTATTTATTTGAACAGAAACAATAATAGAAAGAAAAGAGAGTATAATCGCAAACCAAGGTCTGCTAGGAAAGCAAAAAACAACCTCACAAGAGGGTAAGTAGAGTTGTACAGAAGTACACAAAAAACTTTGGAAGTATTCTTATAGACTAAACAGCCCCGAAAACAGCTCATATCCTCTCTGTAAACCAGACATATATACACATAAATACTATTTTCAGGCCTTTATGGTGAGATAAGACATAAACTGAAACCGTTATTTCCTTTTCCATTTATTCCATCTTTTATGCCATATTGTCAGTCTTGAATTGAGAAAAGAGGGTCACACTTGGATGGATAAGGGATTCCTAGCATTCTATAGAAATATCCCTATTTAAAGATCTTGCTCCATCTATTCACCATGCGGCCTCCTTTTCTTCAGAAAGCTTAAAACCGCCCTTTCTCCAGTCATAATAATACTAAATGATCACATAGTGAAACTAAAGCATGCTTGAGGTAGTAATATCTTAGAAATTTAACATCATAAATCTATCAAATAGAACACAGCTTATATCTCTAAAAACAGATGTAGTTAAATCAGGCATATAAATCAAACTAATATGTGACGTTTTCCCAAGTAGTAAAAGCAATTCAAAAAACTAATTCAGAAAACATATATCTTCCAGTTCAAGAATACCTTGTTTGAAGAATCGCACATAAGAGAGTGATAAGGTTGTCTATTAGAGGATTGACAACATCTATTGGATCATCTGGTAAAGCAAAGAACCCTAAGGTGGCCTGCCAAAATTTTCATCGTACAAGTGAGAACAAGGTAAATGCATACATATATGTACATCAAGCGTGCAAACAATAAATACCCAAAAGATATACCTTCATCACATGATTTCTTGTTTCAATAGTCAGTTTTGGCTCCACAGTAACCAAGGTAGTACAGGCACTGAGAGCAAGGGCCTTAAGGAGTAACCACAAAAAAACAAAAAAAAATTACAGTTATTTGAAAACATATTGCCACTTCAATATGCAACAATTCCAGAAATTAACATACCTGAGTATGTAGAAGTTCAATACTCGAATCAGCAAAACTATCATTTTCTTCTCGACCCATCAAAGTTAATATATAGTCGAGTAACTGGTCTCTCTTTTTCAGAGGGAATGACGCACCATTTTCAGCAGCATTAATAACAGCACGGCCTGCACAAGCACCATTCCAAACTGCATGATATCTTATGTATCATTTTCACAATATTGAGTACAACAAATAATACAAATAAAATTAATGATAATATAAATAAAATTATTGAGCCAGCAAGCATTTGCCCAAGACAATGTAAATGCAGTTCCCTTGCTTTTCCCTTAGGTGATCATTGGTTGGACAGAATCCACAGGGAAAAGGAACGAAATCTGGATTCCAATGAACGCTCCATTCTGCTTGTCCCTAATCTCTCTCTCTCTCTCTCTCTCTCTCTCTCTCTATGTGTGTCTCTCCCCCAAAAAAGCAGCTTCTCACAGTTTCCAGTTTTTCATTTATTGCTAATTTTCTATTTATTTTAATAAAATTTTATTTTTATCAGCAGCTGCTAATATTGAGATAGTTACTTAATTTTTTTTTCCCTGAAACACTTTAATTTTTCTTGTTAAATTAAATAAATAAAAGCACCAAATTTTGAAAACTTTTTCTAGAATTTTCATAATTTGTATAAATTATTTAACATCAAATTATTAAATATGTTGATGATCAATATTGTAAATTTTAAAAAGAATGAAATCAAATTTAAAGGTAAAATTAACTGATAATAAAAGATGTGTTATAAAAATAACATATAAATGAAAAAGGTGTTAAAGATGTGAAACATTCACTTCAATTGATCAACAAAAGAAACATGAAAATTATCATAATATTAGCAATCTCAGATCAGATTAATAAAATCATGCATTGTTAACCAAAGATAAAAAATAAGTCATATATTGAGTGAAGGGTATTTGTGTCCAACCAAATTATAGCTTATTCTTTTCCCATTGCAATTCCCTTCTACAAACCAAATAATGGAATCAAATTTTCTTTCCATTCCCCATTAAATTTACCTTTCCATTACCGTATATTTTCCTTTCTTCAAACACCACCTCAGAACCTTTAAGGAGTTTCAGGGGTTTTCCTTTTCCACTTTACCCTGCAGTTAAACTATAGAAGACTTCTTTTCTTCACAATACTTCACATGCAATGCAAAGCAAACCTTTAACTTCACCACAAAGCACGTTACTGCATAGTTTTATTGGCAGAATCTCTGATTTATAAGTTTGGATTGCACTTTGTTCAACTCTATTAGTATTCTAAGTTTTGTGACAAAAGTTGCTGCCGATCTTCAGCAGTTGACTTTTTAGTTCACGCAATGAGATATCCTACCAGCAATGAGGAAAAACTAAACTTGGATGAGAGAAGGCAGATAACGAAACAGATTAACCATCACCAACCACATTGGAGGCACATAATTATGTGACATTGAACTGTATTAGTCTGATACTAAAATTGCTCCAGCATACGCAGAACCTTTCTTCAACTTCTTGGCAATTGCCTTTCAATTTGTTGCATACGTGTCTAGTGCAAAACTTGCATAGCCCAAAACTACTCTTTCACTTCCTCATATCTCCATGCACCCAATCCGTGACTACACACCCATTCAGTCACCAGGTACTTCCAAAAATAAAATCTCAAGGCTAGCTGAAATCTAATCTACTCAAAACCATAATCTAAGAGTGACCTCATACAACTTTTTTAAATGCTCCATAATACCATTAGTGTGCTTGTAAAGTGATGACTCTTACGAGCAAATATCAAGCATTCGAGAAAATAATAGCACTGAAAAGTCAATTGTCAAATAATGGACATTGCAGTATGAGTTAGAAGACAAATACAGTAAAACCTCTATATAGTCATATTGTTGGGACTAGAAAATTTTATTTTTATAAAGAGGTTAAACTCAATAAAGGTATAGTACAAAAATTATTGTCTTTGCTTAATTATCCCTAATGCAAGTGATATAGAGGTAAATTATGTCATATATTAATAAATTAATAAGTGAGTCAAATTCAATGTATAGACATTAATAAATTAATTAGTAAGTGAGTCAAATTCAATGGATGGATATTAATAAATAAGATATATAGTTTCAAAAAACTAATACAAAAAGTTTCATACCAGGAAGCTACAAACATACTTGAGCAGATAGAAATATTTTGGCTTTAACAAGAAAATGCTTATGTTGACCAATTAATATGTACCCGCAAGTTGAAAGATATGGTTGAGAAGATAGAAATATTTTGGCTTCAACAAGAAGATGCCGATGTTGCAACTTTAAAGAACAAATCATTGTCACAAGCAACTTTAGAAACATATTTTGTTTCATCTTAATTATTTGATGTAACATGGCACATATTTTTGAAATATTATTACTATATGGAAGTAAGTTTATTAAGATGAGATCTGTAAAAAATATAACTTATTATAATGTGAAGTTTATTCCTAATTATAATTGGGACCACAATTTTTTATTAACATGAAAAGGTTATTCCTATATAGAGTATTCCTATTTTGAAGCTCTACTGTTTATGAAAACTCTTACTCTATCACACCAAATACAAATAAAAGACAGTAGCAAACAGAACACAAACCTAGAAGATCAATGGCAGTGATAACAGCCTGCTTTGCTGTATGGTGGCGTACGTGAAGAAGCCTTGAAAGCATGTTTGTGCCCTGTAAGCAAGAGAAATACATAACTGTTCCATCCATCATATGAAGTGGCCACACAACTAGCCAATTGGAAACAGCAGTGCAGGATGTTAAACCATAAGCTACATGGATGGCATTCAGTTCTCAGATATCTAAGGCGTGAAGAATCCCATTGACTAAAATAACTTTCTTCATTACGCATAACTTCCTTTTCCCCCAATATATTTTATGTAGCTGTGAAAAAACTTCTCATACGCATACTTTTTTTTTTCCCCAAAATATTTTATGTAGCTGTGAAAAAACTTCTCATACTTTTCTTCAAATTATTTTATATGGCCGTGAAAAAACCTGTGCATAACAGAATCAATTACAGGTTGTGAATAGACCTCTTGAGTATGTTTTGCCCAAGAAAAGAGCAATAAGACCTTTCCAGCAATGACAATCAGAAAAGAAAATGCACGAACGACTAATAATCAGAGATAGCTGGAGCTCCAAAATAATTTAACCAAAATGGGTCCAAGTAGTATATCTCTATTTCTTGTCTCAATTGATAATGGAGACAAAAGAACACCTCAGATAACAGTAAGTTGAGCAAACTGAAAGATGGTGCTCAGGTAAGGAAACTTAATTAACTAAGGTTGTGTTGATCCCTATCTCCAATCACCGTGGGACTCCTCGACACATCAATTCATATATCTTGGTAAACTCATAAAGAACTGAAATGAAAGGTGACGTACAACAAGGGCATCAATTCTGGCTTCAATAACCGTTGATGGAGCATATTTTGCAGCATATCCATACATTAGAGCCAAAGCAGCATGTATATCATCAGATTCTTCCATTCTATAACTGTCGGAGAAGAAAGATAACAATCTGCAATATGTGAAGAAACAAAGTTTTCAAAACGATGCCATATGTGCAATGAATTGCAAAATGTAGAATAACTGTATGGCATCCAGCAAACATATAAAAAATATGCATTATAAGCAGGTTTTTTACCAGACACCGTATGGCATCCAATAAACATAAACTATATATTATGACCTTAAGAGGTTCCAATATCAAGATTGAACCTGAAAGAGAAGTGAGAGCTCAGATAGAAAGAATCATTCTAAACCCAAAAGCAAATTGCAGGGGTAGGGAGGAGACACATCAGTCCATGCATACAATATCAAAGAAATCTGCCACACCCACCTCTGGAAAAGACTTTGCCCAATGTTATCCAGAATGCCTTTGAGCATTTCCAACACAGCATCCAAGTGGGATGCTGCAACCTGGAAGGAACCCAGGAACTAATCATAAACGTGGCCCCCAAAAGAAGAAAAAGGGGGGGGGGGGGGTTAAAGTGCAGGTATTGAAATTCAAACTTACCAATCCCATAGCTTTTGCCAAACCCAGCCTGTTTGCTGGAATAGAAATATTGGCTTGTTTGTACATCCAATCAATCTTATCACAGACATAATTCCTGTCGGCTACTTTCTGAAGAAGAATACCCAAGCATCTGAAACAGCAAATATAAATGGCAATACGATATGAGCATTCTATTCTATGACTTTGGATTGACAACAGCAAGGGAAGTATATAAATATTTACAGATAGACAAAGTTACAACAGCAAAGAAAATAGGAACAGGAAACCAACGTGCCTGCGGTAACATAAGTTTACACTTCTAGTTGAACACTAACTACACGCACATATAACTAAGGGTACATATCAATATATCATAAACAGACGCATACCAGAACAACTGTAACAAGTCACGCTATAAGAAGCAAGCATCCCTAATTGGTTCATTAAATTGAAGGGCACCATTCATACCAGAAGAGACGAAATCTTCATGACAGAACTTCCTAATTTTTTTTGTCACATTTCTACCCCGATCCTATATAGCATAGAAGTTTGTATCCAATCACTAAAGGTGTCCTCGATATGTTTAAAGGTACATAAAAGAATACAGGATAATTTTGTTAATCTAGAATATTATTTCCAAATTCTTAATTACTCTATGTGCATGACAAGTTAGCATGTCTACAAGCCCTCTACAGTTCAGATTTCAAGTAACATCCAAACAGGGGTAATAAATGAAGGAATCTTAACGGCAATGACATAAAGAATCATTACAAGTCAAACAGCTATTCCAGCCTTTTCCCAGAAGAGCATGAAAATGAAATGCTCAATAGTGTATTCCAATGATTTTAGAGGAGACAGAAACAGGTTGACAGAACATGCACCCATACCCACTCACCCCAAGTTAAATTTACCCCACTCCAAGATTAATGCATAAGGGATTGAACCATTGACCTCTTGCTTCCAGTACAAGAAGCCAAGCCAACTGTATTGTTACCCTTGGTATTAAAAAAAATGCACACACACTTATATGAAAAATCATAATTCCTGCTTATTTAGTATAACAAATAATTATGATAACAGCCAAATTTTTTTCAGGACCTATTTAACACACAATTCTAGCAAATTTGTATAAACCCGATCTTTCATGAATAAAAAATACACAAGATATCACATCATTCAAAACACAACTGCAACTTTAATGCAAAGAAGAAATAATTTCTTTCTGGTAAGCAAAAGATAACAAGCAGCTCTATATACTATGCTGCTTTTGAATAACTTAAGAAGGCAAATTCAAGCAACTTATACCTATGAAGAAGAGCTGAATGATCATCGTCAGGCATATAAAGTACATATTGTTCAGTGAAAGCATTTCCAAGAGAAATCAACCAATCAGTTTCTTGAACCACATCTAAAGATTCTGCAAGAAACTGTGAACAAACATCAATGAGACAAATCAGCAATAATTACCACAGCAGAAGGCCATTGATTTAATTTTGCTTGCTTATATTTTACAAAGGGAGAGAATTTATTAGTAGGCGATAAATGGAGTTTAATGAAGACTTTTGCAAATTCCTCAACACCCTCCCCACCCAAAATTTGAAATTACTAATAATTAATAATCGAAGTAATGAACAAAATCATAGCAGTTTAAATACGGATTATATGATCTCCACCAAAAACTCAAAACGGGAGTCCAACGATGCTTTAAATAGTGTCTTACATTGATGATCATGTCATCCCAAGTCTCCTGGTATGAAGGATCCAGCTTTAGGTCTTCTGTGTCACTAACATACGCCTTCATTTTTGGAATCTAGAGCTTACCAAGGATGACAACCAATTAAATTCAAAAGTACAATCATTTTCTTCATATGTAAATCATGACAAGGAGATACGAATAGAAACTGAAAGAGCAGCTTCAGCATTAATGGTAGAAGTACAAAAATAATTGTTATAACATTCTTGATGACATCAGTCTGGCAAGTAAATTAACTGAGTTATTCCTACTTCCAACTGGTGTCCATAGGAACTTACAATGAAATTAGACATACAACAATTACAAACTACTTCTGTAGTTGCTCAATGGTAATCCATAAATGACCAATGACATAACTATTAGTTTTGAACAGAAACACCAACTCAAACATGAATCTCCATTTCTCACAATCTGTTCACCTGATACATAAACAATGGCATACCTCATCTTGCCAAAATAAGTCGATATTCTTTGGAAAGAGAGGTGACAAATAATAAAGCACCTGCACCAAAAATGACATCCAGTTTTTTATTGAAAAAATTATACTTCTATAGAAATGAAACTGCTACAACCTAATCAATAAGGAAATTTAACCAATAACTTGAACGATTGCTCATCAAATTTTTGTTTCGAGAAACAGGAAACGATATAAACAGAAAACCTAGAGAGATAATAAGTAGAAAAATCAAAAGGAAGAGGATCCTATTAAAGAATTTAGGGAAGAAAAATCAACTCTGTAATCTCTATTTAAGTCATGCAAAGACTATTTTACTCTGCAGGCTTTACTTTATTCATGCAATGTCAGATGCAATAACAACACAGAATTCTTTTTATTAATGGTCACAATTTTAAATGAAAAAAATAAGTAACAGAAGTATGCCTCTAATGTGAAAAATGGACACTACTCTAAGGATAATTTTCCTTTTGTTTTTAATATTACTCTTAAGGATAATTGAAGGTGAAGAAATAGGCCCATTCCAATACACAAATATAAAATCAAGGAGATATTCAAAGGATAAAAACGCGTTTAGTCCCTATTTTATGAGCATGTGCTAGTTTAATCTCTGTATTTTGAAAAATACACAAATATAAAATCAAGGAGATATTCAAAGGATAAAAACACGTTTAGTCCCTATTTTATGAGTACGTACAAGTTTAGTCTCTGTATTTTGAAAAATATCTCAAAACATCTCTGCCAGTAAGCTATTGACACCCTTGCCATTCTTTTTTGTTCCTTTTAGCTTGCTTTTACAATATTACCTTCTTACAATAATGTTTCTTCTTTTTTTTAGGTGGGACATTAATAAAAAAAATTAAATTACCAATTTAACCCTAAAAAATAAAATAAAAAAATATATCTATATTAATTTTTGTGGAAGTTCACATATACCTAAAAAAATTAAATTACCAATTCTTTTTGGACACTGATAAAAAAAAAATATATATTAACTGTTACATAATATAATTAGTTGTATATAGTTGTCTTATTAGCTTAATTATAGGGATCCTAATTAGTATAGTTTCCTAAGATAGCTTCCTAATTTCTGTATATATATATGCTTTAGTAATTCAATGAAATTGAATTCGATTCCATCTCAAATAACATAGTATCAGAGCATTAAGGTTGCAAAATTAGGGTTTTGTTTTGGATCTCTTGCATAAACACAAATTAGGGTTTCGTATCTTTTAGGGTTCCATTTTGTAACCCTATTTGGAGTGGCCGTTTGTTCTTACCACCTACCCAGAAAGGCAGCCTAGTCGCTGATCGGCGTTTTCCCGGAGTCTGGTGCTTAGAAGCCTGCGCGTGAGGCCCATGCACACCACGTTTGTCTGGCGTTCTTCCGCTTGTTCCCTTCGCTCGTGGTTCGTGTTTCATTCAGGTCAAAACAATTTTTGTGCTTCGCTGATTTGTGTTCATCAAGGAGTTATGGCAAAGAAGAACTCCATGGTTGTGTCGGATATGGTGCCTGTGATATCTAAAATCACGGACGATAAGCTAAATGGCTTGAATTATTTGGATTGGAGCAAGACCGTTCGACTTTCTCTCCGCAGTATTGACAAAGATACTCACTTGACTGACAATCCTCCTGAAGATAATTCAAGAAAGACGTGGCTTAGAGAAGATGCTCGCTTATTCCTGCAGATTCGGAATTCTATTGATAGCGAGGTAATTGGCTTGATCAATCGCTGTGAATTTGTTAAAAAGTTTATGGATTATTTGGATTTCTTGTATTCTTGTAAAGGGAACCTTACTCGCATGTATGAGGTATGCAAAGCATTTTATCATGCAGAAAAACAAGATCAGTCCCTTACGAATTATTTCATGGCATTTAAGAAGACTTATGAGGAGCTTAATATGTTACTACCTTTTAGCCCTGATGTGAAAATTCAGCAACGCCAACGAGAGCAAATGGCTATCATGAGTTTTCTTGCTGGCCTGTCCTCTGACTTTGAGACTGCTAAGTCATAGGTTCTTTCTGACTCTGAGATCTCTTCTTTACATGAAGTATTTAGTCGAATACTTCGCACAGAAAGTACTCCACCTACTCAAGTCAGTGGTGCGTTGGTAAGTCGAAATAATAATTATAAGCCTGGGAGACCAACTAATCAGAGTGGGAACAAAAGAGGAGGCTCACAAGGGTTTGAAGCTCGACCACAGGATTCTGGCGGAATTGTGTGCTATTACTGTCACAAGCCCGAACATACAAAGCGTGATTGTCGAAAGCTTCAGTACAAGAATCAAAAGGCTCACTCGGCTCATGTTGCATCCACTAATGACAATTCTGAAAAATCAGTTCGTATCCCTGCATATGAATTTGCCTAATTCTCACAGTATCAAGAATCACTAAAGTCTTCTTCTCCTTCTGTCACTGCTATTGCTGATTCAAGTAAAACAAATGCGTGCTTTCTTTCCTCATCTTCCAAACGGGTCATTGATTCTGGTGCCACAGATCATATGACAGGTAATTCTGGTCTCTTTTCGACTTTTCAGTCACACACTTCCACTTCTACAGTTACTTTAGCCGATGGGTCACCATCTTGTGTTCGTGGGTCTGGCACAATTATTCCTACTCCTCTGCTTCCTCTGTCGTATGTCCTACATTTACCTAATTTATCCTTTAATTTGATCTCTGTAAGCCAGCTTACTCACAATCTTAATTGTTGCATCTGATTTTTTCCTGATCATTGCTTATTTCAGGATCTTATGACGAAGAAGATTATTGGTAAAGGACATGAGTTTGGAGGCCTCTACATTCTTGACACACCAATACCTAAATCCGTCGTTTGTCCTGGTGTAACATCTCCCTTCGAGGCACATTGTAGGTTGGGTCATTCATCTCTTCCTGTGCTCAAGAAGCTTTATCCACAGTTTTGTAAGGTGTCTTCATTAGATTGTGAGGCGTGTCAGTTTGCAAACGTGCTAGTGTTCCTTTCGAATTAGTTCATTCTGATGGTTGGGGCCCTTGTCCTATTTTGTCTAAACCTGGATTTAAGTATTTTGTTACTTTTGTGGAAGATTATTCTGGTGTAACTTGGTTATATTTAATGAAGAGTCGTTCTAAGTTGTTTTCTCTGTTTTGTGCGTTTTGTGCTGAGATTAAAACTCAATTTAATGTTTCAATCCATACTTTGTGAAGTGATAATGCCAAAGAATATACATCTGCTTTATTTCAATCTTATATGGTTCAGAATGGCATACTTCATGAAACTTCTTGTGTTGATACTCCATCTCAAAATGGAGTGGCAGAACGTAAGAACAGACATCTTGAAATTGCACAAACCCTATTATTTCAAATGAATGTTCCTAAACCTGTTTGGGCCGATGCAGTTTCTACAGCATGTTTTCTAATTAATCGCATGCCATCATCTGTTCTTCATGGTGAGATCCCTTATAAAATCCTTTTTCCCAGTAAGTCACTGTTTCCTGTTGACTCTTGAATATTTGGTAGTACCTGGTTTGTTCGGGATGTTTGTCCGCATGTCACTAAATTAGATCCCAAGTCTTTGAAGTGTATCTTTCTTGGTTATTCTCGTCTTCAGAAAGGTTATAGATGTTATTGTCCTAGTCTTAACAAATATCTTATCTCAATTGATGTTGCCTTCATGGAAAACACACCCTATTTTTCGTCTTCTCCTCCTCACGCGCGTCAGGGGGAGGATGTGATTTGTTAGTCTACTCTATCACATCCTCTGAACATGTCTCGACACCAGCCCCTGTCAAGCCTCCTATTGTTCAAGTCTACTCCAAGCGTAAACCTCCAGATTCATGTCCTGCACCTGCTCCTTCGTCATCAGATCTAGTCCCAAGCGATGATCTTCCTATTGCGTTACGCAAAGGTAAACGCCAATGTACTTATCCTATTTCTTCTTTTGTTTCTTATAACCGCTTGTCATCTTCCTCTTGCTCTTTTATTGCATCCCTTGATTCTATCTCTATTCCTAAAACTGTTCATGAAGCCATATCTCATCCTGGTTGGCATAATGCAATGATAGAGGAAATGTAGGACGACAACGGTACTTGAACTTGGTCGATTTACCTCCGTGGAAACGGGCTATAGGATGCAAATGGGTGTTCATGCTAAGGTAAATCCGGATGGATCATTGCTCGCTTAAAGGCGTCGCCTTTGTCGCCATGGATATGCTCAAACCTATGGAGTGGACTATTCTGACACCTTTTCTCCTGTTGCTAAATTGACATCTGTTCGGTTATTTATTTCTATGGCAGCTACTCATAATTGGCCTTTGCATCAACTACATATTAAGAATGCATTCCTTCATGGTGATCTTCAAGAGGAGGTGTATATGGAGCAACCTCCGTGTTTTGTTGCGTGAGTCCGCCGAGTTTGTCATCTTCGAAAGTCTTTGTACGGTTCAAACAAAGTCCTCGTGCTTGGTTCGGAAAATTTAGTCAAGCTCTTGAAAAGTTTGGTATGATGAAAAGCAAGTCTGACCATTCTGTGTTCTACAAACAATCAGAAGCTGGTATCATTCTTTTAGTAGTGTACGTGGACGACATTGTCATTATTGGAAGTGATATTACAGGCATCTCATCTCTTAAGTCTTTCCTTCATGCTCGGGCCACAAAAGGACTTAGGGATGCTAAAGTATTTCGGGTGTCAAGTCACATGGAGTAAAAATGGTATCTTTTTATCTAAGAGAAAATATGTCCTTGACCTATTAACTGAGACAGGAAAATTGGGGGCAAAACCTTGTAGTGCTCCAATGACTCCGAACATGCACCTTACAGGAGATGGCGAACTAATGAAATATCCTGAGAAATATAGAAGGTTGGTTGGAAAACTGAATTATCTTACAGTCTCGTCCAGACATTGCATATTCTGTCAGTGTTGTTAGTCAGTTTATGTCATCCCCAACAGTTCATCATTGGACAGCGTTAGAACAGATTTTGTGTTACTTGAAAGGAGCATCCGGACGTGGTATCTTGTATGCAAATCATGGGCATACTCATATTGAATGTTTTTCAGATGCAGATTGGGCAGGTTCCAAAGTGGATAGAAGATCCATATCAGGTTATTGTGTTTTCGTTGGAGGAAACTTGGTCTCATGGAAGAGTAAGAAGCAGAACGTTGTGTCAAGATCTAGTGCAGAGTCAGAATATAGTGCTATGGCATAATCTGTGTGTGAGATAATGTGGATATATCAGCTCTTGACTAAAATAGGTCTTAAAACATCGGTACCAGCAAAATTGTGGTGTGATAACCAAGCTGCCCTTCATATTGCATCTAATCCTGTATTTCATGAGCGAACTAAACACATTGAAATTGATTGTCATTTTGTTCGTGAGAAAATTCAGCAAGGTTTGATTTCTACAGGGTATGTGAAGACTGGAGATCAATTAGGGGATATCTTCACTAAAGCTCTAAATGGGGTTCGGGTTGATTATCTTTGTAACAAGTTGGGCATGATTAACATCTATGCTCCAACTTGAGGGGGAGTGTTACATAATATAATTAGTTGTATATAGCTGTCTTATTAGCTTAATTATAAGGATCCTAATTAGTATAGTTTCCTAAGATAGCTTCTTAATTTCTGTATATATATATGCTTTAGTGTTTCAATGAAATTGAATTCGATTCCATCTCAAATAACATTAACTAGTCAGCAGATTGTTCTACAAAAATTAATATATATTCCTTTTGTTTCTATTTTATTTTTTGGGGTTAAATTGGTAATTTAAGTTTTTTTCATTTTATTAAGGTTCCAAAAAAAGAAATATTATTGTAAGTGGGTAATACTATAAAAGCAAGCCAAAAGGAACAAAAAATAATAGTGGACATGTCAACAATTTAATGGTAAGAATGTTTTGAGGTACTCTTAAAAATGTAGGGACTAAATGGACACTAACCTCAAAATATAAAGACTAAATGAACTTTTATCTTTCAAAGTGAAGTCATCCAATCCATAGTCAATAGCTCTGATATCACTAGTCATAAAGATGATAATGCACTTTTTCATTTACCGAAATCAATTTTTGGTAATGATGTTGTGCACTTTAGCATTGTAATAAACAAATACCGACCTAATCAAGGAGACGAGATACTTACCATCAAAATCTGAGTTGCCTGTTGCTCCCGTGCCAGAGGATCATGCAAAAGCACTACTAAGCGGGCAAACAGCTCCTGAATTCATATCAGATTAGATTATTGGTAGCTGTTCATGTGATAGGCAAGGAAACAAGTTAAAACACATCCTACATATCAAAAGAAATTCTACCTCAGGATTTGGAATATCATCACGAGCTTTACACTCACTAAGCATGACATTACTACTCGAAGATCTATGTCTGCATAATTCTGAGATGCATCTGCAAACCTAAAAAAGACAGCATATATGTAAAGGAAGTTTCAGTAAATGCAAGAACCATAGCCTTTCACATAAAAAAAAATAATAATAATATAAAATAACATAAGGAAAGTTGTGCACCAATAACCACCCAAACGAATTATGGCAGCAGCATTAGATCCGAGAAAAACACAGATGACAACAATAGGCATGCACCGGGAGAAAAAAAAAATGGGAAACAAGCCCAAAGGCAGACTCCCTAAAACATTTATACATTAAATGAGGATAACTACCTTCCACTGTCAAAATGAGTTAACAAGCAACTCACTCAATGCACCTAACAGATTGATTTTGAAACTCAAGGTGGTAACCAATGAAATTAGTAAACCCTGGATTTTAATTACTTTTCAATAAACAACAAAGACCCAGGTACAAATTATCATATAATTCATTTGCCTACAACATTAAAAGATAAAAGATGTAATATATGAAGGTCTTACAGTGGCTGCTGCACTGGTATAAGTGGAATAATCATCTTTAACAGAAAAGGCCAAAGAATGTGCTGCAAAAGATTAAGATATCAATAAAATGTGATTTTATGAGTAATCAATTAAAAAACTGACGTGGATGAGACTGAGGTGAGCTCGAAACCCAAAAGACTAAAATCATCATTAGAGATTGAATGCACATATAACAATAAGATATACCTGCATTTCAGGAATTGTAATAGTTAGCAAAAGAAGGCCTTTTTCACATATTGCTCTTAGCTCTATTGGACAAAATGCCCCTATCTTCACCTGGAAACACAGCTTGGTATTAAATTGCTATAATCACTCTGAAATGAATAAATTTAATAGATGATTATATATTTCAAGGTAATACAGGTCAGCACCAAATTTGATCCTTGAATGTTGATGTATGCCAATTGGTAGATTCTTATGCCAATTGATAGATTCTTAAACCTAAAATCGAAGTCTTTTCATTTTCTTTCAGCAAATATGATTCCATCGTTTGGACGACCTGAATTTCTTCTGACAACTCACCCTAAGAATCAATGTTTAACATACTATTTCTTTCACCCTGAGGATGATAGGATGGATTCTTTGTACAGGAAAGAACTGTATCAAAGCCTACCTTGGAGCTCTCGTTAACGTATTTCTTCTGATCTGACAGAGCACAATGGCGTACAAGATACTCAACAAACAACTCTCCAGAAGGACCAATCAAGTAGCAGTGTGAAGCCATGACCACAATCAACTGCCACCGAAGCAACAAATGTCAAATTGAGGAGGAAAAACAGTAGTACCCTATTAAGAGTGCAGAGACTACGGGCAAATCATTAAATAATATTATACCTCAGAAATAGCCTTTTGGACAGCTAAATTTTGCTCATCTAGCAAGGACTTAACTGCCTCAAGAAGCAAAGGCCTTTTGCTGTGCCAAGCTTCAGACGACCTCCAATTAAAATGCAAGCAACTCAGGTCATGCAAGCAAATCAAAAGTGAGATTACAACGTGAAGGAATGAGGAAGAAACCTGGGCAGTAGGTGCTTTAGAACACAGAGTGCACCAACACTCAAGTGTTCTTCCTTTAGCCTGCATTTCTGGTAGAAACATGTACAAATCCAAAATTATGACTAAGAAATAGTAACAATGAGTAACTATAGTCCATCGATATCAAGTTTGCAAGGAAGGAAACCATACTCACATTCAGAAGGAACATAAATAAATCATCAGGGTACACCAAGCCTACAGTCAGAAAACAACGCTGAACTTCATTGTAGGTCTGCATCACACACAAAAACAAAAATAATACAAGAGTTAGGAAAAAGGGCTTCTTGCACAAATAACAAAACAGAATTCTAATATCCAACTAACGAATAAAATTAAAAAAATAATAATAAATAGCAATAATGATATTTACCTTTAGTCCCACTGAAAAAGACGAATGCTCTTTACTGTCATTATAAATGCAGACCACAGGAAGAAGTGTTGATAAAATAACCGTGAGGTCCTTCAAGAGAAAACAAACAGAAAAAGAAAGTTGCATAATCGTAAGAATGTATCTTAGCAATTGATTATGCCTATATATTTCCGTGATAAAAAAACAACTGTAAAATGAAAATTTTAACTTTGAAGAGTAAAGATAAAATTAATTAAAATTAGAAGCAAGTGATCAAATAAAAAGAAATATTAGAATTTGTAGGATGTTAATTTTGTGTGCGTATGTGTGTTATTTCTAAGGAATCTCCTTTAAAGCCCAGAATACTATTTCCACCATGACTTATCACACACATTATTCTTTATGCCACATTGCATACTATGTCTCAGCACCCTATTAGGCTATTACCAATCTCTTTTTTCCAAAATCTTGTCTGAATGCTTGTTCATATAAAATGCTAGATGACTTAACTAGACATAGAGGGCCTGATAAGCTTAAGATCCAATAATCTTGCATCTCTTGTTTGTTCTGATGTGGCATGGTCCATTTTCCCTTGTTTTGTTCATTATCTCGTTTAGTCGTTTTTGGTATCAAAGCCATACTCCCAAAAGCAATATCCCCCATCTTCTTTTCTTTCTTGCTTATGATAAAGTATTGCTCTATGGTTGCCACTAAGATGGATCTTGCACATCAAAAATTATTATAAGTCCCCTTGAGTTAGAAAGGAGTTCTCAATTTTAGCTATCGCGAGCCAAGTGATATATGCTTGAAAAACTCCTTCTGATTTTGATGTGGCACCCTTATTAAGGCCAAGAGAGCAGTGAGTTGGGCTTATCACAAACAAAAATGAATCTTTTTGATATATATTCTCCTAGATACTAAGACCCAATTCAGGGCAATTTAGGACCATGGGTGGTAGCAAAAAGATGACAGGACCTAGGATACAAATATCTGATTTACATACAAACATCAAAATCTTCCTTTATTATTAACTTTCACTTCGAAACTCAAATAACTAAAAGCAAAAATCCATACAGCCTCAAGGCCAATACAAGTTATAGCAATGGCTTCTAGCTCTTGGATACCTCCATGGGAAAGATGGAAAAACATCAAAGCACTAATTACAATTTTTTATCCCTTCAACTACTGTAAGGACCTTTTTCTTTGATGATGGGTAATGTTGGTAAGCACTACTGAAGTGCCTTCATTTATAACCACGGATTTTTCTATTACCACTTACGTCTTCAATCAATATCGCACCCCAAACAATTATCACTTACATCTATTTAAAGGATAAGCTGTCCTTTGTCAAGGATCTTTAAAGAAGGGAGTGATTTACACTTCTTCATTAATCTTTCAATACTTTGGTTGCTTATGCTGATCATGGCAAAGTTGATATCTTTTTCAAGTGCTTTGAGATAAGACTTGTTAGCTTTATGATAGTCTAAATGTGGTCCACTGCATAATTGATGATTCCCGAGAATAGACGAATTTGCTTTCTGCTTGAAACTCATCAGGGAATTCGGACTTTTTTCCAAGCAGTGTATGACTGTAGAATGATGTGCCTATATGTAAAGTATAGGCCTAAGAAATTAACTTCTTGAAGACCTATTTTCATCTTTGATTCAGATAACGTCAGACCATGATTGTATGACAAATCTTTGAATTATTGAGGATTCTTAGCATGATCTTCATCATTCTAACAAAAGACTAAGGCATCATGATAATAGGCAAAAATCTAAAATGGGCCTATATTCTTCATTCATACTACGCTGAAACATTGACAGGGCAATCTTTAAACTAAATGGCATGACATTCCTCATAGTGGCCATGTGGCACTACTAAAGTTGTCTTGTCTATCCCCATCTCGTACCCTATCTGCCAAAATCCTTTCTTCATATCAAACTTAAGAGCGATTGCAATGAGACGGACTCCTCTATAACCTTCATTCCTACATCTTCGCATATCTCATCTAGAGAAAGATAAGTTTCTTTAGAGCTTAAAGAGATAGACTAAACAAGTTTGAACAAGTACTTCTTAAGCCTTATATAAAGAATTTAATTTAGGTTGTTTAGTAAGGACTATGACTTTCGGAGATGATAAGACGGTATTTACCCTAGAGAATTTGTATGGATCTAAAGGATCAAAATGGAAGGGCTGTATGGATTTTTGGTCTTGATTATCTTGAGTTTAGAAGTGAAAGTTAATGATAGAGGAAGAGTTTGAGGATAAAGCTTCTAAATCAATTGTTTGTATCCCAAATCATGGTATATCTTGGCTATCCATGGTACTAAATTGTTCTTAACCAGGTCTATAAGGTTGGCCTTATGGACAAACCATTTACCAGAAAGAAGTTTTCCGAATATTTCTTTCATAATGAACAAAAGGAATTTTATTGCTTATTTCGTTCTACCTTTCACAATACTAGAGGATTCCTTTTCATAGGCTCCAAGGAAATCCCTCAATAATTACATATCATTATCACATGACTATTACAAGATACTTCCTTGTCTTTAAGGAATATTCTATACAACTCATAATACTATTTACACTTTGACTCATCCCACACATTGTTCTTTATATCACATTGCATGCTATAGCTAAGCACTTTATTATTATAATATGCTTTACACACTAATTATTATTCACCATTACTTTTATTGTGGTCCAACTTCTGCTTCCACTTTAATCTGTACTAACACCGCTTTAATTTGTACTAACACCATCACTTTGCTACACCTTCTATTCATGTGCCTTTTCTGCATTTAGTTTTCGTTCAACTTCCTCGAAGAGATTATCTCCTTCTTGTAGCTCAAGATGTTCTTCGAACACTTGTGGAATGCATAATTCCTACTGTTGTGATCTTGGCCATACTATTTCATATGGTCCTAGCTCAAAATGTATCTCCTATTGATCTTCTATCCACGTTGGTGATCCTAGAGAAATAATTTCATTTTCACGTCCATGCTGGCACAGCCACTCATGGCAATATCAATGCATTTCCATTCTATATTCTTCATCATTGTGGATTTACCGAACCGTGGCAGTTCTTCGTAAAATAGATTTGGAGTATCAACCACGTTCAAAGACACTGGTTTATCCAACATAGTATGTATCCAATCATGCATGTGATCATATTCTATCACTCTGACAAGAGGTTGTCTTGGCTAATCATTGTCATATCTTTCCCAAATTTCTCGTAATGAGACAATAGCAATAGTATTATGAGAAATTTGATATATTCATTCTAGAGTGAAAATATGGATATTGTCAAAAATTATAATAGTCGGTCAAACTGTCTTTAAAAAAGCTTTGCCATGGTCAACAAAAGCAACCAAAGCTATACAAGAATTAAAAAAGAAGTTTGAGTCACCCCCAACTTTAAAGATTCCTAATAAAGGACAACTCATCTTTTAAATAAATGCAATTGATAATTATTGACGTGTCATATTGACTAAAGAAGTAAAGTGGGCAATGTAAGAATCATTGCATTGTTATAATGATTAAGCAGTGATCTTGACAACCACTTATAAAAGAAAGAGGTTCTCGCAATAGTTGAAAGAGAGAGGTCCTTGCAATAGTTAAAGGGATTAAGAAATTCCAATTCATTCTCTCACTAGATTCCTTCATGGTTGAAACACACCACAAGCATACAACAAATATCTCCGAGAATTATTGAGATGAAAAAGACAAATTCTAGATCTTCAACATGCAAGGTTGTCTGAGTGTCTTTTCAAAATTTTTATTTTTATTTTCTGTCAAGCATATAAAAGGAGTACAATACAGTTGTTGATTTCCTCTCTAAGACCAATACAAGTTACAGCAATGACTTCTAGCTCTTAGATACCTTCTATGAGAAAGATAGGAAATAAATCACAAAACCAATTCCAGATTTTACAGATTTTAGTGTTGCTCTTCCCCTAGAAATCAAGAATGATATCTTAATAGGATTGTCACTATCTCAATATGTCAGAAGACACTTATGGTCATCTCTGAGTTTGCTCAAAATGACTCTAACACAAGCTCAAGGCACTTACCAGCTTTTCAATCCATTCCTATATCCATAATAGATGAATATGTCTTTAGAGTTCGTCCAAGTTTCTTTCATGTCATGGATAAAGAAACAAATTAAAGTCATTACCTAAATTATGCTGCTTGGACTATAAATTACTATTTTATTGGCAATGGATCACCTTATCCCTCGCTACTATCCTATCTAAACCAGCCCTAATTCACAGGGGCAGAAGATATGGTAAAGGATGGTGGTTGACTAACTCTCTGCTCCAATATTAAACGATATCCTTACTCTCACTCTAAAAAGGACGATACTAGATTTTTCATATTACAATTGTCATTATCCAATTACAAGATATATGGGAAAGAGAAGATAATGATCAACCAAGGCAATCTCTTATTAGAGTGATAGACAATGAACACATGCATGATCAAATACGGCTATGTGGGATGGCTTCACACAAAAAAAAATATTTGCAGAAGTTTATCAAATGAAACATATGTACAACACCTATAGCCCATTATCTCTAAACATAGTGGCTACTCCAAATCTCTTTTCCCAAAAATAGATATGATTTTGGCAAGTCCATAGCTTGCCTAACAGTTTGCAAACAACGCAAGTCCAAGAAGAAAATTCCATCCTAAGTTATTATGAATGATTGAAGATCTTGAATTTGGTAACTACTATTAAGAGAAGAAATCAAACCCATGAATGGAATAAGGTGTAGCAAAGTGATGGCGTTAGTGTAAATTAAAACGAAAGCAGCATTGAACCCACCTCTAAAGCAATAGTGAATTACAATTATTGTGTAAAACATATTTTAATAATAGAGTGCTGAGTATATGACGTGACATAAAGAATAATAAGCGATGAGTCATAGTGTAATTAATATTGTGAGTTGTAAAAGAGATTCTTGAATGATAAGGAAGTATCATATAATAGTAATGTGATAATGACACGTAACCATTGAGAGATTCCATTAGAGCCTATAAAAGAAAACCATTTGGTATTGTAACCGGCAAATATACATATATATAGATTATAGAAAAGATGCTACAAAAATGTTAACTACCAGTCAAACGTAAAAAAAACCTTAAGGTTACGTTTGGCACGTAGAATTGGATTGGACTAATTATTAGGATTAGACTGGGTTAAGTTGGATTGGATTAAGATGAATTATATTATATATTGTACTATGTTTGGTACAATATCGAATTGGACAATGTTAAATCATATTTAAATACAAAAAAAATTTACGAATATTTAAGAGTAATAATTAAAATTAATTTAAAGGTAATTAACAAGAACATTAAATATTTAAAAAATTAGTTATTGGGTAGTCATAATTATAATAAACAAATATAAATTAATAAAACTACTTAATTATTTTATTAATTTTTATCAGATATTTTAGATATATTTTATTTTATCAAAAAGTTAGCAAATAATTTCTATATATACAATCAATTATTTATTTGTATTATTAATTTCCATGATTATTTTTAATATTACATTGGTGATTATTAAATTTAATACAATCAATTATTGTAACAAATTATTAAATAGTTAATTTTATTAGAGTGAAAGGACCAATTTAATTAGACTTAATAAATTCAAGTAAATCATGAATAAAATATCATGAATAAAATAATTAATTAAGTAATCAAATTATGTTACAAATAAAAAATAGTGCTATTTATGAAAGAAATATGAATAAATTTTTTTCTCTTATTCTAATCCCATCTCAACCAGCATATAAATTGAGATTGTTAACCCCATGATTTAAGGACTAAATTTAAATTTAGTCCTCCCTAATCCAATCCAAGCAAAGTAGCCAAACATGTAATAAAATATTTAATCCCAAAGTTAATCTAATCTCATACTTAATCCTAACTCCCAAACATGCACTAAAGGTAATATAAAAGATCTATAGCAAAGTAATACTGATCAGCTACAAAAAATAAAAATATAGGTTCTATACGGACTAGTAATCGCACTCTATCCCACAAAAAGTTGATGTCTTCCTCAAAATCTTAGAAGATCTGTCAATTTCTTTCATTATAAAAAATCATAGAATAGCCGGAACTGCACAATTCCACAGCGCTTTAGCTATTTCACCTATCTTAAAAGCATGAAGATCCTTTGAAAGCAACCAATCGCTAGATGTTGGAATTACACATGAAAATTTAGTTCCTTGGAACAATCTATTCCACAAGTAAACAACAATGCTAGAATGGATAGAAAATGATCCACATTTTCCCTATTTTGCTTAGACATAACAGATCAAGAGACAAACACATGTTAGGATTACATTTTTGGATAAAATCACCAATATATACTTCTCTTAAAGTGAAATAATAAGCAATATATTCAAGTTACTGTGGGATTTGACTTTCCAGATCAAAAGCAAGCTGAAAATTTAAGGGGAATTGATCATCCATCAACCAATTGAGAAAAGATTTCAAGAAAATTTCCTTAAGGGCGAAGCCTCCAAATTCTACTCACATCAACCAGGTCATTAATTAAAAACACTTTCTAACAACACCAAAAGAGCTGAAGCTTCCTGATTTTCTCATTCAGTTCTCCAAGAAGTTGAAGTTCCAATTCCAACCCAATGGAGAAGAGCAAGCCAACTTTAGACAGAAACCTTATCAGAGGGCAAATCTGAAAAGGCGAGGAATGAAGAACATGAGGAGGAAATCCAAATTCACACATCCTCTGAAAAATGAATTCTTTCTTCACTACTCGTTTCCAACTCCACATAGGGAGAAAAGAACGTACCCCTGTGAGATAGGTTTTCATCTTCACTAATGAATAAGAACATCGATGTTCCCTATCTCAGGATATGCTTATAAATTGGTACTTAGTCAGACAAGAAACAAGAATAAGCAATTTTGTTAGTTAATATAACTGTGTCAATTCACTCGTAATCTTTGGTCCATGGAACTTCCAAATGACTGAATCAAACAATATCATTGATGTTATTGAAAAGAAAACCTAATTTGATCATAAATCAAAATGATACAAATAAGAAAATAAGCTCCAGTGTCCTCCCCTCTGAGGGTGGAGGGAAAAAGGAGTTTATGTTAAGAGTAGGTTGCAATAAAAACTGACTTCAGTTTAACAAATTCACAATTGATTAAAAACAACTAAAATTAAAACCAAAACGTCAAAACTAAAATGGGAAAAGAAATGTATGGATATTTGAGGAGAATTAAAAAAAAACAGGAGTAGTACCTCAACATCAAGCAACGGGGGACCTGTTTCTGAAAGTAATGAGGCATTTAACAAGTTGTGGAGGCTGCATGTCGCAACAAGTGCAGTATCTTGATCTTTTTTATACCTAATTAACAGAAAAGAGAAAAGAAAAGACACTATGATTTCTAGTTGATGCCTAAAAATGTAACAAAAGATATGATGAGTACAAGTTGTAGTAGAAAATATATGGTGTAACAGCAAGTCTAGAATACCATTACGGATAAGCTCTGAAAAATAAATTAAACAAACAAAACATCCATATCAGTGGTCGATTATAAGCTTGAAGCACAAAAGATCTTACAATTCCAATATAGAGGGAACAAGTTTCGGTAAAGCACCCTTTAACTGTGACCGTGTGATAAGTCCAACCATCTGACCCAGCGCATCCACAGTTGATACGCGAACCTATCACAAATATGATTCCATTAACAACAAAGAGAAATTTACTTCAAATGCCAAAAACTTTTGCACAAACATACACTCAGCGAATAAACATACTAAACATGATATTATTGACAAATTCAAATCTAATTATCAGCAACATAGACAGAGAATTTTCATTGATATTCTATGTAAGAGATTTTACCTTTCTATTCTTAGGCAATGTTTTATACATATAAGCAAAATTCTCCATTTTTCATAGTCACGATTATATTCATGTCAATATAAGCCATTCATCCAAATATACATACGAAGATCAATACCATGGCATAAACTACACAAACCCATCCAAGAACACAGATTTTGAGAACCACGATGTGTTACATAAATTATGTTCTTACAATAACCTGGATTCACATCTTCATTAATTGTGCGGACACGCATAACCTATCCTAAGATATTAACAACACCATATATTTAGTTTACGGAAACTGCCAACAAAGGCAAGTGAATTAAAACATACAGGAAAAAAGGCCAAAAGCAAGAAAATTTTTTATTAAAAAAATAAAATAAAATAAGAACAAAAATTTTACATTAAAGAGAAAAGGCATAGAGAAAAGGAATAATACAGTTTTCTCACAAACCTTAAGGTCCCGTGATGTCGCCCAAACTCTTAATAAAAGCTCAAAAGCAGAATTTAAAAATGACCTGCGCTCATTAGACATTTTTTTTTTTCAGGCATGGTGTTATGTGGATATAGAATGTGGTACTTGGGAAGTAAAAGAAATTAAAATACTAAGCTCACATGATATCACCGTCGAGAAAAGAGTGAGAAGGGATATCCACACTATATTGCCATGCAGCCTGACACCAACATTTAAATGCTACAAAACCATAACAATTTTTCATTATTTCATAAGTTGGCTGAATATATATAACAGAAAAAATAGTTAATACATATGAGAAAATCACCACAATTGAAAGCTTTGCAGAATATTAAACTGAAATCATATCAAATGCAGAATATATATTTGGAGGTCAAAAAACTAAATAAAATCCAAAATAACAAGAACCACAAACTCAAAGCAGCCTATATAACCTCAAAACAAGTCAGTAGCTATACCAATGTAACAGAAAAAAAAAATCAATGCAGAATAATTTGTTTCACATATCATCGGTTTTATCAAACATCACGACTCCAAAGCAATCACCTCATTTCTTCAAGAAAAGCGACAATCAACTGCTATAAATGATTATCTTGAGGAAATGACCAAACAGATATAGAGGTTTGTCTTACATCATTTTTTCTAGGTAAAAGATAAAATGAAAATTGAACACCAAATTCACAGTAATTTAAACAAGTTGGCCAACGCATATTAGACGCGCTGCAACGGTTCTTTAAATATGGGCAGTTTAAGCCACGTAAACAAAACCAGAGTAAAATCTCCTCAAAGTTAGGCTCTGTGCATAACAATTCAGAATACAAGAAAATTAACTGGACCTGAACAACTTAACAAGTTTACAGAATAGGTATACAAGGTCATTTCATACACCTAAATTCAAATTATATCTTTTCTCGCAAAATATCATCGACCATTTTGCAAATATTGGCGGTGGACATCTCGTATGTTTCCAAGTATAGGTAGAAAAGTACACCCTTTAGTCGTGGAGTGAACTGCAATGCTTTGATTGAATTGAAAAAGAAAAAGGACAATGGACACTTTAGTTTTAGCACACAAAGTGCACCCTTAAACACCCCAAACTACTTAAATAAATAAATAAAAGGAAATAAATGATTAACCATCAGCAGAAGCAAAGTCTGCAAGTATTTGAACCATAGCTGGTAAAGCTGAATTTGTTCCAGACAGATAAAGAAATATTTCTTCCATCATCTGTCAAAGCAAATTCAACATAAGTAGAAGAGAGAGAGAGAGCGAGAAACCGAGTCAAGACCTGCTATTAATGATTCATGAATGTTACTCATAATTGAGCAATGATATACATCATCAACAGCTAACAGAACTACCAAACACTAAGCAAACCATTCTATCCGCCGGGTTGCAACAAATTTTACTCTGGTGCTTCATCAGATTGTCCAATAAAGAATGAGCCAGGTTACACTAATTTCTCATGGGAATACAACAAGAATTGTGGAGAGCAAGAAGTCCAACACTGGCAAATTCGGACCGTTTAAAAGCACCTCATAGGCTTTTTTCAATTTTCAACAAGTCCAGGGAACCTTTCAACCAATAGAAAGTCATTAAAAAATAAAAAAGATCCTGTCATCCAATGTAGCCTAACAAAAGAAATTCTTATTCCTTAGTATTAGGATAATAAGAGACTGAAACCAATGCTTCCTAATCAGGTCAAAGCAAGTAGAGCAACCTCAAAGCTATCATTATGTACATAGAACCTTGGAAGAGAGAAGTACCTACACATGCATGCACATATGAACACATAAATGCACACATGTAGATGTATGTATGCTTTTGTTCCTACTACTTAAGCTATTAGGAATAAGCAAAAAGGGCACAAGACATACAAGGTCAGGCAAATGTGAGCCAATTGAAACAAGCAGCGCTGATGCAGCTCTTTGCCAATCTGTGTTAAGTTCCTACATGAAAATGAACCAAAAAAATAAAAAGTTAGATTCAAAGAGGTCATCCAGGAAGAGACTAGACAACAGAAGATGCATGTAGACTCAGACAAATCCATGAAACAGAAATCCCAACTGAAATTCAGATGACAGAAACTAAGTTAATAATATGAAATCGCTTATAAAATTCTTCTCATTGCCAAAAAGATGAAATAACAATAAAGCTAAAATGTCTTAATCACTAATAACCATGAAGTTTGGCTGATAAACTTGCCTCAGGTTACGATTGGAACCACCATGCTTCTGCTTAATTTTGAAAGTAGTTGAGCTAACAAATAACATTTACCAACCAACTACTTAAACTTGACAGCTAGTAATTTTATTCCGCAGCAACAGCCGGCATCTCAGTCCAAACAGACACTATAATCAAGACTTGCAATCCAAGAAACTCTCTATAACTAAACCTCTGTATTGGAGTCCAAGATCAACTAAAAGCAATCTGAACTAAGTTGAGGATGGCAAAGTAACTAAAAATGCATCGATGATGTAGAGAACCTTGGAGGAGATCATTTCTGCAGTCGCAATCTTCGAGAGCTTAGACATGAAAGCTGGATCAATATCGTTTTCATCAAGTGCACGAACTGCAAATGCCATCACTTGGAAAATCCCAGCCATGTTACCAAACCGCTGAAACATTTCATCCATTTCATTAAAAAAATAAAAATGAAAATCTCTCTTCTAAATTCAAGATCAAGAAAGAACAATAATGGTAAAATAATTACCCGACGTCCTCCTCTTGAAATAGCCAAACAACAATCAAGAACTAAAAGTGGGTTCCTACAATTCAAATTGATTTAAGAAAATTAAAGAATCACCAATTTAAAAATAAAGAAAGAAAGAAAAAAGATAAAGAGAATACAGAGCGGCGATGTCTTTGAGAGAAGCCATTGATGCTTCTCTGACGATAGGAGATTCATCTGCGAGCGACGAGACCAAGAACTGAACCGCTTCTGCAACAATGACACGTATAAACAAATTGAGTATAAAAAATTAATTAAATATTTAGTACACAATCAAATTGAATGGTGAAATTGGCGATACCTGGAGCGGGGATTGAGATTCCAGAACTTGAAGAAGCCATATGCATCGATTAATTTAAAAAAATAAATAAAAGAAGGGAAAAAAATCGCGAAGGAAAGAGACACAGACAGGCTGGAGTTATTGAGTGACGCGCTGAGGCTTCAAGTACAGTGCGTATGTGAATTTTTGTTAACGTTCTGCACTGAGTCAAAATTGGTCGAGGCACTTATGTCACGTAACTGAATCACGATTCACGAAGGATCCTTTCGAACAATTTAAAATATATATGGTACATTTGGAATTATTATTAAATGTCATGGACTTTGATGTAAATTATGCACACCCAATTACATTTTCACCGAAAGGAATTAAAGGGTTGGGGTGATATATTCCACTCTATAATTTTTTAAACCCGCAGCAATTTTGACAGGTAATTACAATAACGTGATATTATTTTTAAAAAATTAAAATTAAAATTAAAATATTTGGAGATTTAATTAAACAAAATTAAATACCTAAAGTATTGAATACAAGAGCTCATACTTTTTGTGATAATTTAGTCATTTTATATTATAAAAATAAAATAATTAAATAAAATGAATCTAAAATCAATTTTAATAGTTAAAATACGTGAGCATAAAAAATATTAAGAATTATTTAATTGATTCATTGTCGAAACTTTTGGTTAATTTGTATATTTTAAGAATAATGTGAACTTTTTCTAAATCATTTTCTAGAAGTGTGGTGTATTGTATCTACAAAATTAATTAATGGAAATATCTTACTTGAACTAAAAGTGTGATGATATTTTCACCCTATATATTTTTTTCTTTTTGGGTAAAGCCACCCAACTTATTAACACACCCCATAAAAAGTAATTAACTATATCACTTCATATAAATGAATTCTAGACATAAGTATAATATTTGACAGTTGTTTGATGAACAATTTAAATATTTTCACTACATACAAATGAGTGTGAATCATTTTTAAGTTATAAAAGTAAAATTGAAATTACTTTATTTTTCTTCTTAAATTCTTCCGGAATAAAATCTCATTCCTGCATCAATTCAAATATTATGTGTATCAAAAAAAATTATTTCAACTTAAAAAAGGATCTAACAAATAAAGATAATAATATAACTTTAAATTATTTAATTATATTCAGGTTTATTTCATATACTGCCCTCATAAATTGATAATCTTTAAAATACCCCCAAACTTTTAAAAATCTCAATTTACCTCCATTCTTGTAAAAATAAAAAAATAAAAAATTATCATCAATCCACAACTTTTTTTTTTTAATCTTTTGAGCAAAAGCTGGGCAAACCGAAGTTTATAATAATCTATAAATATTTTAAAAGTTGTCATTTCATTAGAGGGTAACTCAAAATTTGCCCATATATTAATTATTTAACTAAATGGTTAATTTCAGCTAACCCCCTTATAAAGTGATAATCTTCACATCACCCTCTTTACTATTAAAAATGTCAAGCTACTCCCTAAAACTCATTATCTTTAATCATTAACTTGTCGTTGACTCATAAAAGTACGAAATTACTCTGTCTTAACATAATATTCTTGTAACGACATTGTGAGAATAAAAAAAATATTAATGTGTGACTAGTTATTAGAAAATTAAAAAAAAATTAAAAATAAAGTGTTGAAATGACTTAATAGGCTTAAATAAATTTATAATTTTCCTAAACTTGACGCATTAGTTAAACAAATTACAATACATGTCATCATATAAAATTTAGGATAATGTCATCTTTGTCTTTTTCTTTCACTTCTCTTCATCTTTTCTTTCATTTTTTTCTCATCTTTACTCCTTTGTCTTTTCCTTTCATTTACTTTTTCCTCATCCTTACTCCTTCAACTTTTTCTTTATTTCATGACTCCAGTAACTTTTGTCCTTCCTTTCATTTTTCTTATCCTTACTTCTTTCTCTTTTCGTTTCTTTTATTTTTTCATCCTTACTTCTTCTTAATCTTCTTCTTTATTTTTTTTATTTCATGTACATGACTCCAATAGCATTTTTTTTTCTTTCCTTTCATTTTTCTCGTCCTTACTCCTTTCATTTGTTTGCCGAAACTCCAATAGTAGTTTTTTTTGTTCTTTGATTTTTCTTTTTTTATCTATATTTTCTTTAAGTACCTTTACAAAATGAAAAAAGAATAATAATGATAATAATAAAGAGGTAAACTTCTAAACTCCACGAATTTTACAATAATAATGATATTTGGGATTACTTAATTTTAGATTATAAAAATTCTTTAACCTTGAACTAACCATATTGTTAATAATAGAATGAATTTATTTTGTTCTTGTTTATTATTTTCAGTTTGATGAATAAGCAAAGGATTTCAAGAGCTTTCGGCTGTGTGTAATGACAGTGATTTTGGTGAGAAGGGTTTTGAAGCTTTAGATTAAGTTTGTGGTTGCATTTTTCTTTTGTTCTTTGATTTTTTTATCCACATATTTTTTTAAATACCTTTGCAAAAGAAAAAAATAATAATGATTATAATAATAAATATAAAAATGTAAAATATTATTATTTTTTCATTTATAACTTTAATTAATTTCATTATTTATTTTTAAAATAAATTTTTTAAATACAAAAAAAATTAAAATTTAATTAGTTCGAGCAAAATTAGACATATAGGTGTAAAATGAAAATATTTTAAAATATTAGGAATGCATATCATAAATATTTAAAATATTTATGTGTGTTTTGAAAAGTTTGAAAAGATTTGAGTTCATAAAAATTAACCTATATAAAGATTTGACTTTTTTCATTTTTTACTGTTAGAGGAATGTATAAATATTGTTTTACCCTTTTAGAAGTTAAAAATAACAGATAAATAACGATTTTTTAGGGGTGGCTTAATGTTTTCAATAGGATAAGGAGTGATTTGAAAATTATTACTTCATGAGGGGGTAAACTGAAATTTACCCTTAACCAAAAGACAACATGGTAATTATAAAAAATAAAAAATAAAAAGTAGGGTGGTTATACAAAAATATTAGTTATTGATAAATTGATAAATTATTATGTAAACTTCTTTATTAATTATTGATAAATTATTATGTTAATTATTATTGAATATCAATTCGGATGTCCAATGATGCGTTTTAGTTTACTAATTAATTTATTTAAAATAATTGGTTGCGTACAATCTTTACAATTAATATTGAACTAGAAAATAGGAGATGAAAAATTAAACTAATTGGTTGTTTACGACTTTACAATTAATACTGAACTAGAAAATAAGAGATGAACAATTAAACATTTAAATCTATTATTAACAGGCTATCTGTATTTAAACTTTATGGTTGTTCAGTGAACAAAGAAAACATGAAATTAAAAAGTCAAAAGGATTTGTTCAAAGTTAATTAAACGTCTCCCCTTTAAAAAAGAAAAACGAGAATAAAAAAGTCACCCTATTATTTCTATCCACTTCTTTTTTTACTGACGGAATGTTCAAAATACTCTTAATGCTAAAAAAGCTATAAGCATCTACAATTTATTATTGCCTAATATTTGACACTAAACACCACATAAATGTAACTGAAATACTAAAATACCCATGTCAAGCTAATAATTTAATAATAATAATAATAAAGATTAATAAGAAAAACTAAAAGTTAGAAACTATTATGGATTTATATACGAAGATTGTAAATAAGGAGGAACTTTAAAAAATTAAAGTGAGAGAAGCTAAGAGTTGTTAGAGAACCAACAAAGCAATTCATTTCTTTGTCAAGAATTGTGTGAAAATTTGCAAGGTAAAGTTGGCCTTTTATAGCTAAATCTCATTGGCCATTTGTGTGTTTTGTGGTGGAAGAGCAGAACCTCTCCTCTAAGTTGCATTTTGCATAATATGAAGTAGTGCATTATTGTAAAGTGTAAAATCAACAATTGTACAATAAAGATAAACAAATAAAGATTGAAGTGGGGAGAGAGAACAATTATAACAAAAACCTTAATTATCTATCAAACAAGGAAGCTTATGAAGAAAAATTAATAGAAAAAGAAGAAACTCCATATCTTCCAACTTTATTGCCTATAATGCACTACATTTCCACCACTTTCAACCTTCTTTTGAAGAGCACTATTTTTAATCCCTTTACTATTGCCAAATCCCAATCGTTAATACTATTTTTCTTAGAACCCTTTTAGTTGTTCATTATCATCATTCAAATCCCAACCAAATGCAAGTCGTCCACCTTGCCTCCCAATAAACTCAACAAGATCCAATCTTGTAGCACCCATTAATTGTTTCTTGATTGGAAATGCCTTTAGGTTTTCTAGTTCCTTATGAACTCTAAAATCTCAAATTCCAAAGCCAGATATCCTTCATAAAAAGCTTATAGTGAAATATTTGGAAGATGATAAAATTAGAGAATATGCTAAATGAAGAAAATAAAGTTCGTTGAATTTTTTTAATTGACATTGTGAATGCATACAGAGTATGCTAATTATTTAACATTGATGTAATTAACTCAGCTAATGTCTAGCATACAGAAAATTGATAGTTGCACAACTTATCACAACCTAATTCTATGTTGGCTCACACACACACACGTGTGTGTTAACTAACTATTGAGCATGCTGAGTATGCCGAGCCTTAGCTAAGATCTCAGTAGTTACTACTGCATTCTTGGATCAATTTGGAACTTGCTTAATATTCTGGAAGGCTGTTGAATATTCCATATTCCCTAACATTCCCTCTCAAACATAACATTAAGAATGGTGTTGAGCTTGGAACAAAGATAATGAAAAGGCTGAGAGGATAGAGCCTTAATATAGATGTCAGCTGTTTGATCAAGGCTGGGAATATATTGAATTTGAAGGCTTTTTGTTAGCTACCTTCTCCTTTAAAAAATGCACATCTAATTCAATGTGCTTGGTTTGAGAATAGAATTTTGGATTGTTAGCTAAAACAACGACACTTTGATTGTCATACCAAATAATAAGTGTAAAAATTGACCCATCATCTAATCAACAAGTAAAGGCCTCATCTATAGCATCTCTAATGCAGCCATGGAAATAGCACGATATTCAGAGTCAGTGCATGACCATGAAATAACAACCTATTTCTTAAAGCACCAGAAACTACATTAGAGCCTAAGTAAATGCAATAACCAGCAATTTGTCTTCTATCATCTATGTTTGCAGCCCAATCTGCACCAGAGAAGCATTCAAGATTAAGATATCCAGATGAATAAAACTGAAATCCAAGATTAATGATGCCTTTTAAATATCGAAGTACCCTTTTGTAGGCTTGCCAATGCATTAGAGGGAGCACAAAAGAATTAACTAAGCTCAATAATAGAAAATGCAATCGTAGGCCTAACGAAGGTAACATATTGGAGAGCACCAATTGTGCTTCTATATAGTGTGACATTTGAAAGAGAAAAGCTAGCATTTTTTTATTAAAGAAACCCCTAAAGCCATGGTTGAGGAACAATGAGTGTTTTCCTTTAACTTTAACAAATAAGTCAATAACGTATTTGGATTGAGACAAAAGGAAACCAACTGAATTTTTTGTAACCTAAATACCCAAGAAGTGATTTAGCTCTCCAAGATCTTTCAAACTAAATATGGACTATAAATTAGAGATAACCTGATCAATTAACAAAGAACTTGTCCTGTAACAATAATATCATTAACTTACATTAAAAGAAGAAAAATCTTACCATCAACTCTTTTAAAGAAAAGAGAAGTATTTGACTTGGAGTTGGTGAAACCATCAAAGCCATTTTCAGTCTATCAAACAACGCCCTAGGTTCTTACTTAAGTCCATACAATACTTTGTAAAACCTACACACATGATTGAGGTTTGTTAGGATTAACAAAACCATTTGGTTATTACATATATACTGCCTCTATTAAGTGACCATTAAGAAATGCATTATTGATATCAATCTGTCTAAAACCCAATTTTGCATGATTGTTATGCTCAAAATCACTCTAGTGGTTGAAAACTTCACCACATGACTAAAATTTTCAGTATAGTCAATGCCTTGTGACACAACTTAAAATGTTTGATTTATTTCCAATTATAAGAGTGCCTAGTTATAATATAATTCGGTGAGTCCGAGATCGATCCACAGAGAAAGGTTTTAATTTGTTTATTTAAATTTATCTAAAAAAATAAAAATAAAATTTAAAAACACACAATTTAATTTGAGGAAAACTATGAAGTTGAATTAATTAGGGTTATGAATCCACTCTTACTAATAAATATAATTTAACAAATTCTTTTTATTTTTGTTTTATTTCCCAAAAGATTAATTTTATAAATTAAAATTATTTTCCCATTTATTTTATTATGGATTAAGAATTTAATGTGCCAAAACTTAATTTGTCTACACTAAATCAAAATACCATTTTCCCATATTTTATATTAAGATATTAAGAATTTATTGTGCCAAATTCCTATTTTTGTCTACAATAAATCAAAATTTCAAAATATAAAATATGGATAAAATTAAATAGAAAACAACTTAATTTATAAAATTAAAAATTTAATTTAATTAAACCATATTTTTTTACTAAGAGTTTCACCTTCCCTTAACTATGAATACTTAGCTAAACATTTTTTAAATAAAAGAAATGATTAAAATTGAAAAACACATAATTAAAATAGAAATTGAAAATTGAAATAAACTTAATTTTATTGATTGAAAATATATTACAAAGAGAGATGATGAAAAGAATTTGAGGGAAAAGAAGAGAAGAGAATGTGCAAAGAGATGTGTTCACCACCATTCTCTATTTATACTAATACATGGTAAATCCACACCACACAAATAAAAAAATCTAATTAAATCTTAACATTACATTTGTCCCACTAATAATCCCACTAATAAAACATAATTCTAACTTATCCACTCAAGCATATCCAACACATTTCACTAAAAAATATCATACCTAACAAAACAAAAACTTATAATTTTACAATTACCACATTTACTGTGGTAAAAACGTAAAAATTTACAACAAAAGTCTTGGATTCTCCTCGACAATGACATAATTTCTCGAACTTTCGGAATCTAAATTTGACATCCGTACATTTGTTTAGAGCCTCCAATTGCATGAAATTATTATTTTTACCTAATAAACACACAAAAATACACAAAATCAAATAGAAAAATAATTATAAATTCATAATATGTTACACAATTACAAATATAAATTACATTAATAACACAAAATAACATTTTCACTTCATAACAAACATACAATTTTTAATACTAATCACACCTCCCAACTAGCTTATTGCTAGCCCCTAGCAATTAAAGCGTTATCTTAAATTAAGATGTACAAAATTCATGCAAGTTAATAATTGTTCATCTATCCTCTAAATTACCAAATAAATAAACTCTCCCAAAATTTTCTAAATCTTTGTCATTCACTCAGTATCCAGAATATCATAAACATTTTTGTGCTCAAGTAATTAACACAATACTCATGGGGCTTCATTAAAAGATAACAACATTTTTGTTCTGAAACTCATTAGAAATTCTATCTACAGGCATAGATTATTCACACTGTACTTCTTTTTTTTTTATTACTTTTTTTAACCCGTGTGGCGAGTTTTACGATGACTCTGCAGGTTGATCTTAGGCACTAGGTGCTAAAATACTCATACGGACTTGTTTACTCGGGTTAGATATAACAAAATTAAACTCATTTAATTTTTTATTTTTTTCTTTTGATTTTGTTTTTTTTGTATGTACATTCTACTACCTTAGATATTATTCCTAATAAATCAAAAGAACTAAATGCTAAAAATTTTAACTTACAACCCATTAGCATGTGTCATAGTGTGTGTGTGTGAAAAATGATTTAATAATACCTGTTAAATGAGTAAACGACAAAATAACTTAATAACCAAATGGAGAGTTCAAAAATTTGAGTAATTCAAAGAAAAGAGAACAAAAATAACTTACTATGAATTTTTAAATCAAAATATAATACAACAGGACTATTAGGATGCGTCTTAAAAGTTGTGACTCTTTACACAGCCATCCTAAACAACCAAAAAAATTTGTTTGTTTTTGGTTTTTTGGGTTTTTTTTTTTAAAAAATAAACACACATATTTACAACTTACGTCAACTAGTTCTTCCCCTCAACTTAATCTAAACATTATTCATAATTTAAATATATATATATATATGTATATGCAAAAAGACGAAAAAGATAAAGAAAACATAAATCGAAAGATAAAACAAGCAAATAAGATTTGAGTACATAATTTATATTCGCCATCTTCAATAAAAACATTACTAATTTGCTATATTCCATTGTCAACTAATCCATAACGAATAAAGACATTTTAATGGCTTAAAGGAAAGAGGTAATTTAAGATATCACATCATTGTAAAAATAGCTATAATTAAGAATTAAGTCCAACATTACTTTTATTATGTTACCATCATTAGTCAACTATTCCAATGCCAAGGTCTTGTGATCCACCATATTTTTAAAAGATCAAGTAAATTATTGGTAAAAAATAAAAATATTTTCGCAGAGATTGGAATAAAATGATTCTTAATTGCATGGTTAATGAATGAGCAACCCATCAAAAAACTTATTAATATTTAATAAACCATTTTCGATGGATGTTTAAATGAGCCCAAGATATAAAATGTAATAATGCCTAAAGTTGTAAGATCTCCGGCAAGAAAAATGAAAGCATCATCATTTAACATTTCATTATTCGCTCTATACTTGAGACAATAACTTTTCTCCAATTGGACATCGACATGCATCCAAGTTTTAAGGCTTATGGAATGATACCAGTACCGGTTTCTCTAATAAAAATAGCAGACAAGCTTTAATAAATCTATATACAATGCTTCTTACTATGGCACCAAAATCTACTAATTGAATGAATTCTTTGTATTTTCCATAATAAAATCTAGAACACAAAATATTTTTAATTGTTCATCAAGATGTCACATTAGAATAATCTTTAAAAAAAGTCTTGGATGGTTGGACTCATATTTAAAGATCTTAAATACATAAATGAGAAACAAATAAATGTTTATTTATGTAAAGCTCATGTCTCAATTATTCAATAAACACACAAAAATACACAATCAAATACTTAGAAAAATAAAAAGAAAACAAATAATGATTAAATACAAATCACACCATTAAATGCAATAATGCAAATGATAAAAACAATAAAGGAAAAATATTTCTTAGTTGTGATTGCTCACATCTTCCTTTGGTTTTATCCATGACATTGTAAGCTCCTCAAAACAAATAACGATTCACCTAAATAAAATTGTAAAATTGAGACTGTGTCGAATCCCAAGAGAACTATGTATTTTAATTTTCTCAAAGTTTAAAATTAATTTTCCAAGAAAACGGATTTTGTAAGCCTTCCCCAAAACGGTTAATCGTTTATTGTAAACGGCAAGCCGCTTATCTCGCTTTGATTTTTCGTTAACCAACGGTGCAGAACTGGATGACCGTTGCGTCTTACTTATCGACTAACTATCGGGTTAAGGAAAACCAAGACTCATTTAATTTTTATATTTTTCTTTTGATTTTGTTTTTTTTTGTATGTACATTCTACTACCTAGATATTATTCCTAATAAATCAAAAGAACTAAATGGGAAAATTTTAACTTACAACCCAATTTGCATCATGTTTAGTGTGTGTGTGAAAATGATTTAATAATACCGGTTAAATGAGTAAACAACAAAATAACTTAATAACCAGAGTTCAAAATTTGAGTAATTGGACAAGGAAACAAAAATAACTTACTTTCCTTTAAATCCGGACAATAGAAAATGGAAGGAAGGCGTCTTTGCAAATTGTTCTGACTAATCCAATCCGGTTAGTGAAACCAAAAAATTTGTTTGTTTCTTTTTGGGTTTTTAAAAAAATAAACAAACACATATTTACAACTTCGTCACGATAGTTCTTCCTCAACTCTAATCTAAAAATTATTCATAAGTTTTTCTTCAACACGAAATTTATAAAGCAAAATAAAGTAAAATAAAACAAGACTTTAAAATTAAGCAAAGAAATTCAATCTTACCAAATTTCCAATCCAAGTATTAATTCCATCCAATTGTAACTTTGATCATAGGCAAAAATATAAATTACTCAATCCAAGAACTTTACTTAATCTAATCCAGTAATTATTCTCCAATGTAATGACTAAAACAATCGCTCAACCAAACTTATCACTAATTTAACTGGGCATCATCGCTCCATATCAAATTAAGTGATAGCATTAAGAATAGTGAGAATGACTAAAACAAGATTAATTAATTCAGATTGCTCCAATTCAATCAATTTGTATTTTATTTAAAGCCTATCATGCAAGCATGTAATTGTGGCCATCAATATACACACACCGAGCCAACTACTCAATTCAATCGCTCATGAAATTACGGATCACAAATCATGACTAGCGATAGAAAATAAATATTGAATTACACAACTCAATCAATATAAATAATTCATAGAAAATAAGAACAAGAAATAAAATTACTTATTGAAGAAATTCTAAGTTCAAAGCCTCACAAAATTACAACCGAATTTGATTAGGATCGAATTAAAACCTTAGCCACTCATGGTGGCTAAACAAAACAAAAGGTTGAAGAAGAAAAATTAATTGCATTACCGGGTTTCCTTTGCTTGTGTTCCGCTCTCTTGTGTTTGCTTATTCCCAAGCTCCACGCTTGCTTTCCTTTTATATTGCTCACGCTCTTTTGCTTCCTTTTCTTAGCTTTCCTTTTCCTTTTGGCTTCTTCTTCTAATCTTTAGAGACCAAATAATTTTGATCTAAACCGACTCTTAGAAAAGGTCATTACGTAAAAGCCCAAATAAAGCCCTTTTTGTCCAAATTTTATCGTAACTTCCATGTTTCACCTCCTTGATCAAATCAAACATAATTTCCACAATTTAGCACAAGATCAATCAAAATATAAGGGAATTAAACTAAATATAATATGACTATTTATAACCTATCAGTCCAGTAACGGCTTGAACGCCCTCTATGGGTCGAGGATAGGCTTCTTTGCTATTTTTCTTATAAACTGGCAAACAGAGTCTTTTTGAGTCAGATTTCCAAGACTAAACTATGCACTTTCTTGTTAGAATAGTCTCCATAACCTGTTTATCTCATATTGCACATGTCCGCTTCCATGCGTCTTAAGAGATCGTAAGATATCATCCAACGATTCTTTACTCATGCCATCTTTAACCAATTTAATTTTATCTTCTCGACTATCAGAAACCATTCTTAAAAATTTACAAACTTCTCGTTTACAACTAAGACGTACACAGTTATGACATTTTGAGCCAAGTCTTTTAGCTCTCCGTCTTTTAGCAAATGTGCTTTTACCAAAACCAGGCATGTAAGAAATAAATGGATCAGGAAACTCACCAGATAATCGGACCTTTGCTTCAATTAACCAACGAATATCAGAAGGAATTCCGTTGATCATTAACAGACGCAATCTTTCACAACGAGATTTGTAAATTTTTTAGAGTGCATTTTTAGGGAGAGAATGAAAACGCTTATGCAATTTATGTTGTATTTCTTCCATGCTTGACTTTGAAATCTCAGTTATTGTGGGAAACTGAGGACACTGACTTAAGAAGTCACGGAGTACCGTTAGCTGCCATTTATACGGGAAAATAAATCAAAACACACCAAAATCAAATCTGCAGAATCAAATCAAAAGTGAAAGCGAACAACAAAAAGAAACACAATATGTACAAAAGAAAATGAACTTACATTCATCCTCTCATTGAGTTAACCTCAAGCTCCATTTGAAATTCATATATACCACGCTCTACTGCTCTTAGTTGTCTTTCTTGATCTTCAACGAAGGCCACTAATTCTGGTGGTTGTCGTTCCCAAAGTGGATGTGATTTACAGCTTTGTATCAATCTTCACAAGTTAAAATTTATTCGCACAAATCTTTTAAGATATGTGAACAGAATTTTCCTTATTGAGGAGCTCATATACCATGATGAGGAAAACACAATTATTAAACACACGTAAATAAAAAACTTTACAATTCATATCATTCAAGATAGTCATACAATTCAAACGGTAAAACAACAGTGAAAAGTTAAAACACTCATTAAAAGCTTAATCAAGATTTGGTGGGTCACTCAAATTTATTTTTGTGCTTGCTTCATGTGGTTGGTATTCCAGATAGAGCCTTATTCTTTGTCCGTTAACTTTAAATGTGACACTATTTTTGGGATTTTCAATTTCTACGGCCCCATGTGGTTATACATTTTTTACAACAAATAGACCACTCCATTTTGACTTTAACTTTCCTGGAAACAAATGAAGACGAGAATTATAAATCAATACTTTTTGATCAATTTCAAATGTTTTTCGAAAAATTCTTTTATCATGAAAATTTTTTGTTTTTGCCTTAATAATTCTTGAATTTTCATATGCATCATTTTTTAATTCCTCAAATTCATTCAATTGCAGTTTTCGCACATTACCAGCATTATCCAAATTTGAATTAAAAGTTTTAATAGCCCAAAATGATTTATGCTCAAGTTCAACAGGCAAGTGACAAGGTTTACCATAAACTAACCGATATGGTGACATTCCTAAAGATGTTTTAAATGCAGTACGGTAAGCCCAAAGTGCATCAGTCAGTCGAAGAAACCAATCTTTTTGGTTTGGGTTAACTGTTTTTTCTAGAATTTGTTTTATCTCCGTATTTGCTAGTTCAACTTGACCATTTGTTTGAGGATGATAAGAGGTAGCAATTTTATGTGTAATTCCATATTTTTTTATTAAAGACTCAAATGACTTATTACAAAAATGCTTACCTCCATCACTAATAATGGCTCGAGGGATTTCAAATCGACTTAGAATGTTTTCTTTTAAACATTTAACGACATTTTTACTATCATTATTTCGACAAAACATTGCTTCAATCCATTTTGAGATATAATCAACTGCAACTAATATGTAGGCAAATCCAAAAAATGGTGGAAATAGACCCATGAAATTAATTCCCCAACAGTCAAATATTTCAATTTTAAGTATGGGATTTAAGGACATCATGTTTCTTTTAGTAATTGATCCTAGTTTTTTACAGTTTTCACAAGTTTTGCAAAATTCATTTGTGTCTTTGAATATGGTAGGCCAATAAAATCCACATTGTAAAATTTTAGCCGTAGTTTTTCTTGAAGAAAAGTGTCCACCACATGCTTCAGAATGACAAAAATTAATAACACTACTTACCTCATTATCAGGAATGCATCGTCGAAAAATTTGATCAGGGCAATATTTGAACAAGTAAGGATCATCCCAATAAAATTTCTTCACTTCAACCAAAAATTTTTTCTTCTCCTGACTATTCCATTGTAAAAGCATTTTACATGTAACAAGGAAATTAACAATATTAGCATACCATGGCATTGAAGTAACAGAAAATAAAAATTCATCAGGAAAGGAGTCATTGATGGGAGTTATATCAGTGCAGAATTCAGATGTGAGTCTTCATAAATGATCAGCGACAACATTTTCGACACCCTTCTTATCTTTGATGGTAAGGTCAAATTCTTGGAGTAACAAAATCCAACGAATTCATATTGGTTTGGCATCTTGTTTAGTCATCAAATATCTCACAACAGCGTGATCAGTAAAAATAATAGTTTTAGAACCAAGCAAATACAAACGAAATTTGTTTAATGCAAATACCACAGCAAGTAATTCCTTTTCAGTTGTCGAATAATTCATTTGAGTACTATCCAAAATCTTACTTGCATAATAAATTACAAACGACTTACGATCCCTTCTTTGTCCTAAAACAGCACTAACAGTAAAGTCACTTGCATTACACATTAATTTAAAAGGTAAAGACCAATCATGAGATTGCATAATAGGTGCAGATGTCAAAAGACAAATTATTTTCTCAAAAGATTTTTGACAATCATCAGTCCATTCAAATGATGCATCTTTAATAAGAGGTTACAAAGTGGTTTAGATATGACACTAAAGTTTTTTATAAATCTCCTATAAAATTCTGCATGTCCTAAAAATGATCGCGCGTCTCTAACTGTTTTTTATTGTAGCAATTTAGATATGACTTCAATTTTCGCTTTAAACTTTCAATTCCTTTAATACAATATGACCCAAAATAATTCTAGAAGTAACCATGTAATGGCATTTTTCCCAATTTAATACAAGTTCTTTTTCAACACATCTTTTTAAACATTTTTCCAAATTATCAAGGCAATCATCAAAAGAATTCCCAAACACAATCAAATTATCCATAAAGACCTCTAAACAATGTTCAACCATATCACTGAAAATACTTAGCATGCATATTTGAAATATTGCCGGAGCATTACAAAGTCCAAATGGCATTCTTTTAAATGCAAATGTTCCAAAGGGACATGTAAATGTGGTTTTTTCTTGGTCTTCAAGTGCTATAGGAATTTGATAATAACCCGAGTATCCATCTAGCTACTCTTTCTAAGATTTGATCAAGAAATGGTAATGAAAAATGATCTTTTCTAGTGGTTTTATTTAATTTCCTATAATCAATGCACATGCGCCAACTAGATGCAATTCGTGTTGGAATTAATTCATCTTTTTCATTTCTAACAACAGTGATTCCAGATTTTTTAGGCATTACTTGTGTAAGGCTTACCCACTTACTATCAAAGATAGGGTAGATAATTCCTGCATCAAGTAACTTAAGAACTTCTGTTTTTACTACTTCTTTCATGTGTTGGTTTAATCTTCTTTGAGGTTGTTGACATATTTTAGCATTTTCTTCCAAATTGATTCCATGTGTGCAAATTAAAGGATTAATACCATTAATATCATTTAAAGTCCATCCAATTGCGTTTCTATGCTTTTTAAGAACAGATAGTAACTTACCTTCTTAGTCGCTTGATAAGGTCGAAAAAATCACAACAGGATAAGTTTACTTTTCTCCAAAATAAACATACTTCAATCCTTCTGGCAAAGATTTCAGTTCTAGTTTAGGTGCTTCTTGTTGTTCCGTCTTTTTAATGATTCTAAGCTTGTCAAATTCTTGTTTCCTATCATCATTTTGCAAAGTCTGACAACAATCAAACAACAAATTTATATTAGAAGTATCATGTTTAAATTGTTTATTTGATTCAACTGAATTAACCAAACAAATATCATTAAGTTCAGAAAGATTCCCTTTTTGAATATTCTCCTCTATACAAGCTTCAAGCAATTCCTTTTGTTCATCAATTTCATCTTCATTCTCATTTTCTTCATTAGGTTGCCTACACATGTTAAAAACATTCAATTCCAAAGTCATATTTCCAAATCAAAAATTCATTAAATCATTCCTACAATTAATCAAAGCATTAGCAGTTGCTAAAAATGGTCGACCCAAAATTACAGGAATTGGTTTATAATTATTCACAACAGGTTCAGTTTCTAAGATAATAAAATCCACAGGGTATATGAATTTATCAACTTGTACTAAAACATCTTCCAATATTCCTTTTGGTACTTTAACTAATCTATCGGCAAGCAAAAGTGTAGTTAAAGTTAATTTTAACTCACCAAGATTAAGTTGAAGATAAACTGAATATGGAAGCAAATTAACACTAGTACCAAGGTCTAACAAAGCATGCTCAATTTTATGATCTCCAATAATACAAAAAATAGTAGGACAACCAGGATCTTTATATTTCAACTTATTATTAGTAGAAAAAATGGTACTTACATGTTCATCCATGAAAGCACTCTTTTTTACCTTTAATTTCCTCTTAACTGTGCATAAGTCCTTTAAAAATTTGGCATATGAAGGTACCTGCTTGATTGCATCTAATAAGGGAATGTTAACTTTCACTTGCTTAAAAATTTCATAAATTTCTGAAGAGTGGTTTGATTTTCTTGGTTTATTAATGCTTGCGGAAATGGTGGCTCAGATGGAACATTAGTTATTTATTCACTAGGTGTAAGTTTATATAGTTCTTCCTTACCCTTTGAATTTTCATTTTCACAAGTTTCAAGAATAGGCCGATCAATAAGCTTACCATTACGAAGAGTTATAACTGATTTGACTTCGTCCATAGGTGAATTTTGAATCTTAAGATTTGGTTGTGGTTGAGCTGGAAATTTTCCTTTTTCTTGAATTGTGAGTGCAGAAGCAATTTTAGCAAAAGTATCTTTCAAATCAGAAAATATTTGTGCATTTTGATTATTAATGGCATCTTGTTTCCTAATGAATGAATGCATTGTATCTTCCAAATTTTTTCATGGTGGTGGAACATATGGTGCATAAGGCTGAGTATTTTGAAAATTTTATGGAGGTGGTGCTTGTGAAGATTGTGCATTATTATTATTCCTCCAACTAAAATTTAGATGATTTCTCCAATCAGGATTATAAGTCTGTGAATATGGGTTTGGTTTGTTAAAAGTGTTGATGGCATTAGCTTGATCATGCAAACATTCTTTAAGTGCAGGCAAAGTGGGACAATCTTGAGTGAAATGATCATTAGAACGACAAACATCACATGCAATTTCTTGAACAGATTTTACTTGATCACTTTTTTTATTCTCCAAAGCTTCAACCTTCCTAACTAGGATGAAAGTTTTGCTTGTAAATCATGATCTTCCCTAAGGTTATAAATTCCTCCACTAGATGGAGATGGTTGTGGTTTATTATTTAATTCAAAAGTTCCAACAATATCCCAATGTTGTGCATTTTCAGCTAATTGTTCAAGGTAATATAGTGCATCTTCAGGATTTTTATCTCTAAATTCGCCATTACACATCATTTCTACAACTTGTCTACTTTGTGGTGTTAAGCTCTCGTAGAAATAAGTGACCAATCGCCAAGTTTCAAAACCATGGTGTGGACATATGTTAAGCAATTCTTTAAACCTATCCCAATATTGGTATAATGTTTCTCCATTTTTTTGAGTGAAAGAAGTAATTTGCCTTTTAAACGAATTAGTTCTATGAGGTGGAAAGAATTTTTTCAAAAACTGTTCTTGCATGTTATTCCAAGTTCTTATTGATCCAGATCTAAGGTTTTGTAACCAAGTTTTAACTTTATCTTTTAATGAAAAAGGAAAAAACTTTAATCTAATTATGTTCATGCTACAATTTTAGTTTGTGTATGTATTACAAACTTCCTCAAAATCTCTTAAATGTAAGTATGGATTCTCAGATTCTAAACTATGAAATGTTGGTAAAAGTTGGATAATACCTAGTTTGAAGTTGAATCGCGATGCTTCTGAAGGAAATACTATACATGACGGTGCTCCGGTTCTGGTTAGATTCATGTAGTCTCTCAAGGTTCTTGGTTGATTTTGATCATGTCCATGTTGAGAATGATTGTCTCCTTGATCAATCTGAGGATTAGGTTCGCCCAAAAAGTTGTCATCTTGGTTCTCGTCCATGATTAATGGTGGAGATTGAGATCTACGAACTAACCTGCCACTTGAAGTACGAGACCAATGTCTCATGCAATGGTTATGTCACAATGATAATATTCAAACAAATTAATAACAAAAACTAAATAAAAATTACAAAATAATAAAAAGAAAATTAAACATGCAAATAATATAAGTGTAAAAGAAAAAATTAAAATTAATTAACAATTTTGGTGATTAAACCCACCAATTAAATAAGCAAAAAAAATAAAGCATAAAATAAATGCAAAAAAAAAACTGGTGGTTAAACCCACCAAATAAAATAAAATAAAGCAAAAATAAAAATAAATACAAAATAATAAAATAACTGAAATTAAAAAAAAAGTGGTGGTTGAACCCACCAATAAATTAACAAAACAAAGAAAAAAAAATACGAAATAATAAAATAACTTAAAACTAAATAACAACTTTGGTGGTTGAACCCACCAATAAATTAACAAAACAAAGAAAAAAAATGCGAAATAATAAAATAACTTAAAACTAAATAACAACTTTGGTGGTTGAACCCACCAATAAAAAGAAAAAAATGTGAAATAAAAATAACTGAAAATTCAATAACTGGAAAAAAAAAAAGTTAGTAATTAGTTAGTTAAGAGTTGGTAGTTAGTTTGTTTGATCCAAATTAAGTCCAAATTAAGTTCAAACAAGTCCAAATAAGTCCAAGTCCAATTATTGTGCGCAATATTATCCAGGGATCTTATTGCAAATTATTTATGATATTATGGTCACACCGTAATTTTTAAAAGTTTAGAATTTAGCCATATAGGATGAAATTGAAGATTCTGAATGATTTTAGGATCGGATCGTAATTATGAGAAGATTGAGCTAGAAACGAAAATTATTGGGGTAAAACTAGAATTATGAAAGATGTGGGGATAGAAGAGAATTTAAAAAAAGAAAAAGGGGCCAATGAAAATTTACACAAAAAAAAGGAAAAATAAAACAAAATATATACCTCTTATAATGTATGAAAAATGACTTAAAATGTTTGATTCTTTCAAGTATAAGAGTCTAGTTATAATATATTTCGTGAGTCAAAGTCGATCAGGAGAAAGGGTTTAATTTGCTTATTTAAATTTATCTTAAAAAATAAAAATAAAATTGAAAAACACACAATTTAATTTAAGGAAAACTATGAAGTTGAATTAGTTAGGGTTATAGATCCATACTTAGTAATAAATACAATTTAACAAATTCTTTTTTTTTTAATTTCATTTTCCAAAAGATTAATTGTATAAATTAAAATTATTTTCTCATTTATTTTATTATGGATTAAGAATTTAATGTGCCAAAATTTAATTTATCTACATTAAATCAAAATATTATTTTACCATATTTTATACTAAGATATTAAGAATTCATTGTGCCAAATTCCTATTTTTGTCTACAATAAATCAAAATTTCAAAATATAAAATATGGATAAAATTAAATAGAAAACAATTTAATTTATAAAATAAAAAAATTGAATTTGATTAAACCATATTTTTTTACTAAGAGTTTCACCTTCCCTTAACTATGAATACTTAGCTAAACATTTTTTAAATAAAAGAAATGATTAAAATTGAAAAACACATAATTAAAATAGAAATTGGAAATTGAAATAAACGTAATTTTATTGATTGAAAATATATTACAAAGAGAGATAATTAGAAGAATTTAGGGGAAAAGAAGAGAAGAGAATGTGCAAAGAGATGTGTTCACCACCATTCTCTATTTATACTAATACATGGTAAATCCACACCACACAAATAAAAAAAATCTAATTAAATCTTAACCTTACATTTGTCCCACTAATAATCCTACTAATAAAACATAATTCTAACTTATCCACTCAAGCATATCTAACACATTCCCCTAAAAAATATCATACCTAACAAGATAAAAACATATAATTTTATAATTACCACATTTACTGTGGTAAAAACGTAAAAATTTACAACAAAAGTCTTCGATTCTCCTTGACAATGACATAATTTCTCGGACTTCCGGAATCTAAATTTGACATCCGTGTATTTGTTTAGAGCCTCCAATTGCATGAAATTATTATTTTTACCTAATAAACACACAAAAATATACAAAATCAAATACTTAGAAAAATAATTATAAATTCATAATATGTTACACAATTACAAATATAAATTACATTAATAACACAAAATAACATTTTTACTTCATACCACACACAATATTTAATACTAATCACCTTGAGTTTGATGAAAGCAGGTTAGCTACAAGTTTAGCCTTATATCTACTGATATTACCATCAAAGCTGTATTTTATTATGAAAACTTAGTTGTTACCAACAATCTTGACAAGGTGAGTTGGGTTAACAAACTCTTAGGTTTGGTTATGGAGTAATGCTTAATAATCTTTTGTCATAGCCTGTTAGCCTAAAGGGCTACACATTATGTAATTTTAATGATAACAAACATGTGTCATAAGTGATTTAATACTTATTGTATTTCACAAGTTCACTAGTTTTTTAAGGATGATATTTATGTAAGTGAATTAAGTGAAATCAAGCTTAAGACACTCAACAGACAACGGCGAAATCAAGAATAAACTTTAGAGTTCAATGGATAAATTATTGCTACAAATTCTTGTAAAGCCGGCATGATTTAATTTATGATTGGTTTAGCATTTGAGAAGCTCAATATTGTGTCTAATAAATTATTACTTTTCATAAACCAAAATATTTAATATTTAAGATAAAGTATTTTGTGGATTTGAGTAATTTAGATTAAAATGAAAAAATTTTACAATATTTGATTTTAATAAATATTATTTTGAATTCAAATTTAAACTTATTTACAAATATTTGAAACGTTTTGGGCCATATTGTAACTTATAAAAGATTGAGGGCCCAAATGAAAAGTTTTGAGAACTTTAAAATTTATGTTGATTATGTTAAAACTTAAAAAGAACTTCTTTAAAAAGTATTATTATATGTTGGGCTATAATATAATTTTAAAAATTTTAGGAAATGACATATTATTTAGAAATTCTAGAATTGGACCTGTTTGCAAAATTTTATGATATTTTAGGCTACAGTTTAATTACAAAAAGTTTTAGGGTAAAATTATAATTTTATGAACAGTATTACTATAGCAAATTTCAAATTCAACGGTAACTTCACTGTTACAAGCGGGGAGCCGGATAAATTTAGAGGCTAGCCGCTTGGGTGCTGGAATTTGTCTATAAGGACTAGTTTTCGGACTTTACCTATAAAAACTCAATTCCAACTTCATTTTAATGACTCTAGCAAGCCAAAATAAGTTTATAAAACATATATTGAGCTTTCATTTCTTAAATCATCATTGATTGAATTATCATTGAGTTATAATTTGTTTATCCACTCTTAAAGAGAGTTTCATTGTTGTAATTTTCATTTCTCATCAAATTGTGAGTGTACAAGTGTGAGAAACACTTGGAGTAAAGAGATTAGGGAGATAATCTCTTGATTGTAAAGGTCCATTGACACCATTGAAGTCAATTGTAAAGAACTTGAAGCCTTGGGAGGTTTGGATAGTGAAATCCTGGAGTTTGGTTGGCTTGGAGGCGTGGACGTAGGTGGGGATAGCCGAACCATGTAAAAATCCTCGTGTTTGCTTTCTCTTCCCTTACTATTTTATTATTATGCTTGTTTGAATTTATTATTTTTTATTTGATTACGGCATTAGATTAAATTGGTGTGCGGTTTGCTTAGCATAAGTTTTAAAATCCCAATTCACCCCCCCTCTTGAGTTGCATAACTTGTATTTTATAGTCTTATGCTATTTGGGACCAGCAAGAGCAACTGAGACAGAGGTTGGTTTTATTTCTGTTGACTTACAATTAGTGATATAAGCTTTTGGTTTAAAGATTCTATTTTTGGACCTTGTAATCATTGAATGGTCAATCTGTATAAGTGGTTGTGGTGGATATAAGTGATGAGGTTCACAAGACGAGGAAGAAACAAAATGAACTTAAAGATGGCGAATAATGTAAAGGAAATGAAGGATAATTATTAGATAAGGACCACTGGTTGTTGCTGGGTGAGATTGAGAGAGTGGAATATCAAGTTACACTACAGTCTAAGGTAAAGATGGAGAAGAAAATAAGCTAGGACTTGACTTAGATGGATAATATGTGTTGGAAACTAAAGAAAAATTAACTCCAAACTGAAATGGAAATGATGACTTATCAAATATGACATAGTTATTGATATAAATTCATCTAAAAGAATGTAAGTACTGATAACCCTTATGCAGTGAACTATAACCTAAAAATACAATCTATTGGTTCTATAACTAAGCTTATAGTGATAATATGATCTTAATGAAAGTAATCAGGCTTTTCATGAAATAGCTGTTCAAAAGTTGTTTGGCTATTAACGATAGTTGTTGAAAGTCTATTAATAAGGTATGTGGCTATATGAAAAGCATTCAACCAAAATTTCAAAGTTAGATTTGCTTCAGTAAGAACAGTAACCCTTGTTTTTGCAATGTGTTTATGCTTTCGTTCAATCTTTCTATTTTGGTGATGAATGTAAGGACAATGTCATCTAAACTAAATGCGTTGTTCAATAAGATATGTAATAAATAATCTAAAATCATTTCTCCAATTAATTTACAAGCACTTAAGTTTTCTAAGGAAAATTATCATTGACCCACCTTTCTTTTGTCTTATGTTCATCCAACCACCACTAAATTTTAACTTATTCTTTGCACCACCTTTTCTTTTTAAATTTATATTAATTAGCCACTTTTACACTAACACCATTAAATAATTAAAATAAGGTGACAATTTTACCCCTAAATAAATTAAAAAACTATTTTATTTTATAAAACTTTGAAAATAAAAATTATAATTATAAAAATACCCTAGATTTAATAAAGAAATAAATACCAAAATTAGAATTTTTATTTTAATAAAAATTATTTTAATAAAAATTATAATTATAAAAATAATTACAAAATTTTGGGATTTAATAAACATCCCCTAAATTATTAAAATTTTGGGATTTATTTTTAATAAATAAATTCATTTATTTTAATAAAATTTTACAAAATTATAATTTTTTAAATAAGTAAATACAATTATTTTTATTAAAATTTTGCAAAATTATAAATTTTTAATAAAAATAATTATTAAAATTTTACAAAATCTAAATCTAATAAAAGTCAGCTGAGCATCTCTATTTTGGATTTATTTTTTATTTAATTTAGACTTATTTTTATAATTTTATTTTTTTATCTTTTAAAGTTTTTATAAAATAAAATAGTCTTTTAATTTATTTAGGGGTAAAATTATCATTTCATTTAAATTATTTAATGGTGTTAGTGCAAAAGTGGCTAATTGATACAAATTTAAAAAGAAAGTTGGGGTAAAGAACATGTTAAAATTTTGTGGTGGTTGAATGAACATAAGACAAAAGAAATGTAGGTTAATGATAATTTCCCTTTTTCTAAATATGTTGTTTTCTATCATGGTTTTGAACTCTCTGAATGTTTGCAAGGCTTTGGACTTGATAGTAAGAGAAAAAATCCAAGTAAACCTAATAAAGTCATATAAAAGAGAAAGATAACCCTATGATGACGCGATCGGAGTTGACCCCCAAAGATCAGCATATATAATTTTTAATCGCCATATTATTGTTGTTTCAGCAAATGGAAAATGTTGCAGATGACTTTTACCAATCTGACAAGCACTACAAAATTCAAGTGTGATATTTTCATCGAAATCAAAAGGATGATCAAATTGTTTTAGAATTTATTTTAAGGCATGAACTGTTGGATGTCCCAATCTTTTGTGCATGATATTGTAATTAAGAGACTTTGAAGGACAAGCAAACAAGGCATGTTGGTATTTTTATTGAATTGAAATGAGTTTATATTAGAAGAATGATTGTTAGCTGCATTACACTATAAAAACATAGACAACAAATCAGATTTAGAATTAATGACAGACACTGATTTAGAGCTCAACAACACATGAGAATTATTTAAATGATAAATTATAGTTAAACATTTAACTTGATAAAGTGCATCTAGCAATCCCCTTGAGCAGTGTGATCCTTTTACTCTTGTCCTTAACACAACAAGCAAACTTGTGAAATTTAATTTCTGCATTGATATTAATTAATGATCCTATCTAGGAAAATTATCATTGAAACCTCTACCACCACCTCTTCCATAATTTCTTCTAAAAAATTGTCCATCTCTTGGCCTGAATTCTTCTGAATAACTTTCCGTATTACCTCTTCGTTGTCATGGAACAAATGCATAATTAAATCTGTTTCTATATTTGTAAGCTCTATGACTACGTATAAACCATATCTGGCATATGACACTCTTATCTCCACCAAAAGAATTACTAAATCCTCTATTATCCTTCATGTTATTTTCAGTGTTAGGCTTACTAAAATTCTATCCTTTAATGCAAAGTTTGCACTCGCATCATGCACTCATATCATGCTTTGTTTCAAATTGTGTCTTTCCGTTACTCATTTTAAGTCTTATTTCATGACTTGAGAGTATTGAAAATAGATCCTCAACAGTAATATTTTCTTTTTCAAGCCTACTTAACACATTTGTGACAAGTGATTCATAAGAATCATCCAAGCTAACAAGAATGTGCATAATAAACTCATTAAGTGAGAGTGCATTACCGCCAATTGCTAAGGCGTCTGAAATATTCTTCATCTTATTAAAGTAATCATTAATGGAGTGTGATCTTTTTTTAGTAATTTGAATTTACATCATCAAAGGCATGAAAATGTGTCTTAGATTGAGACATAAAAATTTCTAGAAGTCTCTTCTAAAGCTCTTGCGATCAAAACATCTAATGTATCAACACATTGTCCGTCATTGATAAGAACATCCAGCTCTTAAGCAGTTTATTAGTCTTCTTCGACACAATGTATTCTGGATTTTTAGTTCTTGTAGCTGTGATATGAGATTTATTTGATTTTTCAATTAATTCAGGCAGAAATTGAGCAAGACAGGGCTTATCACCATTGATAAAGTCTTTAAGACCGTTTTCAATTATTAATGCAAGAACTTGTGTCTTCTACACAAGGTAATTTGTTCTATCGAGCTTTACTGGCTGTATAAAGTTGAAGGACAACGAAGATGAAGCTACGTTGTTTAAATTCACCATGATTTAAGGCTCTGATACCATGAAAAATCTTGTAGTGAAATGTTTGGAAGATGAGAAAATCAGAGAAAATATTGAATGAAAAAGAGAAAGTTCATTGATTTTTTTTTTTTAATTGATATTGTGAATGTATCTTTGAAATACTGAGTTGTAATGAGAGGGGGGTGTGGGATTTTAATAATTATGCTAATAAATCGCACACCAATTTAATCTAATGCCTTAATCAAATCAAAACAATAAATTCAAGCAAGCATAATAATAAGGGAGTAAGGAAGAGAAACAAACACGAGAATTTTACGTGGTTCATCATCACGTCCCACGCCTCCAAGCACCGGCTTGAGGATTTCACTATCCAAGCCTCCCAAGGCTTCAAATGTTTACAATTGACTTCCAAGGTGTCAATGAACCTTTACAACAAGAGATTATCCCCCAAATCTCTTCACTCAAGTGTTTCCCACTTGAACACTCACAATTAGAAGATAAAAGAATGTTACAACAATAAAACTCTCTTCAAGAGTGGATAAACAAATTATAGCTCAATGATGATTCAATCAATGATGATTTACGAAATGGAAGCTCAATATATGTTTTATAAACTTGTTTTTTGCTTTCTAGAGTTCTTAAAATGAAGTTGGAATTGAGTTTTTATAGTTAAACCCGAAAAACTAGCCGTTATAAGCAAATTCCAGCGACCAAGCGGCTAGCCGCTTGATTTAACCGGCTAGCCGGAATGAACAGTGATGTTACCGTTATTTTTGAATTTTGCTACAGGAACAATGTTCATGAAATTACAGTTTTGTCCCAATACTTTCTGTAATTATACTATGGCCCAGAAAGTCACAAAACTTTTCAAATAGGTCCAATTTTGGACATCAAAATATTTGAATTACATTTGGGTCCTCCAACTTTCATAAATTATAGTATGGCCCAAATTGTTTCAAACCTTTGCAAATAAGTCCAAATCCGAATTTATAAATAATACTTATCATTCCCAAAACTTTCTGAAATTATGCAATGGCCCAACATGTAATAATATTTTTCATGAAAGTCTTTTTAAGTTTTAACATAATCAACATAAATGTTAAAGTTCTCAAAACCTTTCACTTAAACCTTCAATCTTTTATAAGTTACAATATGGCCCAAAACGTTTCAAATCTTTGCAAATAAGTTTAAATTCAATTTCAAAATAATATTTATTAAAATCAAATATTGTAAAACATTTTCATTTTAATTCAAATTACTCAATTCCACAAAATATTTTTATCTTAAAAATAAAACATTTTGGTTTATAAAAAGTAATAATTTATTAGACAAAACTTGAGCTTCTCAAATGCTAAATCATGCATCAATTAAATCATCTGACTTTACAAGAAATTGTCGCACTAGATTTATCCGTTGAACTTCAATTCTTGATTTGATTTGTCCTTTGAGTGTCTTGAGCTTGATTTCACTTGATTCACTTGCATAAATATTATCCTTCAAAAACTAGTGAACTTGTGAAATACAATATTTATTAACTCATTTAAAACACATGTTTGTTATCATCAAAATTACATAATGTGTAGCCCTTTAGGCTAACATATACAAAGTATGCTAGTCATTGATGTAACTAACTTAGCTAATATCTAACAAGTAGAAAATTGATAGTTGTACAACTTATAACAATCTAATGCCATGCTGGCGTGCACACACGCGTGTGAATGTTAACTAACTTTTTTTTTAAAGCGGTTCTGGATCTTGCATTCTGAGATATTTCTATTCTTACAATGATACTCTGTGATATTTCTGATCGGATATATCTTGGGACTTATATTATTACATTTCGTTCTATTAAAGTACGCCCAACGAATGGACGCCATGGGAGGATGTATCTGATAAAATTCGCGTTTCGCGAGAGTCGCGTTTAGAATATTTCTTGCAATCTTTGGCACATTATCTGCCTCCAGCGGCGAGGGGGCCATGGAGGCTCCAGAGGCCGAGTGTGTTAACTAACTATTCGACATTTGAGCACGCTAAGCATGCTGAGTTTCAGGTAAGATCTCAACAGCTATTGCTGCATTCATAAATGCCATATGTCATTATGGAATCAAATTACGCATCCATGTTCTTTTGAGTTCCAATACTAGTCACATCAAATGTCGAATGCCGTCGATACTTGCTGGACGACACCCTTTTGCCCACCTAAGCTTGTCTCATACATAGCTAAATTGAAAATGATAATGACTTTTTATGGTTCCAGTAGCTATTTTCCCAAAGCTTCGGTTGTTTGCAAATGGTATTTAGCTTATTGAAAGTAAAAATAAAAATGTTAATCTTGGTTTCATGAAAGAGAAATTGCAGTTATTACGCACTAAATAATAAATTAAACATAGGTAATACAATATTTGAATGAACTTTTACAAGTCTATCCTTCAATATTGATGTTATACATACATTTACCCTACATACATTTACCCTACATACATTTACCCTAACAATAGGGGAGGCATATGATAATATTGACAAACTTGCTTTTTAATCATAAATATGTCAAACCTAAGGTTTCTAAAAGTTACCCACAAATTAAAATACTACAAACATTTTGAAACTTAATTTTGGCCGATGATTTGCTGGCACGTTTACTACATTCGCCTGTCACATTCTCTCCCACCACATACCCGTCACTCTGTCCTTCCTCGCATTGTTACAATTCATTCCTTGCCGGCACATATAAAATAAAAATAAAAAAATAATTTTTTTATTACATGAAACTATTATTTAAGAGTACAACTCATATTATATAATATTATAGCTAATATTCATAAATTAAATTGTTATTTAAATTAATTTATATCAATTCTTATTAAACACTCTTAAATTTTTATCTTTTTTAATATTTGAATGACGTTTATTTTATTCACATTTTAAAACGTCCACTCTATTTATATTTTTAAAAAAATATTATTTTTATTAAAATTTAAAAAAAAATTAAATTTTCACAATATATTGTAGGGGTTCGCTGTGAGATTATAAGTTCTCACTGGTAGACTGAACCCCAGTGGCTTAGAAAAAACAAATGAATATGGTGGAACGGTGAAATATTAAAGGCCCAATATTAAAATGCAAGCAATCTTCGAAAAAGAATTTCACCATACGGGTTTTTGAAACCAATTCTATGACCACTTATTAACCGACACGTGTCAGAACAGCCACATCATTTGCCGGTCAGAATCTGGCAAACCAACCAACCCGTGACCCGTCCGTCTATACCCTTCGCCAAATTTCATACCATTCGTCCCTCCCTCTCATCTCAATCACTCACCCACCAACAAAAAAAAAAAAAAAAGCAAAAAGCAAAGTCTCTCTCTCACTCTGTCTCTCTCTCAGACAATCAAAAAACAAAATCAAAAGAAGAAGCGGGGGGCGAAAATGTCTCTGAGAAACTCGTGTCTCTCTCGAAGGATCTCGAGATCGTTCGGAGAGGCACGCAAATCTTCGAAAGAGACCGGACTCGACGCCGCTGAGGACTCAGTCGTGTCGTCGACCACGTCGGCGTCGATGGAGTCCGGCGCCGCCGCTGCCCACTCCTCCGGGTCATGGGCCGGGTTGCTGCCCGAATTGCTAGGGGAGATCATAAGGCGCGTGGAGACCACAGAAGATACCTGGCCCCAGCGCCAAAACGTCGTCGCTTGTGCTTGCGTTTGTAAGAGATGGAGGGAAATTACCAAAGATATCGTCAAGTCTCCTCTTCTCAGTGGCAAAATTACGTTCCCTTCTTGCCTTAAACAGGTCATTTTGTAAACTAACATAATTTTGGGCTTTATTTTTGTTGTTTTATCAAATGATTGATGAATTTTGCTTGGATCTTGTTAATTAGAGTTTGATTGATGTCCATTTTTGTATTTTATCTGTTTAATTTGTTGATTTATTGTTAATAGGTAACGGGGTATATCTAAAATTCTGGGCTTCCCCCCCCCCCCCACAAAAAAAAAATTTTGGTTCCGGTGTGAATGGTTGTTGCAAAAGTTGAATGACTGGGAAATGATTTTGATGTGGGTTTGGTTACAAGGGACTAAGAGAGTGTAATGTAGATACTGAGAAAGAAAGAGCGAACAAATTTGTTCTGGGAATATTCAATTTATGGGTTTTAGTAAATTTAATCATATGAGTTTGTGTTCTTATAAAAAATTTAGGAAATTTTTTCACCTTTTCCTTGTGATCATATTTGATTTTTTCATCGTAGGAAAATTAAAGATGCTTTTAGAGTAAAATAAATTTAGAAAAGTTTTTGTCCTTATTATATTAAAGGGTTATTTCAAAAGTTTTTGTCCTTTTTGTATTAAAGGGTTATTTCAAAAGTCTTTTTAAAATAGTTTGAACTAGTATATGTAACAGATAGTTATTGCTTACCCTTGACTCTTGTATGTTTTGTTGAACTTTGACTTTTGGCTTGTTGATTTGGTGGTTGCCAATGTAATTGTTATAGTTCTGGGATTGATGTTCTTGTCATTTATCTTTTAAATGCAGCCGGGTCCACGCGAGTTCCCTCATCAATGTCTAATAAGGCGGAATAAGAAGACCTCAACGTTCTACCTTTATCTTGCACTTACCCCATGTAAGCTGTAATTGGTGAAATTGATTTGGTAACGAACATGAAAAAAATGAAAATTTCTAATTATTTAGACTTTCTCCAATATGTTTCTTAGTAGTAACATTTATTTGACTGGAATTGTGACCAGTACATCTGCATTACTAATATTAATGTTGAAAGAAAGATATTGCACTTTGTCAAACCTGACATGTTAGTCAACTTGACTTGGTCTTAAGTTGACAAGTTCCAGATTCATTAGGAAACAAATTATTCCATTTAGTTTATGACATCTATCCTGAGTCCTGACTATCATATCATCTTTGAAAAGCCTTTATATTTAGAGCCTTGACAGATAGATGGAATAGTGGTTTGCAAGTCAACCAAACAGAGTTAAACTATCATTTGGATATAAGATATTTAGTTAGCCCAGATGTCAATTTCTCCTTTAATATCTAGCCATACAGTAGTGTTTACATAGCATGTCTGTCATGGTACTTCATACATGAAATATCCAGCCAACATTAATTTCTCAATGAGCCTTGTTGCGTGTTTCTTGTTTATTGTGCTTCATAGGTGTCATATCTTGCTTTACCAGATGTATTGTCAACCTGGATTTTTGTAAGAGAGAAGGATAGATATGTTACTGTTCCATAAATTTGGTGGATGCGAACTATCGATGCATCTTCAAACACTCCTAGCCTATGTGTAAAGAAGAGGAGATATAAAGGATTAGAATTTAAGAAGAAACTGGAAAGAATTTGCTCTAATATGGCAGGCCACTCTAATTTCTACATTGTTGCTTTGAGCTAGGGGGCTTAAAGAAAATTCTCTCTAATCAGCAGGAGTCAGATGCCTGCCAAGATAGATCAACAGCAATTGCTCAGAATTGCTACTTTCCTGCTGATCCCTATCACGTTCACATACATTGCCTTACAATATAAACTAATTGGGAAAAAAGGAGAAGAAAGTATCAGAGAAAGAAGAATACTGGAAGTGCCAGAACTTGATTTTTAATCAAGTTCTGTAGGTTACATGATGACATGAATAGTGTTTGACTCGTTGCTTCTTAGAATTATCATTTCTGTTAGAGGCTAGCATTGGTTTACCTGTCTTCATTAGCTACAGATTTGGAGAAGTTTTGTTCTGAAGCTAATTTCAGTTTTCTAGCTGAGCTTCAGGTTGATGGTTAACTTGTTTTATTCCTCTCATAACATTTTTTGCAGTTTTTTCCTGTTCTTGTTGGTATATTAAAACAATAAGATCTTAACTGATATTCTCTTGCTCATTCATTGTTATCGTTTCTTCCACCCCAGCATTTAGCGAAAAGGGGAAGTTTCTTTTAGCAGCTCGGAGATATAGGCGTGGTGCACACAGTGAGTATATCATATCTCTTGATGCTGGTGATCTTTCTCAAGGGAGTAATGCATATGTTGGCAAATTAAGGTAGAATATTTCTAAAGTTTAGCTGAGGCATTTTCTAGTTGTTGCTTTGTCTGCAGAATGTGCCTATGCGTTTAAAATTATTTTTAATTAATACCAATTAATACCGGCATAGCATCTTTTATTACTTGGAGATAAAAATTTTCTCAAAATTTTCTGTTGGACACGTACACTTGATGGTAGTATCTGTTGCTTATTTACTTTCTGGGTTCATCATGTGACAAGAATGAATTCCTTTCCCTTAATGTTTTTACTTTATATTCTTACTTAACCCCAAAACTTTTGCAGTTCTGATTTCCTTGGGACAAACTTTACAATTTACGACAGTCGGCCGCCTCACAATGGTGCAAAACCCTCAAGCAGCAGGGGTAGTCGACGATTTGCAAGCAAGCAAATAAGCCCTCAAGTTCCAGCAGGCAACTTTGAGGTTGGACAGGTTTCATACAAGTTTAACCTCCTAAAATCAAGAGGTCCAAGGAGGATGGTTTGCACGGTCAAGTGTCCTTCATCAGGAGAAACTGCTGATGACATAAAGATGAAGAAAGCGGAGAATGCTGGGTGCACGATTTTAAGGAACAAATCACCTAGATGGCATGAGCATCTGCAGTGCTGGTGTTTGAATTTCCACGGTCGGGTAACAGTAGCATCAGTGAAGAACTTTCAGCTGGTAGCAACGGTGGATCAAAGCCAACCTGGAGGGAAAGGAGATGAAGAAATGGTTCTCCTCCAGTTCGGAAAGGTAGGGGATGATATTTTCACAATGGATTATAGGCAGCCCTTGTCAGCATTCCAGGCCTTTGCTATATGCCTTACAAGCTTTGGCACAAAGTTGGCTTGTGAGTAGTATATTTTGTTTTGTTTATGTTACATATATATAGCTACAAGTTGGGGTGGATGTTATATATAGTTAGAAGTTCGGTTGGATGTTCTATATATAATTATTCCTTATTCCAGTCAGTTCTTTTAGATTTGAACAGTTTTGTGAGGAATCATGTGATGTACATGTTTGTTGTTGTATTATTAATACAACTTATTTTGAAATTATAACAGTCGCTATAAAATCTTGCTGCCAGCGAGCACATGTTATTCTTCCGAAGTGTATATGTTTCACTGTACAACTTTAATTCCCGGTGGTAGGGGGAAGTTTTCTCCTCACTGACTCTTGGGAGTGAGTAGAGCAATGTCATTTCAAAAAACTCCATATAAATCAATGGTAGAAAGCTGCCTTATTCTTTTGTTCTATTGACTAATAAAATTGTTTGATATATTAATACCAGTTATTTATTATTTTCCATTTATCATGTTTTTGTAGATTTTTTACTTGAAGTTTTCTACATACTATGTATTAAACTGTGGTAGAAACGTTGAAGATTATTATAGATATAAAACAATGGTAGATGAATGACATAAATTTTGGCTTATTCTAAAAATTGGTACACCCATCGAAAGTGTTATATTTGTACTGCTTGCAGGATTGGCGACGGCGTCTAAAACTTAATACAAGAGTTTATATAATGTCATACCAAGCATCTTCAGAGGTTTCAACATTTGAGTCTCCAGCCTCAACGGCTATTTATCATTTTTTTTTTTTTATGTAATTGTCAAAGTTTTGTTAAACATGTTTTTTCTCATTTCATAATATGGATTTATCATAATCTTAAATGTATATGTTAGGAAATTTTATTCCCATTTAAGATTCTATAAGTAAAATTATTAAATAAATAATAAATAATAAATATAAATGAAGAGTAAAGCCAATCACATAATATAAGCATTTACGTAGAAAATTCTTTCCAAGCTGTACATGGAACTTTCATCGAATATGGTTTTTTACAGAATTCTATATATATCTAGGGATAGTAGAAATCCTCATAGGAATAAGGCCCCTTGAGGATTTTTTCCATTTGGGCAGGGTATAAAGATAGTTTTATACCTAATTTTCTTTTTCAAAGAAAGGATCCTCTTCCCCAGTTTTCTAGTTCCCCATTTCCCATTTTTATTTTTAATTAACCTTTTTCTAGAATTGTTAATGAATAAATAATAAAATTTAAATATTAGTACAATAAACAAATATCAAAACATTTATATAAATATATTGTGAAACTTTCAGACTTAGTTAACTAACTGTAGTCCTGAACTACTATTCGATTAGGCTCGTTCAAAAGGCCTTAACCCAAAATTTTTCTTTTAAACTTTTATCTAATAAAATAATAACTAAAGCAAAAGCTACAGTTATAACATCCAAACTTTACAAAGATATATTGTAAAACTTACTTTTATTTAATTTTTTTATTTTAATATAATTAAATCAAATTCAGAAACTAAAAATGCTTTGATTATTCAGGTATCGTGGAGTCTCGGGAATCCCCTATTATTATTCGAAAAGAGGATGGGAATTCCGTTAAACAATTCTAACAGGGACAAAGAGGAGATAGGAACATATGCAAAATACAAGGGAGGGGCACAGAGGTATCAATCCTCTTCACTTGCCTCCCCATTGCCATCCTTATATGTATCTATCACGACCGCTAAGGACGAGACGAGAATAATTCTTTATATGAAAAATTAATACGATTACTTTTATATTTTCTTCATAGTAAAGGATCTAACAACACTCAATCTTTGAGTAGACCTACCGTTTCTCTGGTAAAAGAAACGGTCTACTTACAAGGAAAACTAAACGATAACAAGTGAATCTAAAACCTCATTATATATAGTGATTTTTTTTTTATAAGAGAAGTATCCTTTTACTTGTACAAATAGTATTCCGCCTTTAATAAACTAAGTCTTAAAAAGAAATTACTTATTCATTAAATACGAATCCTCTTGAATAAGAAAACTATTAAATAAAAAAAAAATAAGAAATATCCTAATAATTAGGATAGAAATCCTTATAGAAAAAGGAGATATATTTTTTACAATCCCCGCCTTATCAAATTTTTCACTTGGATGATAGAAGGGAAATTTATAAAAGCAGCCCAAAACTTTTGCTTATTTTCATAAATAACCCTTACAATTTTTTTCTATCAAGTTTAGCCAAAAAACACACCAACTACCGAAATTACCCCTCTCATTTCACAGCATCCTCCCTCACCTTCTTCTCTCTCTCTCGCTCGATCTCTCTCTCTCCCTCACCGACGATTACGCTACCACGGTTTCCACTCATCACCGACAGCTTCTCAGAGTTCATCCTCGACAGCAAACATTCCTAAAACCTCAGATAACAACAAAAATTAAAGCTTAGCTAAAAAACCCTAATTCTATATTTCCTTTTTTTTTTTTTTGAAAAGTTATATTTCCTTTTGTTGTTCTATGTTATCTTGTTGTGTTGGTGATAATAAATAAAGATGGAAGGATGTTGATTGCATGGGTTACGGTGTGTGTGGTTCATGTAGATTTTGTGGGGAGGTTGGGGGGGAGTGATGGCGCGCGATCTGTTGTGACAGATCGCGCGCCATCAGGCCTGTCGCACCTGATATGGGATCACGTCGTGCGCACTTGCGTGGGCGCGCACGACCTGCGTGCGCCCATGCATGTCGCACCAAATGACAGCATATTTTTTTTTTGTCATTAAGTCAATTTTTTTTTTTAATAGATGTACACTAATAATGTTATAAATATTATAGAAACATGGCAGAATTAGAAATATCGAGAAATGAATTGGGCAGAATGAAGCTAGCTTATACCGATCACTTTCCGGGGTGAATTTCGAGTATGTGTAATTTTTCTACCGTCGTGAAAGCCATTGAGAGAAAATTAACAAAATGGAAGCTGCATATGTTCAAGAAAGACATATTTGGTCATTTCTTGGACTGCCGAAGCTTTCCGTTCAGTGATGTCATTTTGCACAACGTTTTGCTTAGGTAAGTGGATTATGGAGAAAACGAGGAGGATGATCAGTTACGGTTTGAAATTGGTGAGCATTTGATACGCTTGTAAATTGGAGAATGGTGCCTGATTACTGGACTTTGTTATGGCGAAGATACCGCTTTAACAGACAACCAAATAAGGCATAGGCTACTAAATACGTATTTTAATAGTTTGTTTCGCAACATCAATCTTAAGCAATTCGATGCATTATTTAAGGAGTTGGATTTCCAGGCTATGGACGATATTGACGCATTAAAGATCGCGCTGTTTTATTTTACGGACAGAGTTCTAAATGGAAGAAAGGGCCACTGTTAAATTAATCTCTCATGGCTTAACGAAATAGATGATATATATTACTTCCGAAATCGTCCATGAGGTCGAATATCGTGGGAAATGATATATGAGAGTCTTGACAATGCACTGTACAAGAAAGAGCAGAAATATAAGGCGACTGGGTTGTCTAAGCCTAATTATAAAATAGAAAAGTACAATGTTTGCGGCTTTACGTCTGGGGTTCAGGTGCGTTGTTTTTTTTTTATTAATAAGTTTTGTAACATTAAATATTTGATCGATGATAGTTTTAATAAAATTTTCACTTTGGTTGTTGCAAGCTTGGATTTATGAAGCAAACGGAGGTCTGCCGCCAGCATGAGTCGTGAAAACGAAGAAGAAGCTTCCCCGCATTGTGCAATTGAAGCATATGGTTTCTTCTAAAATAAACTTTGTTGAGGTTTATTCGTTCTTAAATGACGAATCTTGTCTTGTAAGTAATATGCATTGGAAGACTTTAAGTACTTTTTTTTACATTATTAAGCTCGAGTTCTGTATACTTACTTAAAATTTTGGGTTGAATTCATATTAGGGGAATATTTTACAAACCCTTCAGCCAGATGCAAAGGAGAGTCACAAAACATATTGGCTCACTGTAAAGGATTACATGCCATGTATTCCAAGTTGGATTCATAAAGTCGACATTCTATAAGTAATATTATTTATGTACTAAAAAATTTTCACGTTTCATTCACTTGTTTTAAATGTAACTTTATACAGCACCAACCTTCAATCAACGCGCCGCTGCTCATGACAACGCAATCAGACGAGCATGACGACATACCGAGTCCAATACCACAGCAATGTGACGCTGCATCCGAGGAAGAGGTGCCCATGGATGACCATCAGGAGCAGACAGACGACTTTGATGACGCACGTAATTCGGAGGTTATAAATAATTACTTTTCCTCATATATAAATTGTTATAATAAGTTGTTATTATAAAGATTTTTTTTGTTATAGACAAGGACAAAACAGTTTAATGATTATATGAGACGACGGCTGGACAAGATTGATCGTAACGTTTATAAACTTACGTCAGAATTTAAAGATTTTAAAGAAACTATCGTTGGATTTATCGATTCAATGTCTAAACGTCCAAACAAAGATTCTCCGACTGGACGCTCATATGCGGTGAGTTAATTTAAATTTAACAATTGTGTTCGTTTAGCCATTAATTTCATAGTTGGTTAATATATTCATCTTGTCGATTGGATAGGCCCCGGATGACTACGGACTGTATACTGATGTGGGCAATCAAAATTTTTCTACTCCCACGTCATTACATAGTTTTTACGGAGATGCTAGTGGGGAGAGGTTGCAGGTCTTTACTGAGGTGCATCTGGGAATTAGTAAGTTTGGTTGAGCGTACAGACCGTCGTATGTATTTAACAGTCCTTACATGATCCCTCCATTCAGGCGAGGAAATAACATCCGGCCTCTACCTCCGCCACAAATCATGGACCATGCGATTGACATAAGTACGAGTGTGAATTTTAATCCACTTAGAGGATTAGAGGATCCACGTCTGTACGATGAGTGTGACCAATAGTTTGCTGGCGACACGACAGTGGATCAGAGAGTTCAACATTCACGGTCGTTCTTTCAAGTAATTTTGGGTCATGTTTCGATGAGATGGCTAAGTGACGAGGTAATTTTTTTTTTTTTTTGTATGTCTTGGAGTGTTGGTGATTTGTGTATAATTTTTTTTCTTTTAAACCGATATGTTCCTGTTCTTCTACAGCATATTCACGAGTATTTTTGCTTGATTAGCGAAAAGCAACGGCAGTCTCCGAATGCCTTAGTTCAACGTGTCACACATACTGACACATTGTTTTTGGTAACGTGCTAACATACCGAGTATTTACCCTTTTTATTTATTTATTATCTTGTTATGACTTAAAATTTTGTTAATTTCTGCATTTTTTTGTTATTTATGTACGACTAAGTGTTCTTGAATCAATTATGGAACAACGGGGATTGTGCGGTTGATTCATTAGTATATAGCGACAGCTTTAATAGCTATATTGGCAGGCGACAGCACATTATGTCGAAACCAATGATAGATGTCGATATGATGCGTGTTTTATTGCCTTTCACAGTCGCAATCAAACGTGGATGTGACTTTTTGTTGATTGTTTTTCAATTTCATATGTAATGAAATTGATAAATTAACGATAATTTTTTATATGTAGTTATTTATCCATGTTAACCTGGACTATGAGCATTGGGTACTGGCTCGAGTAGACTTTCGTAGGAACAAAGTCTGGATTTATGACTCGTTACTGACATTTCGAGACGACAAAAAATACAAGTTTAAATTCAAGCCACTTGAAGTTATCTTCCCTCGATGGTTGGAATATGTTGGATTCTACAACATCCGACTTGAGTTGCGAAGTGCCAACCCCTGGAAAGTTATCGCAGTTAAGAGTGTGCCGCAACAAGAGCCCGGAACAGGCGATTGCAGTGTCTTTTTATTAATGTTTATGATGTATTTGATGTTTGTACTGAAATAACAGTTTGACGGTAGTCATGGGGAGTACTTTAGAAAGAAGATTGCAATTGATATATTTAATGATGATATTGTACTGTAAACTGTTATAGTCATTTGAATGTTGAAACATGGATTTTTATTCTAATTTGCTTACTCAAGTTTAGTCTAATGCTGATATTTTAATATTAAAAAAATAAAATAAAATAAAATTTCATGACTTAATGATATATAAGTGTACAATACACAAAAACAACAATTGTTTTAATCAAGGACTCGTTGAGACAATTCAACTAATTTCGACTCAAAGCAATGGGATTTTTACATTGCTTACAGTTGTCCCGGTTCATTACACCGAGCGCACCTAACAGTCCTCCGGTTAACATCCTCACCAACCGAGGGTATTCTGAGCTCTTTACGATGACCAAGTAGTGGTGCCTCAACCGGTGAAAAAAAGTGCATCTCTTGAATTTCATCTGGAACTTCCTAATCAGCCACATCGCCAATCGGCTCCACTAGTTGTGCATAAGCCATCGCCAATGATTCCTTGGTGTAAACGTCTAAACAAAGGTTTATGAAATCCACTCGGACAGTTAGACAAGCCGCAATTGTATGAGCACATACAAGCTGATCAAGCTGATCAAGCTGAAATACTCTACAGGAGCAAGTTTCTCTTTTGTAGGTCAACTAAGTCTTCCTTAATCCCACCTTCAACAACTTGAAATCGATGCGGAGACACTGGGTAGACAATCATTCTTTCAGCTATAGTTTTTCTCTTAGTGACTATTTCATCCGCCCATGTTGTTAGCCAAGTACTCATTGATTCAGCCATAATTTTTCTATCATAAAATCATTGCTGCAATGTTTTTCTAAAATAATCAACAAGATGAGTAATAGGAAATTTTCGCGGTTCCACACTTTCCGTGATGTTGGCAGTAAGTATGTTGTACCTCCTGCCTTCAAACTGAGACCTTTCCCAATTACACGGACCCACAATATTTTCTAAGTAATCAGCCGCACCCAAGTGGAGCACCCACAACCCTTCAAGTTGTCTTTTAAATTCCCCGTGTCCATATGCTTTTGCTGCATTAATAAAGGCAGGCTCAAATTCATCTCAAAGAGCTCTGGACATCCTGAAATTTGACTTAATATTACCTTTCACACGGTAAAAACAAATGCCATGAGTTGCATTTTGAAATACTTTATGGACGGCTCTCCTCATGGCAGTGCATCGATCAGAGATAAATACCAACTCCGGCATATCACCAATCACTCCATGTAATTTCATCATAAATCATTCCCAAGTATCATTATTTTCTGAATTCATAACCTCAATGGCTAACGGATACAATTGATTATTACCATCGAGACATGTTGCTACGAACATACTTTCACGATATAGCCCTTTAGATGCGTACCATCTACGGCAATGACAGACTGAATGTATTGAGTTAAACCCTTGATGGAAGATCCAAGTGCTACAAAATAGTATAAGAAATTACCAACTCCATCTCGTTCGAGGTGAATGACTGTACCATCATTCGTTTTAGTGAGAACATAAGAGTATTTAGGGAGCAAGTTGTACGACTCTGCAAGGTTGCCTCGAACTATTTCAAGATCAACTTCTCTGGCCCGATATGCTTGCTGATATGTTAACTGAACACCGTACTTCTGCTGTATATCTACTCTGATGTCATTCGGAGTGTAAATCATTTTGTCTTGAACATATTTATCCGCGATAATATGACCGACAACTCAACTCCTTACTTGATGACGACCATCAACCAATACCTCATTATGACAAGTGTGTACATTATCAATTCTCCTCACCACCCAAGGAACATTTTGCTCATTCAAACTTCTAATTGCTCGAATGCGCCATTTACATGATTCTGAAGAATAGTGAGCCTCAAAACGTGTCGTTGTAGATCGTGCAATCTTGAAATCAAACTTATCCTTAAATCCAGTCTTACGCAGTTGTAATATTAACTTATTTTTCTCAGCGAATAGCTTACCCACACTAATATCATCTGATCCACAACTACTAAGAAAGCTTGGAACAACCATATTCGAAGGTAAAATTAGAGCAAGACTTGTGAGGAGGTCAATTCTCCTTCTCGATCCGGCCATTGGAGGAATAGGTCGATTGTCTCTGGTATTCATATGAATATCATCTTCACACTCATCCTCGTGCTGAAACCACGAAATATTGGAAGGGCCTGCTCCTCCATCATTACCAGTATTATTGAAATGAGTGCCCCTTATACTATTAAAAGGTTCTGCACAAATATTATCCCCCTCTGTGTCATCAACAGGATCATCATTGTCACGAAAATCATTGTTGTAATACGGAGAATATCGTTGCTCCAACGACGTCGTTAGTGGTAATACATCTTCTCTAACTTCCTCTAATGTAATGTCGTTGTCATCAAAATTGTCATTATTATTGTGGATTGGAGAGTAATATTGTTGCAATGACAGTGTTCTTGGCAACACCTCCTCTTCATTATCAGGGCCAGAAATATTTACTCTAAAAGAAGTTTCTATTTCAACAGGTGGCTCAACATCTTCGCTCGAAACTCGAGGTGATGCCGTAACGAGTATAGGAATACATTCATAGTTGGCCACATTAGATGCCATATGCAACACAACCATCACCATTTCATCATCAAATATATCTATAGGCAATGTACATATACGATACAATGTGTTACTAGACCTCAAATATGTCTTCATTGTGATACTATATTCATTATAATTTATTTATAACACATCGTATACTCTTGCCAATAATTGATCAAACAGACAATTTTTTTCAACCAAAAAAACTCTATTTTTACCATTCACATACTCCATACGGCCATCCTCTAATATCTCCCACCAACCATCATAACACAATTCAACACAACTGAATCCATTAAACCTAAAATTAAAAAAATAATAATAATTACGGATACTAATAAAATCAGTTATAATGAATCTGTGTTTTGGTGTGACAAGCAGTCTATCGCACGGTTTATGTGCAATAGGGTGCGCAGTTGCAATGAATTTGCCACTTCGTGCGACAAGCTGCCTGTCGCACCAAACGGCAGATTCAATCAATCTGTCTCCTCGTACGATAGGTGCATGTCGCACGAGGCCTCGTGTGACAGGCAGCCTGTCGCACCAATGGGCTCGTGCGATAGGCAGCCTATCGCACCAATGGCCTTGCAATTTCGTGCGACAGATAGCCGGTCACACAAAAATTTATGCGATGGGCTGCCTGTCGCACCGAGATGAATCGTCCTGAACTGAATTGGAAGTTGAAAAAATAACTCTTACCACGTAATGCGAATTCGTGTTGTGACGTAATGCAGATTCGTGTTGTGTTGGATCTAGATGTATTATATTCGGAGTTTATCTGCTGTTAGTGTTTGTCGTTATCTTTTGCCGTCGTCGGTGATAATTCAAGAGTACACTCTGCTCTTGTTTTGATAAAAGAGGAGAAGGGAATGTTGTTTTCGTTTGTAAACAAGGATACCGTAGGGATAAAACTTTATGTTTGGCTAATCTTGATAGAAAAAAATTGCAAGGGTTATTTATGAAAATAGTAAAACTTATTTGGTTATTTTTGTAAATTTTCCATGATAGAATATGATCCATCATGTTTATGAGAATCACTCCCAATGGGCAAAATATTGTCTTCTATCTAGTAACCATAATTTTTTACATCAAGAATTATCATACTCTACCTTATCTAAAGTACATGTCACTTATCTTACTAAAATTATTAGTCTTATATTTTGCTTCTTTGAGAGTCCTTAGCTATATATCAACATAAAAATTTCACCACACACCACGTATAAGTGGCAAATTATGCATTATGTGCAAATCTTGTGGACTTGCTATTAGCAACAAACCCACTAATGGAGAAAAGAGATATACAGCCAGCTAACACTATCAGTATTTCCATCTACTAATTTAAAATTACTTGTTGATTGCTCGATTCCAACAAACTTCTTTAAAGTGCCTTGATGTCTACACACGTCCTAGGTTTTCCACTAATTGGAATAGAATTTTCATTGCCCATGCTTTCCTTGTTTAATCCAAATCGAATTAAAACATGGTTGACTTGAATTTATTATAATAAAAAATTTATTCTTCTTTCAAACTTTTCAACCTCAATCCTCGCAAGATATGAAATTTTGCTTGCAAACATAATTGCTTCGCAAAATAGCCTTAAACTATGACACCATTCATTAGAAAATTTTAATCGCACCTTATATCTCGCAAGAAAAAATATTAAATAAATAATAAATTGAAAAATATAAATGAAAAATAAAGCATATCATATAACACAAGAGTTTATGTAAAAAGCTCTTATGCCGAAGAAAAACTAGTCGCTAAGGATGATAAAAGAAAAATCTATTATGTGAAAAATTATTATTATTACTCTAATATTTTCCTCACACTAAAATCTCCAATAACGCCCTTTTTCTCAATAGATCTACAATTTTTTTTCACATTAGGAACTATCTACTTACAAAGAAAATTGAGTGATTAACAAGTAAATCCAACCTCCTATGTATAGTGGCTATTTCTTGTAGGAAAAATATTCATTTCCTTACAAATATTATATTGCTCTTTGAACAGACTAATTCCTAAAAAGAAATTACATTTTCTTTAGATAAAAATTCTTTTGAATAAGAAAATTACGAAATAGAAGGAGTCTAAAAAACACCCTGATTATTGGGACACAAATCCTTTTTGAAAAATGAAACTTATTAAAAAAAATTAGACATATTTTTTAACAACATAAGCCAAAATTTTATTGAGCAAAATTTTCAGATTTCACGGTGGATGAATTTTAAACCCAATATCTATGTGAGTCAAGGATTTCCCCTCTTTCTAAATTAAAAAAATCAGTCAGTCCCCTGTGAATCAGGGTTGGGAATGGATGTATTAGTTGGAGCCGATAGAAATTAATTGCCGTGAATGAAATCAAACTCTTGGTGTTGGGTTCGAGTGGAGAGTGAGATTGATGTAGTCAATATCTCTTTAGTTTTTTTTTTTTTTTTTGACAATACGATATCTCTTTCATTGAACGCCTAGGCTTACAAATATGCAGTTTAGAGTAACCTTAACAAACACACACCAAAATCAAACTAAAACACAAGCGAAGTTCACACTTAGGCTAACAAATATGAATTTGAGTCTTCTTTTAGTATATCTATGACCTTTTAGTATATCTATGATTTTTTCAACCATTCAATCCGACTACCATCTAATAATGATATTGTCAACCAGGGACCAAAAGGAAGCATCTAAGCTTACACCAAAAAGCAATAACGTTTTCCAGCATAATAGGCAAACTTCACGTGTACATCGTTCTAGCCAATTATTCGAAAGCAGAGCAGATTGATTCTGATGTCGATTGACATATTCACCAAGAAATGCAATATGCATGTAAAATGCCACAAACTAAAGTCTCCAATTCAAGAAAAAGATAAAAAGGCTTAATAGATTCACAGTCATGACAAGAGTAACATAACAGTCAAGGACACTAGTTATGTGCCGAGCCATAACCATAGGAGAAAACATTCATATACAGCACCCATTTTGAAGACTCAACAACAGAACACAACATCAAGTCCTGGTAGCAGTTTTTATTTATCCCTCCTCCTCACTTCTTTCCTCGAAGCTTCACACCAAGGGCCCTCTCCAGCTTGGTAAGTATCTGCTGATTTGGAATGGCTTTTCCTGATTCATATTCCTGTATCACCTGGGGCTTCTCATTGATCAACTGCACAGAGAAATAAAAGATTTGATTTTATTTAGTCAAGCCTAAAATTTAGTAGAAAGTCGGGCACATCGGAGAAAGATTTCAAATAAGGAGAGAGTTGCACCTGAGCAAGTTGAGACTGGGTAAGTTTCTTATCATTTCGTGCCTGAGTAATGGCTTTCTTGAGTTCACTAGGGACTCGTTCATCTGTACAATATAGAACAGATAAAAGCACTTTAGTATACATTTATCCTCTTCTTGACAGGTGTTAAAAATCTGCTGAAATAAGTGAAAACACCGCAAAGTAAAATGCGAGGCAACAAAAGTGAACTCAAAAGATTAAATAACTAAATTCTATGCCAATAGGGGCCAAGTTTGACAGAATCATTAGCATAAGCACTTGAACATGAAGACTTAGTGGTGGTCACAGTGAAATGTAAATCACCAATGGTGGTTGTGAGTGAATCAAGAAACAAGGAATAACTTTAAAATTATTCCCTTAAACGATCTTCAAAATTAAGATGGCAGAGCATACATTGCCAACAGATCATTCATGCACATTTACATGCACAATAAAAGCACATCAGATTAATTGTTTCAATACACACAATGCAAAATCACTGCAACAACTCCAAACTCCAAACAAAGAACAAATTTCACTATCCAAGAACTGTATAACAGATGAAAAAAATTCTTACGATATAGAGTATAAATACTGATGTGAAAAAAAAAAAAAAAAAAAACTTACGAGCAAGGTTCTCTGTATCTTCATCAAGCTTCCTGGTGTTCAGAGAAGTGCTACTCGAGGCAGCCTTGTTTGTGCCAGCATGTGCTGTAAGGGAAATTAAGATGTAAGCAACTGGACTACAAATCATGGGGACACTTACAATTACAAACATAAGTTTGAAAGATCACAGATTTGCACAAGTCCTGACACATACATATGAAAACAAGTCTCAAGAATTAAAAAAAAAAAAAAATCAAATAAACCTTCCACAGTGATCAGAAGAGATTGACATATAAAGCTCATTAGATTTAACCCTTTACCCAATCGTAGAAAAAGTCAGAGCTATACTAAAAAGAAGGCACAAAATCATACAAGATGGGCTTATAACATATTTCATAAGATACATTTTATCTTACATGTGGATTTATTTTCTAGATATTTTAAAAACAAATATACATCACGATATCATCTAGAACCCAAAAATTAAAAAATTAAAAATTAATCCCATTATCGTCTATCTTTGTCTTTTCCATCAAAATCACAGAAACCACCCTAATCCGTAAATCCATCACAAAAAAAATTCACAACCCTAGAAAAGAAAATGCAAAAAAGAACCTGCAATCATAAACACACACGCTATTGTATATTCATGAACGGTCTACAAAGATTAATTAAAACAAAAATATAGAGATCATAATAATTACAAATTATAAAATATAAAACCCTACTTTCCCTGAGATAAGATATCATCAAACACGGCAAGTGGGTGGTTTTTCTTTCATTGAAAAACAAAAGAACAATTAATTAGAGAAAGAGGACTGATCTGATAAAAGAACACCGAAAAATATTACATTTTCTGACAGTCTCGATATCGGCACCGGCACGACGGGCAGCGTTAACGACCTTCTCGTCCTTCTTGGCGGCGGCGTTAGGGGCTTTCTTCTTAATCACCACCGGCTCCCAGTCCTGTGTGATCGGTCCGATTCCGGCCATGTGCACTCGATCAAATATCTCTGCACTTTAAAAGATTTTCTTTGGGATTTTGCGGAAATTGTTTTATTCGATGATGAGATTGGGCTGTTACTTATATAGCTGCCCTAATATTCCCTGTGACGTGGCAATCTAATCTCCTATGCCCTAACCCCCTCATCATGTCCGCTCTCCCTATTTTACCCTTTACTTATTTATTTATTTACTTTTTAGAGATATTATTATTTTGGACGCTAGTTAGACTCACTGCCCAGCTGAGTTTTTATGTTAAACTTCTAAAATGACGTAATTTAGGATTTTTATAAAAATATAAAATTAATTAAATTTTAACCGTATATTACATAACTTAATTGTAAGTATGGCCAAAAAATGATAAATAGTTGTGCGCACCTTAACATTGATTTAAATCCTATCATTTTACCACTAACGCATTATTTTACAGTCAAAATTTTTTAACAATTACTTATTTCTACTAATTTTTTCAATTTTTTATCATCTTGCCACAAAATTAGTAACTTGGTTATGAAATTGATGATGTTACAAGAAAAGCACATATCAATTTTTTAGCTAGATAAATCTACTTGAAAAACTGATTAATCAAGATACGAATGTTTAAAATAATTACTATTCAAATTTATTGACAGCGAAGAATAACAAAGATTCATTTAATTATTTCGTGATAGTTACGGGCTTTTTGCTCAAACTTGATGCTTTCTAGCATTGAGTAAATATCATTTTATCATAATCAAATACCGTGATCCAAATTGACAACTTTATCATAGGCATTGCCCTGATCTTAGTTTGTTAAAGCATATTCAAGCAACCCAACTAGATTTTACAAGAAAATAGTATGTGTATTTAGATTCTTAAATCCACATATTATAACGTACCCAAATAATTATAAATATGGAATAAAAAAGTATCCCACATATTATAATCTGCAAGAGAAAAGGTCTATTTACTAAAACATTGTACATACAATAGTCGCAGCCAACTAAGTTTTAACATCGACTAATATTTTCAAAAAGAAAAATACAATCTTAGGAACAGAGAAATGAAGGCCTTTTTCCTTGTGGGTTGTGAGCTCTGTCAAAAAAGATTGTTCCATACGGTTCTCCATTCCCTTTCACAGGATTTATAATGCAATCATTCTCCTGAGGAATACAGTCATTCAGGTTCTCTTGCCGAAAGATGAGGTCAATGTAGAGTCTGAAAACAGAAAATAGAAGTATCTCCACCCAACCTTCTTTATGCAGTTGCTTGCTTTTACTGCTTCTGCCCAATTCCACATTGAGATACTACTTCCAACTGGCACCCGTTTTTCATAATCTTCCAGCCAAAATTATTTTGCTCAGTCCCCCACCTTTCTTCTTTCAAATGAGCCTTGTCTTCAATTTTATTCAGGAGTAAGATCATAGCTAAAGAGTTGTGAATTTAAGATACGAGAAGCCTTTGTGGGAACATTACAAAATGGGTAGAAATGACACGTTCTGAAGAAAAATATTAGCTGAGGCATTGTGTAGAAAAAAGCAAGCACATAAGAAGTGAAAAAAATAAAAAATAAAAAACTGTCGCCACGTGCATTCTCAATATTAATAACATAATTGCAAAGGAAAACATAGTAAAGGAAACTTTATATATCCTTTAAGAGAAGCATGATCTTACCAAGGTATCTGTTTTATTCCCATCCACATCCAAACTCCCATCCTGAACAGTATTGAGATGCTTATTGGCATCATCTTCATTTGGAGAAGTCTGCAATACACAGCATTAGAGAGGGAAAAAGGAAAAAGGCAACCATCCCAAAAGCACCGCAGTTTGAAAACTGTAAGTTGTATGTGTTCACTATCAATCTGTCATTATTTAAGCGCAAATCGGAATCCTCTTTTCTAGGTAATTCACAATCTACATTGTTCCTGGAAGCACTTAAATTACCACCAGCTTTTGTGTCAGCCTCAACCTACAACATTTCACTTAAACCAGTTTATAGACTTCAAAATTAATAATTACCTGAGAGACACCCGACTTTGACAAGGAATGACTGAGAGGTTCACCCTTTAACACAATCATTGGAAGACGGTCAATATCCCAACCAAGAACCTTACAAACAACCTGACCAAAAGCCCTATGAGCCCTCTTCTTTTTTGTCTTTAATATTCCAGTGGAATGCTGCAGAAGCCCATGGCAATCCTTAAATCTCTTCCAAACCTTCTTCCCAATCCCGCCACAAACCAAACAACAAAACTCCCCATCTTCAAAATATTTCTCATAATAACTTCTGAGCTCACTATTCTCAGTGAAGACCTTCAGAAAAAACTTGAACACTTCACTTTTGTCAGATCTATCTTCATCCATTAAATCATCCTCATCTTCATCATCACTTTCATCACTGTCTGAACCAGAACTTTTCATAAAGAATTCTTGGCAAGCATCCAAGATTTTCTGCTGTAACTGGCCTGCACTTAACTTAGCTTGTTCTTCAGCAGAAGCCAAGCTGATAACCAAAGGTCTCTTGGGCTTCAAGGTGGGCCATCCTGAAGCTCTGGACGAGTTCTCATCAACAGGCTTAGTCCATAACCATTCAGAGCTAGTGATCAATGATGGGCCAGATTCCTGCATTATTAATTCCTTCTATCAAACAAAAAATAAACAAAATAAAATGGCTGGCCATCTATGTCTCATAGTGGGTGCCTTGACAGACAGAAATGCGTATTTCAGACAAAGCTCTTTGATAATTTGCTAATCACGTCCGTATGTTAAGATAATGTACGTGAAAATCACGTCCGTGATGTCAAGAGAGCCAAAGCATAGCACTTTTAGCTTCTCTCCTACTTTTGGTATAAAATCCTAAATACTTACCTTGTTGTATTTTCTCCCCTTCTCTCTTAGCATCAAATGCTTGCGGAGCACCGGGAAGCATCATTACAGTGTTCTTGAGGGCATGTGATGAAGATGAAGAGATTAAGGTTGTTTGTCAACCATTGGTGAATAGGGAAAAAAAAATGCTTTCTTCTTTTCCAAAAGAGGGCAACCAAATTCCTATCTCAACCACCTTATGCATTTCCCCACTGATTAGGGGCACCTATACTGCCAAATGACGAGGATGTATGGTCTCAGGCTGGTGATTTAGGCAAAGTGATCAGATTATGTATGGTCCCAGGCTGGTGATTCAGGCTGGTCCGACCCAAACACCAGCTCTCTTGTTTTTATATTGAAAAACTATGATCGGTGTTGAAAACTAAATGTCAAAAAGATGAAAAATTTTGGTGAACCTGACAACAGTCCCCTAGTTCCCAATTTTGAGAAGATATGATCGGTGTTGGAAACTCACCAAGAAGGAAGAAGACAAGATATTAATTCTCTTGAATAATGGTGTTACATATGTCAAGCTATGTTATAATAAGGTCGGCGTAGATGTCAAAGCCAAGCTGAATTTTTTGAAATGAGGGATTGGTATCAGGTTTGCCAAAATTTTTCATCTTTTTGACATTTAGTTTTCAACACTAATCATAGTTTCTCGATATTGAAAACTGAAGGACTGGTGCTTGGGTTAGATTTCTTTAACGTCACCAAGGAGGACAACCAACCCGAGTTCTCTTGGAATATACTTCATTAACAAGATGAGCTGACTTTATAAGTAAGAACTGAAATTTTATTTGTCCGAATGTAAGTCCAACCTGAAATTCTATTTGTCCTACCTGGAAGCATATTTGTCCGATCTGACAATCCACTAGTCCAACCTGGAACTCTACTTGTCTAAGTCATCAAGTCAAACATGTTCTAAATGTGTTCTACTTTTAAGGAAGTTGAGTAAGTGCCACGACCTTATAAACCAACTTCAACTGGGAAAAACTACCAACAACTGCTGAGAGTGGGCTAAAATCAAGAAGACAACAGCCCATTAAGAGAAGCCTATTTAAACTAAACAATGGATCAGAGAAAGGTGTTAGTAAAATCAACTAAAAAATCCACAAGACATCAACCATCCCGCTGTCTTACCACATGAGATCCAACAATAACATCACAAATCCTCATTGAAGAAACCCTATTTTCTCAATTCATTTCCCCTTTTCTCACATACCAAAAATCTAACTTAAGCATCGTAGAGTTTTTGCCGGAACCCCCACCGGCGTATCTTGATAATTTTCTCTGAGAAGCAAGTGAAAAATTTGAGTTCGGCCCAGCAACAAGACCACTTTGTGCTGCTTTCCCCAAAAAAACAAATTTAGCTATTGAGGCTGTTTTTCGACATCAAGACACCATTATCACAATCTTGTAATGAAATGGCCAACAAATTAAAGAAATAAATAAGGAAAATAAATGATAGCATTTACATATCAAAAACAGAACACCATTCTCACCTGGTGATCAACCGCTATATCTTTATCAACTTCTGGATTCATAAACTTGCAATCAGGTTCTTCAAGACCATTATTGGCATCCTTTGCCTTTTAAAAAAAAAAGGAAAGAAAGAAAGAAAGATCTCTTCTGTAATTTCATTAAAAAAGGCCACAAAAAAAAACTTTTATTTGCAATCATAAAGACAATACCCTCACATGGCAATCCACTGCTAGGTCTTTATCTGCCTCCATGTTCACGACCTTGCTATCAGGATTTTCAAGACATTTATTGCCATCATATACCTTCACAGCATTCTGCAACCAAGTGCAATCAATGATAATTACCAACACTGAATGACATACAAAGACCTTCTCAGGTTTCCACATAGCACCACACAACAAATAACAGCTAAAATAATGCAAATCACTAACCTCACAATTCTTATTAATGTCTGTGACCACTGTCTCAATTACTTCACCATTATTTCCACCTACAGAGCCCCCATTATCCTCAACAACAGTCATATGCCCCACATTAAGTTCATCATTTTCCCTTGCTGCTACATCCTGCAAAATTTAATCCAACTCACAAGCTTCAATGTATCTACAGAATTCAAGCAAACTATACACAAGCCTCAAAAGTTCTGACATTACAAACCAATACCTGGGTTAAGCCTGAATTCGCCAAAGATTTTCCAAAAGGCTCACCCTTCAATACGATCACTGGCAACCTATCAATATCCCATCCAAGAACCTTACAGACAACCTGCCCAAAAGCTCTATGAGCTGTCTTTATCTTCGATATAGATATCGAATGCTGAACAAGTCCGACACAATCTTTATACCTCTTGTTAACTCTCTTACCAATGCCAAAACAAACCAAGCAACTAAAATCACCAGTCTGATTATTCTTCTCATAATAACCCCTCAACTTCTCATCATTTACGAACAATTCAAGAACTTTCACTGTCCACAAGCCTATCATTCTCAGTCAAATAATCTTCCTCCTCAAGTTCCTCACTTTCGTCATCTTCGATGCCTTCTCCACCAACCCTTTTAGAGAAAAACTCAATGCAAGATTCAATAGCCCTGTGCTGCACTTGCATTGCAAACAATTTAGCTTGGTCTTGAGCTGACGGGCGTTTGGGTCGGGTCTTCGGTTTCTCATCTGGCCAGCCAGTGTCAACTGGAGGAGGCGGGTTGACGGGCCATTCTGGGCCCGAATCAAGACCCGTTTCCGATTCAGACGTGCCACTTCCACTTAATGGTTGTTTCCCGGAATTCTTCTTCTTCTTCTTGAAGGGCGTGGTGCGGGTGGGCGTGCGGAGTGCCGCTGTTGATAGGGCTTCCGGTCTGGGTCTGGGCCTGGCTATCGAATTCGGGCTAGGGTTAGGGTTAGGGTTACCAGGTGGGCCCAGGTGCCAGAGAGAGTGGAGGTAAAGCACCTCATCCCTCAGCCTCTGTTCATCGTAGGGATTCATAACCAAAATCCCAAACAAAAAATTTAGCAAAGAAGATGAAGATTAACGATCGATGACAGCTTTTACCATCCTCCTCTGACATTTTGGTAATATTTAGAAAACAATGATTAAAAGCAAAAAAGTAATTATTATCTTTATTTCTATTTTTTAATTGCTCATGTTACAACTACGGTTATATGAAATTTAAAACTGATATTTATATTGAAATAATTATTAATTATATATTACTACTCAAATTTTATCCTCTCAATAATTATTAGTTATATATTACTATTCAGATTTTATTCTCTCAAATATTTAAAAAATATCTACTCTACTCTACTCACTAAGGAATATCTTCATAAATATTCGAAGGATATCTACTCCACTCACTGAGGAATGCCTGGTCCACTTATTGAGGGATATCTACTCTACTCACATGTATACTCCACTTAAAGAGGAAGTCTTCGCTTAATTATAGTCATTCGAGGGATAGTCTGCCTTTACTTAATTATATACTATAATTAAGGAGTTTCTACATATGTTATAGGAGTTCTAACTATTACCTTTACAGTTGTGAGTGCAGAATCCTACCCACTAGGCCAAAAAAATTTCTTCTTAGATTTTATCTTTTTATGTCAACGAAATAAAAAAAAAATAGACAAGAAGTACATATGGCTTCCTAATACAATAATACTACAAACTTGTTGTAAATGTGGTGAATTTATTATTTGTTCCATCCAAGAAAGTTGATAGTAATACCATTTCTTTTCATATCTTATAAATATGAGCGTTTAGCTCTAGTTGAATAAATGAATAAAAAAATTATTAATAATATATTATTATTGATAAAGTATTTGTATTAGAGAAATTAGCATTCATATACCTTTAATTTACGCTATTATAAAAAAATATTACAATATTTTGAAGGTGTATTAATTAATGAAAAATAAAATATATGTCATCCACTAAATCGTTATCTGTCGTTTAAATATAACGACGTCAGAATAGTAATTTAGTATTTTCATATTATACAAGTAATAATTCAATGATATACAAGTGATAATTTTCTTTTACTTTAATTTAAGTTTCAAGGATAAAAATATCAATTTGCTATAATTCCGTTAACTTTCAAACAGTTAACTAATGGTATAAGTAATAATTTAAGGATATACAAGTGATAATTTTCTTTTACTTTAATTCAAGTTTCAAGGATAAAAATATAAATTTGCTATAATTCCGTTAACTTTCAAACGGTAACTAACGGTTCAGTGGTTGGCAGATAGTTTTTATCAATTTAGGATGAATAATTGATCACTCTCAAAATACTATAGTATTTTTAATAATAAAATAGATTTATGGTATACGAATGATAATTTTCCTTTCCCTTTCTATTATGTTGATTTAGTCTAGGTGTGTTCATAATCCAATCCGATTCACTCAATTCGCTCGATTCGTAAAAATTTGACCCGTGGATTGGTGGATCGGATTGGATTGAAAATTTAAAAATCCGCAGTCGATGGATTATATGTGGATTTACTTCTGTAAATCCACAAAAATCTATGAATCCGTAAAAAAAAATTTTTTTAATTTAAAAAATAAAACTCATAAATGTAGCAATGCTACTTACTAATAAATAAATTAATTAAAGTATAGCTAAATTAAACACAATATTATATTTTATTCGATAACAATATAAAATAAAAATAATTAAATAATTAAATAAGAAAATATAGCTTCCTAAACATTAAAAATTCTAAAGCAAAACAAAAACGCCAAGTCAAACAAAACATTTTGGTTATAGCAACTCCCAATTACACGCAGCAGTCCAAGGTATATATGGCCGAATCTCTCTTGCACTATCAAAGAATGCAGACGATGGAAGCGTAATTGCTATTTGATGATAACTAGGGCACGCTTTTTTGTGGAAGCATGCATATATACACGTAGATGGGCTTTAAAGTCTGGCACGGCATAAGACGCGGTTAGAGACATTTGACCAAAATTTACACAAAGCGCTGTATTCATCATGCTATCACAATCAGACCATCAATGCTAAAATATATTGAAAAATTTTTAATAAAAAGTAAATATAAAATATGAATAGTAAAATATCTTGAAATTAAATGTTTTAATATATTTTTTAGCATAGACTTTTAAAAATTAATTTAAATCTTAGTTTTAAATAAATATTCTAATCTATTTTATATTTATAATTTATTAAATGAACAAGTAAATATTATGATTTTAATAAATAAAATTATAAATATCATGATTTTATTTATGATATTTATTAAATGAATAATGTTATTTAGGATATTTAATTTTATTTATGATATTTATTTAATTAATTTTTTATGTTTATAATTTATTAAATGAATAAGTAAATATCATGATTTTAATAAATAAAATTATAAATATCATAAATTAATAAATGATAAAAAAATAAAAAAATTTACAACATTAATAATAACATATTTTTCATATGAAATATTTTTCGTACTAATATTAAATCATAACTTAGTTAATATTTAATAGAGATATGTTTCATTTGTGAATGAAATATTTTTCATATTTATATACAAAAAAATTATGAACGAAATATTTTTATGATAAATTAAATATTACATTTTCATTAAATGGAGTTCACGTATAATTATAATATTAGTAGTTCAAATAAAATTAAGCATAATTTGCATCATTGCAGTTAATAGTACATCCCAACTAGCTTGGCACCTACTGAACCATTTATCATTTGGAAATTTACAACATTTTCACTATTTTTAATTTTAATTAATTATTATTATGATCTATGTAATTAAATTTATGTATTGTTGTGCTATGATTGGTTATTGTGAAATAAAATATATAGTTGTGAAATTGTGATAAACTAATAATAAAATATTAATTGCTCTCCTAATAAAAATTAATATGATTATGATTATAACTTATTATTTTTATTATTATTATTAAAAAACAAAAAAACATAAAAAAAAAAAAAAAAAAAAAAAAAAAAAAAACGGGCTGAACGGCCAGAATGATTACGCTGAATGTGGTCCATGGTAAATGTGGTCAATGGTCTACCACGGCCATGACTGTTGACATGGCCAGAGTTACGCACAACCCATCATTGTTTCACTTCACTACTTGAAATAATTAAGCTTAATTTCTTACTTTCTTTTCAAACTCTTCAAGTTTCTTAATTTTTTCCTGTTACATTCAAGCTCTCAAGTTTCAACATTTAAATTCATAATTTTAGTTAATTTTTATGCATTGATTTAAACAAATGAAATTTTTTTTCAGTGTATTATTTTTTGAAAATTTAAATGTATTATTATAGCTTTATTTAAATAATTTATTTATTTAAATCTTGTTCAATTTTGAATTTAATCAGTAGTAAAATTATTTTTATATTAGAAATTTTTAATTTAATAAATTATTTTTACATTTTTTTTTAATTTAATTACTTTGTAGATTGGACAAAATTAAAAAATTTTAATTCGCAAATCAATCGCTGGATTTAATATAGATTGGGTCAACTCTGCATCTGATCTGCAGACATATAAATTAGATTTGAATTGAGTTTCACTAATCTTCAAATTGAATTAAATTAAAAATTTATAATTTATAAAATCATTAATCAAATATAAATTAATATTTAATCCATAAAATCTAATCTATGAAACCCTTGTAATTTATTCTAAAGGAGGACCTAACTTACCGCTCTCTCACAGCTATAGTATCAGATGGGGTGACAGGCGCTGCCTTATTCTAAATGTTTTATATATTTTTATTTATAAGAATAAAACTGAGTGTATGGTGAACCGGTGGCCGGTACCCGAAGACATGGCGGGAAAGATCACCCAGAAAACTATTTTCTCGACTCACGTCTCGTATCGTCTCGTCTCTTAATGCTAAACCTCTCTACTTTCCGTGCAACCCTCGGTAAACCTATCGTTCCCCAACAGTTAATCCCTCGTTTCCACGGCCGGTGCCAGCGAACACAAAAACACTTTCACAGCATCCGCTTCCAAATAAAACAAGCAACGTCGTCCACGCAGCCGTCGCCGCCGCCGCCGCAAATGCCACCCAAAGTCGTCGCCGAGTACGCGAAATCGAATAGGTCGTCATGCAAAAAGTGCTCCAAGACTATTGCGGCCAATGCTTTGAGATTAGGTTCCGTCACCAGAGACTCGCGTGGGTTTGACATGACGAAATGGCACCACGTGGATTGCTTTCCGATCGTTTCCGAACCCATTGATTCTGCTGATTTCATCCAAGGATTTTCTTCGCTTCAGGTGTTCTTCCGTTCTTTTTTTAACTTTATAACTTAAGGTTTGGGGTCTAGGGTTTTATGTACATAATGGGATTTAAAAAAAAAAAATTCCTCTTATTTTTATTTATTTATTTATTTTGCATAAAAATGTCACATTTAAGAATATTACGTCACTTGAATGCATGAATTTGAATTGAAGTATGTTTTAGGGCTTTTGTGTGTTTGCCGAGAAACTTGGCGAAAATTAAAAAATGTGGAAAGTGAGGCAACACATTGAAAGGAAGTGGAGCCAAAACTTTCCTTTAAGTTTAATTTATTAGGTCTTGTTTTTCGCTTGATAAGGTGTTGGATATAGCAAAATTCTGAAGTATATTACTTGCCTTCGTCTTATTTATTTATTTGGGGTGCGTTTTCTTTATTCTGTTATTCTCATAGAATATGCAATGCGCAGCATCATTTGAAGAACTGATTACTTTTTCTGGTTTATATATAATCAGAATGCTGATCAGGAAGCTCTGAAGACATTGGTTGCCAAATGCTCCTCCCTGGAGGAGGTAGAAGTTGATTTTTGCCATATTTTGCAACTTTTTGTTTGGTAAATAAAGTCAATAGTTCTCACTAGTAAGGAAATGTAATGAGGAACTTCTTTTCCCGAGCAATAAAATTAGTAGCTTGTCATTGTTTTTGTCTACATAAGCAATTTTTTGGAACTTTGCAGGCTTCTGATGCAAGTGAAGGAAATTCGAATGGGTTGGTGGTAAATGTCCTAGGTTGTCTGATTCTTAAATACATGATTGTTTTTTTATCTTTCTCTTATGTGTTAAATATTCTGCATAATTAGGTTCAGAAAACAGACAAAGATGAAGAAGAGGTTGAACTGGAGAGTACAAATTCAAAGAAAAGAAAGGTAGATAGATGCTCTCTGACCTGGGTTGTTGGTGGTTGATGAAATTTATGAGTGTATTTTCATTCTTTTCTAGTTATTAACAGAAAGGTTTTAACAACAAATTTAAGAATTCGGCTCCATACATTCTTGACAACTATTTTCTTTTACATGTAATTGCTTGAAGTTATCAATCCCTGGTGAGGAAGCTAATCTAGAGATAGCATTTTCTGTCTCTGACATCAAGGACAAGTATAAGGTCTGGTAATTGTTGTTCTAACTATTTTAGACTTCATTTTGACTTAAAAATTTGCTTTTGCCCTAGCTCATCTATTTATCTTTTTGTTTTCCTCACCCCCTAACAAAGATGTATACATGTTCATCTTCTTCTTCTTCTTTTTCTTCTTTTCCCCCATTCAGAATGCTACGCTGTTACCACATTGGAAGGCATTCCAAACACTCATATTTCTTGAGCGGGTAAGACTCTGGTCTTATCAATGAATGGAACTGATTTTCTGTCTTTTCTTGTATATTGGATGTTGACCATAATGGATTATGGTGAAATATTCATTATTATTTATTGGTAAGGATTTCTTAGTGATAAGTATTGTCAAGGATTTGATGTCCACTAAGTGAGTAGTATTATTTAGCATTGTCTCTGCTGTGGATTTTAGTCATTAGAGTAATCTTGTCTTATTCTTCATTTTAGGGGTTGCTGTAACTCTGATTATGTTATTGCTGCATATCTGCTTTCTGAACAGTTGCAGAACACATACATGTCTGTACATGTATACTCATGTGCTGTATTGGACTTGCATTGATAACCTGTTATTGGTCTGGAGGACTTCACATGGTTTATCTTTTAACATTATTATAGAGCGCTTATGTGATTACACATTCTTATGCAGTTTAATGTTTTTAGGCTGATGGTCTACATGATTCAAAGAATATTGCTGCATTTGATTTTGATGGATGTCTTGTGAAAACAAATGTAAAAAGGTATAATCGTATTCTCCTTTTAGGCATTTGTTATTGACATATCAATACTAAAAACCTAGGAACGGTATTTTTCTGACAACGGTCTTTTAGAAAACAGTGACTAATGAATGTATTTATCTCGTGATTTCCATTACTCTTAGAGCTCCATGATAATTACTAGGTTCGCTGTTTTGCCAACGGTTGTACCCTCTTTTTCTTACTTATGCAGACCTACCTGCACCAACAAAATGTCTTTTTGCAAAAGTGTGTTTTGGAAGTTTTTGTTTGAAATAGAGACATCTCTTCCAGCTGTTGATGAGGTTTTGTCATAGTTATGTTGGGAAGAAACTTTTTTGCATTATGGAGCTATTGGCTTAGCTCATTTGTATACACACCAAAGCATCATTTTGACAAGTCTGATTAATAGCTTAAGTATACAAATTTGATTCCAGAGTAGGCGCAGATGCTTGGTCCCTTATGTATCCTTCAGTACCAGACAAGCTGCAGAGCTTGTATAATGATGGCTACAAGCTGGTATGTGTCTTTTTCCATTGTTCTCCCTCAAAAGCTTTCTGATTATATTTGTATTTATGTACGGCAATGATTACAGTGCTAGTACAACTACATTTTCTGATCAGTTTTGTTGATTAAAGGTTGTAAAACTTTTGCATGTGTAACAATTAGGTAATTTTCACCAACGAAGCCAACATTGAACGCTGGAAGAACAAAAGACAGATAGCTGTGGACTCAAAACTGGGACGTCTCAACAATTTCATCAAGTGTGTGAAGGTCCCTATACAGGTTGTTTAACTAGTTTATTTAAATGATACATGTATGTAATTTTATTTATGTGGGATTTAATGGTAAAGAGTTGGGTGTTTGGCCTATACAATTTAGCGTATGATCTTGAATTCTAAATTTGAAATGCAAAGTATATATGCTTAAATTGTTTATTTGTTAATGTCGATTTTCCAAATTTAGAAGTATTATTAAGTTAGTGTCTCAGCTTGCCAATTTAATAACTTACTAAGGCTTTTTTGAAAAATCCTTAAAATATCACAAACAATCCCCATTTTGTAATTATTCGGGTGCTGAACTTGTTCTCTATGCAGAATTGCCCTACCATGACAGTGCTTCATGGATTGGTTCAGTTTCTTTCACTTTGCAATCCGTTTATGCATAATATTGTTGATCATAATGACCTTCAATAATCAACTTGAAAGATAGTGTTAATTGGATTGCCCTCCATGTGTCCTGTTACATAGTTCTGGAGTTTATATGATTCTAAGTAAGTTATAAAACTAACAAATGACTGGTCAGTTAGTGTTCTGGTATGTGAAAATCTTGAGCTGCTGTACCTTTTAAGAGTTCAAATTTGTTGCTCGATTTCAGATAGTATTTGTTCCATTCTGTGGCCAGATTAAAGTAGGCGCTTTAAATCAATTTGTTCCACCTTTTGAACCGTGATTTGTTACGTGATTGCAATCATAAATGGAATTAGGAAAAACATGTAGCTCATTGTTTTTTAACCTAATTATTTTAAGAATAATCTCTATCATTTCTTAAGTATGTAACAAAATTATTCTCTTTATTGCAATTGAAACTGATTGGGATGCATTTAACGAGTGGACTTCCAAATTTATTTATGCAGGTTTTTGTTGCATGCGGGATAGCAAGTGGTAAAGCTGAAGATCCCTTCCGCAAGCCCAAACCTGGGATGTGGCAAATTATGGAGAAATATTTCAACTCTGGCATTTCTATCGACATGGATCGGTTATTCTCCTCTTCTTATGCTTTATTGTTCTTCTATTATTTCTCACCTAAAGTCTTCACATAGAAACATTATCTATAAGCCGTCTTGTCCGTCCTATTGTCCATTTTGGCAAAATTTGCATCCTGTTACTAATACTCATAATTATTTTTTAAAATAAAATTTTAATTTAATTTAATTCTTGGTAATATTTGAATTAAGGATCTTCTTTAACTGCGCTTTTGTCTGCATCATGTAGATCATTTTATGTTGGTGATGCTGCTGGGAGAAAAAATGATCATAGTGATGCTGATATTCAGTTTGCAAAGGTATTGTAAAAGTTGTATGTCATTATTGTCAAAGTTATATGTCATTTTATTGACTTTATGCAGAAGTTATCTTTGATACACTTATTGACTTTTGCTAATATGTTGACATATTGATTTGATTTATACTTGGTAATAATTATCTAATGTTTTTGGTCAATCTGCTGAATCTTCAGCATGGATATGCTGAAGTGTGTTCATTCATTCTTCTTTCAAATGAAAGAAAAAAAAATTGTGTTTATAACTTTTTGAAATTGCACCATGTTTTCATAATGTCATTATGTGGAACCTCATGGGAGGTGTCGCTCTTTTGGTGGGTCATGATGATTAAGTGTCAGGTTTGGATCTTGCTTAAAAGGGAGTGGCGGTCTTTAGAAACTTAATCAAGAGAACCAGCATTGACTTGTTGCCATATGGTGCATTAACAGTTAATTAGATTGTGTTTCATTGGTTTAGCTCCACCTTCTTCAGTCCATTGGCGAATCTAATCTCTCTTGTTTGCAGGCCGTTGGGTTGAAATTCTATGTCCCTGAGGAATACTTTGGCTCTTGAATAATTTCCGGTTAGGACTCTAATGCAGCAGACGAATATGGCTTTTCATTAATCGCAAGTGGTCCTGATTTGGTGTATCTTGTATGTAATGGTCTGGACAGGTGATGGTTGTGATTTGAAGTTGCCATTATACCTAATGTATAGACCCACGCAAGTTTAGCCTTCTGTGTCTCTCGCCACACATCACATAAGTAGGCTAATGAAACAAATTTAATCTCACTGTAATCTGCATCTTTTGCTCGTAATTGGGGTATGAGCATTGTAGTTTCTGACCAGTCGATTGGCTTTTTGATAGCAATTTCGAATTTCAGCTCATTTTCTGCAGGTGTTAAGTGTTGAAGAGCCTTTTGAAACCTTGAACTATATTTATATATGCACACACACACACACACATTACAACAATAGTTCATGAAAATGCTCACTCAATGACGGAATTTGTGTAATAATTTTAGACAATCATGAGCGTTATCTTAGTTCACAGTAATGTCCTTAAGCTACTGATATTACAGGGGAGAAAGAAGAGGAAGACAGCTCTACAGTCTAAATATAAAATTTGGATAGTTTCGGTTAACCCGCCGAAGTTTGTTATTGTTTCAGTTTGAAATGATTGTTGATCTACTGGCACTCCGCACCCGTTCAGGGTTACTCTTCACGGTCGTCACCATTGTTTGTCCCTTCACCGTTGGCGTTAGTTATGTAGGGTAATTGTGGTAATTTCTCAATTTGAAAAACATTTTTACCCTGGCTGCCTGCTCCACGATGTATGATGGTACAGTTGTAAGTACAAAAAAGAAAAACTTGCAGGATGCAGAATGGAATCATCAATGTTCATGTTGTGAAACAACAACGAAAATCGGCGAATACAACCAAGTATCATTAAGAATTTCATGCTTGGACCAAAAACAAGCAAGAGGTGGAATACCACAAAGAGAAAGAGTACCTAATAAAAAAGTGGTTTTTGTAATTGGCACATGCTTTCTTAACCCACCCATAAGAGTTATATTCTGACTTTTATCTGGAAAATATCCAATAATAGCTTCCATTGAATGAATAATTGATCCAGATCTTAAAAACAACAAGGCTATGGAATAAGCATGAATAATCAAATGAAATAAAGCGGCTCGATAAGACTCCATATCTGGAGCTAACATCATATAACCCAATTGAGACATTATAAAATAAGTTAAACCTCTCTTAATATCTTGTTAAGCAAGGGCTAAAGTTTGCAGGATGCAGAATGGAATCATCAATGTTCATGTTGTGAAACAACAGCTGTTCAACTTCAAAAAATGTAACGGGCTGGCGGGAGATAAACCCTAAGCAACAGCAGCCCCACCCCCACTTAAGTTCCAACTTTCATCCATGAGGAAAAATTGGTGTAGAGTTTCCACTGCGTGACAAATGTTATATAACATTTTATTTTTGTTATGACTTTGATGATAATGCTTAGTTGAAACTTAGTTGAGACATTCCTATCAGGTCATCCTATGAACATGATAAAACCGTTCCATTTTAAGGCAGCAATGATAATATACCAGGACTGGTACGTCTATATTTTCCTCTACTATTTATACTTTCAAAAGCGCGGAGCAATCATCATCTATTCTCTTTCCTTCTATCAATATTGTCTCACCATTCATTGGTTTTTCCTTCTCTGCCTCCCCCAGCGCCACTTCTTCTGTTTGTAAGCTTCCCTCTGCCTTTTGTACAGATAAAAGTGTGTGATGTTAGTTTTTCATTTGTGCAATATTTGTGTTGACGAATTGCCACTTTGGTTAATGTTTATGTGCCGATCACGATTAATTTGAGTCGTGAACTGATTCAATGTGTTCATTATACACACTTCCCTTCTTTTCTTTTCATTTTTTTTAGCAGAAAATCTTTTGGATCAGAAATCATCAGGTTTTAAATGAAAAGGAACAAGAAAAAAAAATTTCTCTTTATTAACTTGTGGCGTCTAAGTTGAGTGGGGTGGAACATTCTTTTTGAATCAATCCCCTCTAATTACCCTGAAACTGTCATCAGCGGCATTTTAGTCCTCTGCCTCTCAACTGCCTACAGCTAATTTGAGGGATGAAAAGTGCCCAAAAAAAGAAAAAGAAAAAGAAAATTACCGTTGCCGCATAATTTCTGCTTTTAGAGAAATGACTGGTCGTGTCAGTGATTCTTCGATTCATCTACTAGTGAACCATTTTTTTTATTTTCTTTTTCCGGGTCTACAACTATTTGGCTTCAATGGTTTCAGAATCCCTTGAAATTTTTCTCAACCTTTTTCATTGGCTTTTGTTGAATTATATGAGATTCACAAGCTAAATTCCCAGATATGGCCAAACTTTCCCTTGACTAAGGACAAGATATAATCACCTAGTCATTAACACAGTCCACGTTTTAGTATTTTAATAATTTAAAAGTTCTCATTTATTTTCATTTTAAAACAGTGGCAGGACCCTTCTCGTCTATTGAACGCTGGCATAACTTCTTAGTTGTAGGTGTCTCTATTTTGATTTTGAAATCTCCATATCTGATAGTTCATGTGTTTTGCAGCTCTGGTTATGATATTTTTACCATTTTCCTTGAATTGAGAAAAATTCACACTTAGTACCACTGCCCTGTACCTCAGAAACATGTGTTCCAGACTTTTTACTTACAAGACACGTATATGATATTGCTTGCCGGCAGTGGCATCTACAATAAATACACTTGGAGATGCCCTTTCCAAGGTTTTTTGTGCGTCATCTGATCCATCAAGAAATGAAATGAGACGAGCATGTTTCGACTGCTTGAGTTTTGGAGATGTTTTTACAAATGGACCAATAGCTATGCTATCAGGTCTAAACCCTCAACCTTTGAGCTTGGTACTTGGTAGTCCATTTCTTTGCTGTGGCAGTCTTTGGAGTTGGTTGCTTATTTCTTCCATTTCCTTCGCCTAAACGTATGTTGATTGGAGCTAGATTGAATTCAGTATCTTTGGTGCTCAAAACTTCAATTTATACTTGGCCTGGCCTCAATGATTTCTATCATTTTGTCAATTACGATGAATACAGCTTTTTTCTTTCTAATGATATCTTGTTTCTTAAATTTTCCAGGGTGTACCAAGCGCTATTTTCCCCGTTATAAAAGCTGAAGGAGTTAGAGAGATGTTCTTCCCTGCAAACGTGCCAGCACATTACAGAGCTCCTCCTGCTAAATCACAGAATCCAGAATTTCATAGAATGCGGTTGTGTGTGGGTGTTATTGACATCATGACAAGTTAAACTTCTAGTAGTGGTGTCTTTTTGAAGATTAAACATGAGATCTAGTTTCAGTTAGGTAGAGACATATGTGATACATCATCGATTTTGTATTTCAATTCTGGAATAGGCTTCCAGAATTCAGACAAAAGTTTTCTAGTTGCAGGTTATTTATTATTTGTTCATTTTCCATTTGCAGCTAAATTAAATATTCTTTGTTTGACCTAGCTATTAGCCATGGACTTACAATGTGATTTTTTGCCGTGGAGGATGTGTATTACTGTGAAGAATTCCTTACAGATACTTGAAAGCTTAATGCTGAAATATTGTGTGTTAGACCAAAATTAGAACTTGATTTCTTCTCAGGGAAAAAAGAAAAATTGAACTTAATTTCAGTAAGCAAGGCATTTAAAGTTATGGTCATTCAAGAAACAGAGAAGATGATCATGGGAACCTTACATGAGAGGAAAAAAGAAATGCAAAACAAGAAAAAGAATGCAGAAAAATCCCTCATATCATTCCAGATGATGCCGAAAAATCTTAACAGATCTACACTTTGGCTACTCTCTCAACCTCCAAACGGAACTTTCTGCAAACATGAATATCCAAAATTTTGCATAAACATGAACAAGCAGTTTATATTGATTTGACATTCAATGGAATTCATAATTGCTTGATCATCTGCTGGCTGATCATTGTTACTTTTACATAGACAAAATCCCTCAGCATAAGTCCCATGCATCATTCTTTTACACCAATATCTCCATCCAAAATAGCATGCCTCGTCAAAACAATTTCCTTCACAAGGTTCCTGTAAGTAAAAGGCCTAACTGCTGATCGCAGAAACAACTCTGGAGGAATTTTGCTCTTCTTAATCTTCTTCCTCCATGGCCCAAACCCAGCAATCTTCCATTCGTCAGGGGTCACTTTGGCTCTTTTACCCCGCAAGGCGGTTTCATCTCCATCTTCAGCAACATTTTTCTTCTCCTTTGATTTCATCAACTCCAACTGCTTCTTATAAAACATAGTAGATGTTTCCACACTTCGTTTTGCAAGCATTTCCATTCTTTCAGAATTACTCGTTGCCTTCTTAAACTCCTCCTCCCAGAACTTCTTATCCTCTTCTGGATCAAATTCCTCTTCATCATCATCATCATAACCTTGATCTCCTGCTTCATCACCTCCACCCTCATCCATGTCCATAACCACATCAGCATTCTCATCAACGAACTCACCATCATCGCTACCATCACTATCATCCTCAATCCAATCAGTAAATTCATTCTCACCATTGGTCATCATCATCATCCGGGCATCACAACCCAGCTCCTCTTCCTCCAACAGCCTTCCACTCTTTCGTATATGGATGCAACAGGTGCACAGGATGATTTGACAGCAAAACTCAAACACTTGGATTTTCTTCCTCACTCAACTTCTCATACGCATTCACTACATCGTCCACGAAAGCCTTAGGACTCACCCTCGCAATCTTACACAACCCACCAAAATAAGTACACATCTCCACACTCCCATCATCATCATTCCTCAACTCAAACAAAAAACTCCCCTCTGTTTTCGGATCAAGAAATGGCAATATCGCCTTAAAAAAATTATCTTGAGGCTCAAACCTACACTGATAAACCGGCCTCTTAACATAAATAATATCCGGCCTCATCCAAGCCGCACATTGTGTTATCAAAGACCTAGCTTTATTCCCTAACCTACCCATCAAATTCCACTTATCCAATCTCTTTTTGCCTGCTTCAAGAACAACTTCGGCAACCAAGGTCCATTGCTCCCACGGCTTCTCATTAACTCTCCATCTGGGGTGTCTCACAAACACCCAAAAATACCTAAACCCCACACTCTTATCCATTTTCTTCAATCTTTTCCCAAAATCAATACCCATTTCATGTTGCTCAATTTTCTCCCACTCTTCATGGTCCTTCACCGGACTGAACATTCTCACACGTTCATCACTAAAACGACCGCGTACCGGCTCACCAACTACAACTCCGCGCCACGAGTAGGGCCCATACTCCCCGTACTTGTACCAGTCATAAGGGTGGCGCAAATCCGGGTCGTCCTTTTCCATGAACCGGACCATCCGGTCGTACCCCAATCCGATCATTTCGAGCTCCGATTCGGTGAAGTTGTCGGCATAAAGGGTTTTCTTGTTGGAGTTTTTAAAGCGGTAAAAGGGGTAGTCTGCGAGGTTGACGGGCCTGTACTTTGGTTTGCGCTTTGATCTGCGCCGAAACGCTGCGTTTCCTTCTAGCCGGCCTGAGGACTCCCCGCCCGGCTTCTTCTTGCTCCGTCCCGCTAAGGCCCGAATGTCTAGGCGGGAAAATTGGGGGAATTGGCGGGAAAGTTGGAAATGGGGTTTAGGAAAAAAAGGTAAAGGGTTTAGGGTTTTAGAGAAGGAGAGGTCCTGCATTTTGGAGGGAGACAGAGAAGTTTGGAATGATAATTTATTTGTTAAGTTATACTTTCTTCGGATTTTATCAAACGGTGCGTTTTAGGTTGGAAATTATCAGTTAGTTACTTTTTGTTTGAGAGAATGACACGTAAGCCCATTAAAATTAAGGAGCCGTCCGGTGGGAAATTATCAGTTAGATTTTTTAGTTGTCACCCATGTATTTATTTTATTTTATAATTATTATAAATTATTAAAATTACTTTATTATTATTTTTTTTAGGCAAAAATAAATTTTTAATTATTACTAAAAATATAAATAGTCATCTTCATATTCGTTCACACTTTTTTCACGTGAATGACATTCTCATTTCTCATCCTTAAATTTTAGAGATTCACTTTAAATTTCACTCTCATTTATCTATAATTAAATATTATTAATAATTTTCATTCTACATTCTCATTGCTCAATCTCATAAAAAAACATACAATAAAACTTTTGAAATTATTGTAAATAAAAACTATTATTAGACTTTACATTTTTTTGCTTTGAATTATAAATTATAATTATGTAAAAATTATGTGTCACTATTAAAATATCATTTGCACACAATTAGTCAAATAAAATTTCATTTTTTTTTTACATTTTCAGACAAAATAATAAATGAATTTTTTTTTTAAAAAAAGGAACAAATGCATTTTCAAAAACAATAGCAAGCGCATAATGGTTACTTCGGTACCTTCTTCTTACTGGTTAACTTTGCTCGTACTCTTTCTCCGATCCATCCATATGGCGTAAACGGGAAACGGTGGAGCCTAATCAAAACGACACCAAAAAAATGTCAAAACGCACGCACACGATGGAAGTGGGGTCCATCGCCTGCACGGATCTCAGCGACCTCGGCGCGGGCAAGGAAGGCTGGCTGGTGAACGATCCTAACCTTCTCTGCGCGTTGGACATGCACACCATCGCTCTTGCCAACAGATATCAAGCCGTGATTATTAACTGGGCCGACCCGGAAGGCCTCGTGGCCAAGATCCGACCCGAGCTTTCCCCGATCTCCTCCGAGTACATAACCGCTATTGAGTGGCTGGTGTTTGAAGAAATTAGAGCCCTTGCCGTTGGGACCTCGAGAGGTTACTTTTTGGTTTATGATTTGAAAGGTGATCTGGTGCACCGACAGGTAACTTTATTATATTTTATGTTTTTGGAATTAAATTATATTTTTTTTTCTCATTAATTTCTTGAAAAAGTTGGCATTTTGAAATTGATTTAATTTTGGGTTGAAAATGATAACTAATTGAGTTAAAAATGGGAGTTTAATTCGAAGTTAAGTAGAAGCACAACAATCCTTAGCACACCAAGTTGTATGATAAATGTTGTTGCATTTTGTATAGCTTTATGAGTGAGGCAAAGCAATCGTTAGGGAGTACATGGAATTAATTCTTAGGGACAAGGTACATTCTACGTTGGAAATGTTTCCTCTTAATCTGGCCGGATTCCAGTTCTTTGATAATTAGGTATGAGCAAACTCAGATGGTCATGCTATTCTTGTGTGCGTAGGTCGTGTTTGCTATTCTGTGTGTATTATCATTGCAATGATCTAGGAACTAATTGATCGAGATTTGTGCTTGCAGTTGATACATCCTGGACAGATTCTAAAGTTGCGAGTCCATGGAAGTAGGAGAGATTTAACTCAAGATACAGCAGAGGAGGAGGTTTGTGTTGTAATGCCTGGAGTACTTGCCCGTTTTGATGGTTCTGAGATTCAGGTAACTATTGGAATTATAGTTAAAAGTTTGTCTTTGGAAAAAAAGAAAAAAAAAATCCTGATGCTATCTTTAAATAAAATAAATAAATATCTTTTGTCCCGGATTGGGATCTACCGCAATTTATTTGAATCTTGGATGGAGGGTTGATTTGTGTTTACTTTCCATAGTTCCGTATTTGTTTCATTTCAAACCTCTAGCCTCTTGGAAACTTAATTTCTTATGATCTAACAGCTTTCCATTCTTGAGATGTAGAAAATGCTGCAGCGATGGTTTCAAGACTCAAATTCTAACTTTTGGGATCAGAAGCCGAAACAGAGAGATTCAGAGGATTTGGCAAATTCATATGAAAGGTTGCCTCATCAGTTGTGGAATGTCAGCAAGTATGGGCCATGTGCCGATGCAGCAATTACTGGTCTAATGCCTCCGCCACTGATGGAAGTGCAGGTGATAATTTGTTTCCTTAATTCTGATAACCTACAGTTTCTCTGTTTAGATTCTATGCCAGGTGTCCAAACAGTACATTTACTGAACAATTGGTATCCTGATGATTTAAATGTGTTTTCTAAAACAAGTACACCATTGTTTTCTTTTTGTCAAGTTCCTTGATTCCACTTTGTAGCATACATGTTAAGACTTTGGTGGTTTGCCCACTGAATTATGGAAAGTTTCTGAACTTATTCTGGTATTTGAATTCAGCTGCTTTTATTGTTGGGCAGTCAAGTCAACGTTATTTCTGTGCAGTCACTATTGGAGAGGACGCTGTGATTTCAGCATTCAGGTTAGTGTGGTAGGATTTCAAAGGATATACCCCTTTTCTAATCTCTTCTTCTAAGTTGGAATTTAGGATTGATATCTTGTTCCTATCCACAAGTCACTTTGTTGTTTATCATTTTGTGTTTTATTAACAGCTGTTTCACTTTTTAAAAGACTTTCAGAAGACAGAAGCAGGTCCCTGGTTGGAGCTATTCTATCTAAAGTCGTACCTGCTACATTTTCAACAATATCTTCGTTATCTAAAATGATATGGCGCAGCGAACAATTGCCTAGGAAATCAGAACCAAAGCCTCAGTCATTTCCTCAAGGTAAAGTTAGTTGATTTCTTCTGTTTTCTTATCATTTTAATTGTTTATAAATTGAAGTATTGACTATAAATTATCATTTAACTGAGACTTTTGAAATATTTATCTTGCTCAACGTGTGTAATCGAGGTGCATGGGCTAATCTACAAGTGAGCATGTATGCATACAATGGTGCATGTATGTATAAATAGAAACATGAAAATTTCAATCATCTTGTGAGAAATGAAAACATTGTTCCTGAAGAAAGTTAAGTAATACTTGTACCCTTAAGAAGTTATTATCTGACTTACATATTAGTAAATTAAGTTTTTCTTTTTTCTGTGTGAATTCTTCTCTTTTACGTGATAAATCTCTTTGTTTTGTATGTGCTTATAGTGTTTCTCTCTTACTTTTCATAGAAGATTTTTCTGTCACATCCTTGTTGCTTCTATCTTCTCATTTCCCTACCGCTAGTGCTTCCATTCTGTTCTTGATTTTTTCTGTCTCCTGCCTTTACATCATATATTTCAGTTATAGCATTTGTTAGTAAACTAAATTTAAGATAAAGGTGTGTTTCGTGAATGAAACTGCTCTTAAGAAGATAAATGGATTTTTAGAGCATGCATAAACTCCTTGTTTTTGCGAATTTTAGGTGAATTTGATAATTTCTGACTACTTTTGTCTGTCTGTGTCTGTCTCTGTACTGATGAAGTTTTTTGGAACATATTTACATGGTGTTGATAACTTTTCACTAAAAGCAGGGGCTGAATTTTTGACCATATCTTGTTGCAGCTTCCCCTTTGACATGTTTGAAAGATCATCCTAGGAAGGGTGAAAGGCTCACGTTATCACCTAGTGGCTCATTGGCTGCAATAACAGATTCACTGGGTCGGATATTGCTATTAGACACTCAGGCACTTGTCGTAGTGCGATTGTGGAAGGTTTTCTGTGAACTTCCTTATATTTCTTTTTTTTTTGTCCTTTTTCTTTTGGGTTCTTTTAATGACAAACTTCATTTCATTTAGGGTTATCGTGATGCTGGCTGCATTTTCATGGAGATGCTAGTCAACAAAGATGCTGCAACAAGTTCTGCTTATTATGTACCGGTGAAGAGTGATTATTGCCTTTGTTTAGCTATTCATGCACCCCGAAAAGGAATTATCGAGGTATATTCATTTGTTTTTTTTCATTTGGAGGAAGTATATGTATCTTGTATTTGAGTATTAAAAGATGCTGACTGATCTGTGTATCCTATTTCAAAATTTTTTGCTATTGCTTGAGAATTTCTTGTGGCTATTTTCAGGTATCTTTATCTTGCTCTTTTGGAGTCTTCAGTGGCTAGTTTCTGGCTTGATTTACAATCTAGTGACACATAGTTTACAATTAGGTTTGCTTGAGAATTTCATGTCCCTTTTTAGAACAAATGTCCACGGTATGAGATCCTAAGAAACAAAGTACTACTAGTTTTTTATTTTCTATTTTCTTACTTCTAGATTTCTCCCTTTTAGGGTGAGGAATAGACTATTATTCTCTAGGTTATATAAACGTTTGACAATAATCTGAAGCAATGGGAAAACCTCTTCAATACCAGTTAATGCTGTTCTTAATTTAAATTTTTCAAGAGTTATTTGCAATTTTTATTTATTTTTTGGCAGCATCTTGCAGGTATGGCAGATGAGAACTGGACCACGTCTCTTAACTATTCAGTGCGCCAAAGGTAGCAAAATACTGCAACCCACCTACAGGTTTGGATCATCAATGGCCTCTTCTCCTTATGTGCCTCTGGAGGTTTTCTTGTTGAACGGAGACTCTGGACAATTATCGGTTCTGAACCGTTCCCTTAGTTGAGATTTTAGAAAAGAGAACATTTTTTCCCTGATTGCTTTTTACACAATGATATATTTCTCTGATCTCCATTCGCTGTTTATTGTATAGATATGTAAAAACACAAATCTTTGGTACTCACGAATGCTGGTGAAAATCTAAAATCTTTTCATTCGACAACATTTAATCTACATTCCATGACATGAACCCAATGCTATAGACAGAACTGAATTATTATTACTGAGGTTTGTATGATTGTATACTGTGACAATGGGTGAGGTTGAAAATGTGGATACAGATGCTTTAGGCTGTTGATAAATGACTAGGGAAAAGGTGGCATTTGATATTGTCTAGCTTTTATTGTTAAGATGATGCGGACTTCGCCACTTAAATTTATTAAGTTTTGTACCACAAGTAATTTTGATATAAGTTACCTCTCTATTCTGGTGTCACAATCGAATCATATTTTTCCATTTACAATTTCTCATTTCTCTTCTTCCCTTTCTCCCTCTGCAAATCCTTCATGTTTCCGCCTTGCTTTTGGTCTATGAACTCCTGTGTGTATGCATGGGGATGAGATCGGCTATGGGCCTATGGCACCTGGACAGCTAGAGCTTGCAGGCACATGCTGGAAACTGGTAATGACCTTCCTATTCTGCAACTTGGAGAACTGATCTTTCTCGCCTTGTCTCCGAAACCCTTTAATTTTAATCTTTTAATATTTTAGCTTTGCTTCTACTTCAGACCTCTTTACCATTAAGCATTCTGTTTTACACCAACTTTCATAATCTTCACCTCAAAAAATAAAATTTGCCGAAACAAACAAAACTAGGACAACCATTCATGGCTTTCTCTCGGTTTCATCTTCTTCAATCTGTTTTCCTCCTCCAACTTCTCTCAACAGATGCCAACCCCCATAAAACAAAGCTCCTCCCACCAACTCTCTTTTCCCAACTCTCCGCCACAACACACCTCAATGAAACCCAACCTACCCGCTACTTTGAAGTTACCAAACCTATCAGGTTACCCAAAACCAAGCCTTGTTCTTACCCTATCCTCAGCCATGACTTCGCCTACACCTACGGACAACCTCCAGTTCTCACTAATTATACCCCTCCCTCTCATTGCACAAGTCACCGGTTATCCAAAATTGTCCTCGATTTTAAAGCAACTTGCAAAGGGACACAATATGATCGCATCTTTGGCATTTGGTTAGGCGGGGTAGAGCTTCTCAGGAGCTGCACTGCAGAGCCAACAAGAACTGGGATTGTTTGGAGCGTTGAAAAGGACATTACAAGGTATCATTCATTGCTTGCAAAGAACCAAACACAACCACTTGCTGTTTACCTTGGTAATCTTGTTGATAGTACTTACACGGGAGTGTATCATGTGAACATAACCATCCATTTTAATCCTTATGAATGGAATTTGAACGATCATAAGCGTGATTTGGACAGTCTGGCATCCAGATTTGATTCTAATGCTGATTTGATCTTACCCATTTCGCGAAATTTGCCATTGAATGATGGGCTGTGGTTTGAAATTAAGAATTCAGTGGATACTCAGGAGAAGGAATTCAGAACTCCAAAGAATGTGTACAGGGCCGTGTTGGAAGTTTATTTATCTTTCCATGAGAAGGATGAATTCTGGTATGCAAATCTTCCGAATGAGTTCATCTCGATGAATCATCTCAACAGAACGCCAGAGAATGGACCTTTCAGGGAGGTTGTGGTTAGTCTTGATGGTGAAGTGGTTGGTGCTATCTGGCCATTTACTGTGATTTACACCGGGGGAATTAGTCCCTTGCTTTGGGCTCCCATCACCGGCATTGGTTCATTCGATCTTCCTTCTTATGATATCGAAATTACTCCTTTCTTAGGTAACATATTGGATGGAGAGATCCATAAGTTCGGTTTCAGTGCAGCAAATGCTTTGAACGTGTGGTTGATAGATGCAAATTTGCATCTTTGGTTGGACAGTAGAAGCACAAAAACTGAAGGAAAGGTTTTGAAGAAGAATGTCATGCCTCTTCGTATTTCTTTGCACGCGGATTTCGAGGGTCTGGATGGGACATTCCTGACAAATGTAAGCAGGTCGATATCTGCAACAGGACAGATCAGATCATCTTATGGGGAGATCACCACTAGTTGGATTCAAAATTTTAGTTACAGCAACTCCATGCTGATAAGCAAGAATGAAAATCTGCAGATTATTGATCAGATGATCCATTTTCATGACAGTGTTTGCACTAAAATGCCTCTCTCTTTTGCTTACTCACAGAGTTCGCACAAGGTGTATCCACTTCGCTTATCCATCGATGTATTGGATAAAGGAAATAGAAGTTTTTTACAACTTACAAACGTCACGTTGGGATACTATGAAGAGAAATCTAGGAGTAGTGCTGGTTTTGATTTCTTCTTCAGCTCTCTCAAGAATCTGCAAAATGGGCAAGTTGTTTTAACTATTGTTAATAATTTTATAGTTGATGCACAGTGGAGCACGCAGCAAGTATACAAATATCACGGTAGTGATCTCTGCTATTTCAGGAACATAAGCAGCTCAAATGACATTATTTCTTATGACAAGGTTGGAAATGCATGCAATAGCGAAAGAACTGAGTCTCGTCTGGGTGATGAGATTCGCAGATGGTTGCCTTCTACAGCTAGAAAGGATCCTCTAGCATCAAATGAACTCAAGCATGAAATCTTATCATCTTAAGATGATTCACCAATTGCTTCAAGAAAAAAATAAATAAATAAATAAAGATTTCTCTTGTTGGATTCTCAAGAGGATATCTGTATGTGGCTACAGGGAATAAAATTGTAAATTTTTCATTTTAACAATATTTAATGTGAATGCTGCTGAGGAGTTGCTGCATGAGTCTTACAAAGCTCTCTACACTTAGAAACAGCCCTAGAAATGAACCAGTAAGAGTTCATTGAAGCATACGCTTTTACTGGACAACAGTTTTGAGTTATATTGCTGGATAAATAACTGATTTTTCAAAAATGAGTATCTTGCACTGTTCTGATAAAGCAAATACATAGCCAAAAAACTTTTATGATTATAAAGTTGTCTATATACTGTGAACAACATATTTTCTCAGTTGTTAGGTGTACTCTTGGGCATACAGCTGATAATCTATTGAACAACATCATGTGACAAGAAACAGCATGATATGGAAAAACAAAATTTAAAGTAAAAACCAAAAGAACTGAGAATTTTAGAAATGACAGCTATTATAATTATCAATGATCTAGCAAGGAAGAGATAACCACAAGATTGTTCCCACCTAAATTGGTAAGGACAGTAAACGATTGTTCCCTCTAGTCATAACAAGACCCTTTCCTATCAAGACCCTTCCCTAGTACTACAAACAGGCAACACTTTTGTTGAAACAGTACATGGCATGACTATCCGAAGGGCAAAAGTGAAGCTCTGTTGTCACAACACATTCAACAGAGGTAACAGCCTAAAGCTAGCATTGTTTACACAAACATGGATATTAAAAATTATCTGAAGCTCATGCTTCCACCAGACATCCATCATGATAAAGATGATACTATGCATCAAACATCTGATTCATGATATTTAAACATCAACACAGTTCCAATCTAGTTATGAACACATAGTAAAAAGATATTGTGCATTAAGCAAGTTGTTGGAGGAGATACAAAACATGCAATAGTATCCACAAAGTGGATCTGAGTACATTACAGATAGAAAGCATTGGACACACACAATTTTATTTGTTGCAGCCACATTCAGGAAGCCTCTGGAACCTTCAATTGAATTCCCAACTATGAAGTTACTGAAGGATCAATTTTATCTGATGATTAAATTCCTCATATGTTATTGAACTACGCAGATACCAGAGAAGCCATCCTAGCTGGTAGAGGCCTTTATTTTCAACAAGCTAGGATCTAAATGAGGTTCTGTTCCTTCTTCGCACTTATTTCTTACTTTATCATAAAGAATGGTGTAGTTCGAGCTGCTTATGTTCCTAAAATAGCAGAAGTTGTTACCATGATAGTGGTACACCTGTTGTGTGCTCCCCAAACCACTGATTACCAAGTTGTTCTTCACAAGCATGACACCCTGCCCATTCTGCAAGTTCTTGAGAGAGGTCTCTGAGAATCCAGAACCAGCACTCTTAGAATTCTTCTCGTTAAATCCCAACGTGACGTTTGCCAAAGATAAAGAAGTACCATTTCCTTTATCTTCAGTGTTCGAGTACAAGTAGAAGGGAAATACTTTGAATGATTTCGTGAAGTAAGCATTAGAGGACTGCATCTCAGCAGAAACAGTGTCATCAAAATGGATCGTCTGGTTCACAATCTGCAAATTTCCACCATTGCCGATCACCATTGAGTTACTGTAAGCAAAATCTTGAATGAAGTGGGTTGTAATCTTTCCATGAGACGACTCAACCCAACCGAGCGAGGATACAGATCTATTTACATTTGTGAGGAATGTTCCATCTAAACCCTTAAACTCTGACTCAAGATATACTTGAAGAGGCACAGAACTATGTTTCAGAAGCTTCCCCTCAGTTTTTGCACTTCTACTGTCCAACCAAAGGTGCAAATTTGCATCTATATACCACACATTCAAAGCATTTGTAACACTAAACCCAAACTCGTGAGTCTTCCCATCCAATATATTCCCTAAAAATGGAGTGATTTCAATATCATAGGTAGGAAGATCAAATGAACCAATTGCAGTAATGGGTCTCCATAAGAGAGGATTAATTCCTCCGGTAAACACAACAGTAAAAGGCCAAACGGCACCAACTACCTCACCATCAAGACCCACCACTACCTCCCTAAAAGGTCCATTTCCAGGAGTATCGGTCAGATTATTAGCGGCAATGTAATCGTTAGGAACATTTCCATACCAAAATTCATCATTCTCATGAAAAGAAACATAAACCTCCAACACAGCCCTATACACATTCTGAGGAATCACAAACTCCTTCACCTCAATATCTGTCGAATTCTCAATCTCAAACCACAGCCCATCATTCAATGGCAAATTTCGTGAAATGGGCAAGATCAAATCAGCCTTGGAACCGTATCCAGACGCCAAACCATCCGAACCATACACGTGATCATTAATATCGACATCAACAGGGTAAAAATACAGAGTTATATCCACGTGATACACACCAGTATAAGTACGATCAACAAGATTGCCAAGATAAACAGCAAAAGTTTGGGTCTCATTTTTAACAAGCAAAGAATGATACCTTGTTAAATCCTTCTTAACGCTCCAAACAATCCCAGTTGCTCTCGGTTGAGCTGTGCAACTCCTCAAAAGCTCAACTCCACCTAACCACACACCAAAGATTCTATCAAACTGCCTCCCTTCACAAGTTGCATTCCATTCAAGGACAATTTTTGAGAACTTTTTGGATGAGCAATGTGAAGGAGGGGTGTAGTTAGCAAGAACTGGGGGCTTCCCATAAGTGAAAGCAAAGTCATGGTGAAGAATGTGGTGGGAACAAGGGTTGGTTTTGGGGATCTTGATGGGTTTGGTAACTTCAAAGTAGCGCGTTGGTGGGATTTGGGTGGTGTTCGGATGGAGAGTTGAGAGCTCTGATGAGTAAAGATTTGAGTTTCTGAAGAGGGTTTTGGTTGTGTGAAGATTTGCATTACTGGGTTGTGTTTGATGAAGGACAAAGAGTGAGATGCAGAGGAATAAAGGGTAATGAAAGGAAGCCATGGATTGTTGTGTTGTGTTCCTGTTGTTTTTGTTTTTTGCTTTTGTTGTTGTTGATGTTGATTCTTGTTTGTTTAATTAGAGTTTGGTTACAGTTTCTTGTTTTGTGTAAATGGAAGATTAATGTTTTGCTGGCTGGAAAAACAATGCTGCCGGGCTGCCGCTGATGAAAGAGACAAAGATGGCAGTGCAAGGTCTGATTGAACAAGTCAATTTCTTAAATCAAATGTTTTGCCTATCATGGAAATTTCAGATTATTTTACTCCAAATAGAATTCTATTTATGAGAATATCTGATTTATGTGCAGTATTTAAATAATATATTTCGGCATCTTTTAAGTCATGAGAGTAGAGGTTGAAAAAACTAATTTAGATTTTGCTCACTCCCCATCTGTTTTAAAAGAATGCTACATTTTTCTTATTTGGAATTAAAATGAATTTTCCTTCAAAATAATTAGAAATTGAAGGAGAAATTGAGAGGATTTTGGCTGTCACTTTGCTTCTTCAAATGTAACATATCAATACTTTCCTATTTTCCATTTTATTTGATTGTTGTGTTAGGTAACATTTAGGTAACGCAATTTCAAAATGTTAATGTTTTTTAGACAATCTTTGTCCTAAATATCAGTCTAATTCATCCTATGATTGGTATGACTTATGAGATAAGCAACTATTTGATTTCAAGATCTCTTGTACAATTATCAATCAATTATAATATGAAACCAATGCACTGCAGTCAATATCATGATCACAATTTTAATTTTTAACTCATACCATTGTTGTTAGTTGCAATCGTCACAAATTCTAAAGTATCAACAAATTTATTATATATTAAGTCACTTATTAATAAAGTGTTAAATCACTCCTGCACATTTGGCATAATGTATTATATATATTATAATGTATTGTATTAATTAATATAATATATATGACATTAAATTATATTTTATAAATAATAATATTGTATTATATTAATATTGTACGATATTTAGTGTTATATTATTTAATATTATATATAATAATATTTTATATTATTATTTATATTAAACTAATTTTATCTTTTAAAGCGAATCTAGCAGTTCAGCCCCTTTTAGAATTAAATATTCATCATGCTCCATGGCAAGCGGCTGCAAACTCGAGGAGGCAAGGCGGGTGGAGTGTTTTGAAAAAAAAAAAAAAGGAAATACTTTTGGATCACTTGGGAGTCTAATTACAATATGCTTGCCTCTACTCCATTATTTGTGCATAATCAAATGATTAAAAAAGTCAATAAATTCTGACCATTTATTATGTGTTCGGGTTATTTTTAGGGACCTCTCCTGAGATTTAGTGTATTAACAGTTGGATGGAAAGTATTCATGTAATTACGGAGACCTCCTCTGATGTTAGTATTCCGTTAAGTAGACTGTCAGTTGACTGTTGAAATTCTAAAAATACCCTTGCTGCCAAAATATATTTTTAACACAGAGGAGGTTGCGCATTCATTTCTAATCCTTTGTTCTTAGTCACAATATATGAGCCCATCCGTACCAAACAAAATTTTAGATCAAACATGCTTAAAGAAAATTGATAATGCAGCATCTAAAAATATTTTAAAACACAACACAACAAATACTCCGCATTTCAAAGTAATAAAAAAATAAATAAACGTAGTGCAAATAGATTAAACCTAAGCAGATTTATAGGCATTAAGAGTATTCTCAGCGGTGACTTTCTTCTCATCACCAGTCTTAAACTCAGCCAAGTTAAGCAAACTCATTAGGTCCTCTTTATTGTTTGCTAAAGATGTAGAAACCAAAATTAGAATTTAGAACAGAAAAAAACAGAATTGAGAATCAATTTATTTTTTGGGAGCGGCGTGAGTGATGAGTTTTGGAATCTAAAATGATATCAAGTTATGAAATATTTTGGGTGTAAATGCAAAAGCCATGAGAGGAGAGTGATGAGAAACTTCCAGGTGAAAAAAAGGAAAACAAAAGAGGAAAAGGCCAAAAAGAAAAAGACTCAAAAAAACAAAAAGGGAGAGGAGACGCAAGGACAATTAAGCAATAATCTTGAACCTGAGTAGATAATCTCCTTTCATCTTTAAATAAAACACCTTGGAATCGGCAGCGGCAGAGGCGGGAACCGATTTCTGGTCCAATAATTTCAAGATCCCGCCACATATCTCCGTCAAATCGGCCTCGATCTTCGATCTGTACTCCTTAATCACATAGACATGGTCCTGGTTGCCGCGCAACTCATCCTTTTGCTTGATGGAGGACACGATGCGCCAAGAGGCACGGCGTGCGCCAATGACGTTCTTGTAGGTGACAGAGAGGAGGTTGCACTCCTCAACGGTTGAGGCGGAGGCGACGACTTTTTTCATGTATTGGACCATCTCCTTGTACCGCTCGGCTTGCTCTGCAAGTTTCGCCATGTATACATTTTCTTCCAGTGGAGAAGGGGCTGCCATTATTCTGTTCAATTGTGTTTGTTTAAATTTTGTTTTTGTTTAAATTTTAAATTTACTTTTACGTATTTACCCTTTATAGTAACGTTATACATATTTTTGTATTAACGTCGGGGGAGGTCTCTGTAATTACATGAATACTTTCTATCCAACTGTCAATACACTAAACCTCAGGGGAGGTCCCTAAAAATAACCCTTACGTGTTCCGAAGGTTAAATTGGTATTTTAATAATGGATTTTGTTAAGTTATATTATGTGTAACTTACAATCAATCGAAATTTAATATTTCATGATTTCTTGATTATTTGGCAAGCAGTAATTGAATCATACAAAATAATTGATTTTGATTTCCTGTAAATTGTTGATGTAACTTGACAATACCTATTATTGAAATACTAATTTGACCTTCTTAAAATTAATTTGTTATTTTAATTAAACTTGGTAAAATTTAATATTATCCGATTATTTGATATAAACACAATATGAATAAATGGGTATGAGTCGTCAAATTTGACACTATTATCAAATTACTAAGTCCAAATTGACATGATTTTTTATCATGTCGGGTTGAGTTAAAATTAAGTTAATTGTCCATTGGCCACCTATTTTCTCTAATTTTTTTAAAAATACATAAATCTTTTTTTTTTTTTGCAGCGCTATACCTAAAGTTAATTTTTTTTTCACTAGTCCACTCCCGTTATAACATTGTTAGAGTTTTTCTGACATCATAAGGGTAAAATTGTTATTTTATAACGACATTATTTGGAGACAAAAGTGGACATGTACAAAACAATATAATTTTAAGTGAAATTTAACAAAAAAAATTAAGAATTGTATATTTTTCAAAAAATACAAAAAAAAAGATAGTTGGTTGATAATTACTTTTTTACATTTAGGGGTAAAAACTCATTTATATAATTTTTTGTTAATTTTGTTAACAGTTTAAATACGAAAGTGGACAAATGTAAAATAATATGGTTTTAATTAAATTTAATAAAATTTAATACGATCCGATTATTCAATATAATCACGATATGAATAAATGAGTATACGTCGTCAAATTTGACACTATTATCAAATTATTAAGTCTAAACTGACATACTTTTTTATCATGTCGCGTTATATAGTTTCGGAGTAAGATCTCAAAAATTTGATACATTATTAAATAAATCATATTTGCATCAGCTGAAATTTTGATCCGATATGCAAGGGTTACCATACGGAAACGACATAAACATGACGTGATCACTCATTTTTCGAATTCTCTTACTGAGCAGAAGCCAAGGTCGTGTACATATCTCCTCTCCCTATCAGTATTCAGAACGTGGGTCTTATTTTATCCAAAGATGAAACGTGGCAAGATCCCTGCCGTTCTTTGCAATTACTAACTAAAGTCAACCTTCGGATGATCATCTATCTCTACGAGAAGTGAAGCTGAGGGAGATGAAGAGAAGATAAGAAACCCAGAACAAAGGGAAAAAAATTAAAATTAAAAAAACCAAAACTTCTCTTTCTCATACAACAATGAGCTTCTCTTCTTTAACTAGGTGAGCTCAATTATTATTATTATTATTTTTATTTGCCCTTTGCTTTGCTGAACATTTTATTATTTATTTTATTATACATAATTTTGAGTTTGTTTATCTTCAATTACAACTTTGCTTATTATGTGCAGTGCGTGCAGTGCCTTGGGAAGCTCATCTGTACAGTTAGGGTTTCATTCTAATTTTTTAACTGAAGCTTTACACCCTTCTTCAAAGAGGAAAAAGCTTGCTTTCAGAAAATTCACTGTATCTTGCTCTTCTTCTTCTTCTTCTGGTATGTTCATTTTTCTTTATTGTTCATTTATTTTATCTGGGTATTTTGTGCTTTTAGTTTTTCTTTTGGAAAAATTGTTACGCCTTAAACTGATTGGAATCTAAGAATTTAGTGGCATTGTACTGTACTTGTACTTTTTTGCGAGGGTGAATTGGCAAGTCCATTTGTGTTTAGTGGTGGAAATTTTTGAACCATTTATATATTCTTGTTTCAACTTTAATTGAAGTCGGTTGAAGAGGCTAGATTTAGCATTAGTCAAGGAAGAATGAGAAATAGTTAGATGTGATGGGGTGAGTTTTGTGCAATGAAGAAGATCCTCCAGACTCCTAATGCCTTCTGTTCTGAAGCAACATCCAAGCATTTAAGGTGAATGTATTTATGCAGTCATGGTGATTTCTAAAAGTGAAATAAACGTCGTTGATTGCTTGCATATTCTCGTCTTTGTATGCAAGTTTCACTTGCTGTGTGTCATTTAGATGAAAAAAGAATTGCTAGGTTGAAATCTGGGTTCTATGGAAAAAATTGACTCCATTGTATTATAGAGAGTACAAATCTGGTTAACTGACTTCTTAGGCTATACGGATAGGTTAATAGGGACATATTCTATTGGAGGTGGTGCATCATAAAGATTTGGATTAAAAATGTGGCTGTGATAAAACAAATTGAGAACACATTCTTATTTCTATATCTCCTATTATCTGCAGATACTCCTTTTGCACCTTCGTTTATAACTTAATTTCTGAGTGTTAAAGTCACGGAAAACAAGCTCAGCTCATTTTAGCTGGCATTTACCGAACATACTTGGCACCATTCTCCTTTTTGTCCCTGAAAGAATAAGCTTTTTTGTTTCTTGAACTTTTTCTTTTCATTGACAATTTAGAAAGTGTACATCCACATCTTGAGATACATGTATCTTGTTCATATTTTTTATTCGTATTTTATCTAGATCTACTCTTGGTTAAGGCTGCAAAAGGACATCCTGTAAATCGACCACCAGCATGGATGATGCGCCAGGCAGGAAGGTATATGGCTGTTTACAGAAAGCTTGCAGAAAAGCATCCATCGTTCAGAGAGAGGTCAGAGACAACTGATCTCATTGTTCAAATTTCTTTGCAGCCTTGGGAAGCTTTCCAGCCTGATGGAGTTATCATTTTCTCTGACATACTTACTCCTCTACCTGCATTTGGTGTTCCATTTGACATAGAAGAAGTGAGAGGTCCAGTTATTCAGTCACCAATTCGGTCTGAAGAGGGATTAAAGGCATTACATCGTATTGATTTGGAAAAACTTCAGTTTGTGGGGGATTCCCTTAAGATTTTGCGCAAAGAGGTGATTCTTCTATTTTTCTTCACATGCATCAAGATGAGGTGAAAATAATCCTTTTATTGATGTAATAGATAATATATGATTTCATGTTGATCTGTTTCTTCAAGTTATTCTTTCTATGTAGGTTGGGGAGCATGCTGCAGTTCTTGGATTTGTTGGAGCTCCTTGGACAATTGCTACATATATAGTTGAAGGGGGCACAACACGCACGTATACAACCATAAAGAGTATGTGCCATACAGCACCACATGTGTTGAGGACTCTTCTCTCTCATTTAACACAGGCAATATCTGATTATATTATCTACCAAGTCGAGTCTGGGGCTCATTGCATACAAATATTCGATTCATGGGGTGGGCAACTACCACCTCATATGTGGGAACAGTGGTCGGAGCCTTATATCAAAGAGGTAAATTGGTGCGGACTTTATTAAATGATGGGAAAAAAAAAATCTTGTTCTCTGCATTGTGAATACTATCTTATTGTTTTCTTGCTGTAAAATGAATGAATTAAATGCATAAATGGGTTATCACAAAGAGCTTTTATCTCATTCTCGTTGTGCATTAGTCTATTTGAATGGATTGCACTCTCTCTCTTAATAAACTATTGAAGTTTTCTTGGGTGATTTTAAGTTTATGGATGATAAAAATATAAATACCAGTGGAGCTGGAGTAGGAATTCTATAAACACAAAATGTTAATTTCCAAAAATGGAAGTATTATGAGTGGGAAGTGTTGATGCGAGATTCTGTTTGCTCGTCGACAACAAGAACTTCTCCTCGTCTACCCTGCTCGACGTTGCTTTGTGGTCTCCTCTCTATGATCCTCCTCTACTATACCGAGCAAGGAAATCTGCCTCTCTTCTCCGATACCTGCAGACACAAACTGGTTAGAGGCGTAGTTTCGACGTAAACCCTCCGACGCTCAAGTCAGCGATTTGGGTGTTTTTGAAATCCTTAGCCATCAATCCCGTGGCCTTCAATCAATCAAAAGAATGCTCAAAAGAAAGAAATTGCTCTCTTAGCCTCTCAATTACCCTAGAAAAAACCTCCTTCTCTCGATTTAGAGTTCTCTCTTTATGTTTGTTTTTCCAACCCCTTTACCTCTTTTGATTGCGCCTTTTATAGCCCTCTTGTGAATTCGGCTTCCATTATCCACGTTCTCCACATTTTTCACTTTCCACTCAATATGCGTCATGGGTGCGTGAATGGTTGATGGTGGATGTTGCGGTTGAGAGCATCGTGCATGGATTTCCGGAAAGCGGGAGTGGCGAGCGGGCCTCATGCCTTGGACCTTGTGGAGTGATACACGTTCTGATGCCCACCGTTGACCGAATCTGCCACCTCTGCTCCCGCGAAGACCCCTTTCGCAACTGAGCAGGAGATTCTTGCTCGCGCCGGCATTTACAAGAAGAATCTCTCTGGGACGAGCAGAGGTTTGTGCTCCACTGACCGAGCAGGGACTTTTGATCTTTGGAGGTGACGAGCAGAGGCTTCTAATTCTTGGTGGTGAGGAGAAACTTCTGCTCCTGAGTGGTACCATGCTCCTCGTATCCGAACAGAAGGGGCATCGTCTTTGCGTGGCTGTTCGGGTCGTTATTTATCCCCAAACAGGAAGTATCATTACTATTTTATGTTGCTACACTTATTTTTTGAAAATTTGTTGTTCATGCTATATTGCATGCTTTTTGCCTGTTTAGACTTTGCAAAATTTATGATAACTAGTTTTGATGTTTCTGAAAATGCAGATTGTCAGTCTAGTGAGGACTAAATGCCCTGAAACACCAGCCGTTCTCTATATTAATGGAAATGGAGGATTTCTTGAGCGTATGAAAGGAACTGGTGTTGATGTGATTGGGCTTGACTGGACAGTGGATATGGCAGATGGAAGGAAGAGATTGGGCAATGACATTAGTGTGCAGGGGAATGTGGATCCTGCTTGCTTGTTTTCTCCTCTTCCTGCGTTGACTGATGAAATTCAAAGGTGATGTTGCTTATAATTTTTTGTTTTCCCTTTTTAATTGGTATTTGGCGACAGGATTGTTTGATTTTGTTACCATGATGCATTTGTAATTCTGTGGGTTTGTTACACCTAGGACATGAGTACCTATCAACATCATGTAAGTGACATGGCAGGGAATCACCGTAACCTATAATTTTATGGCGATGATTCTCTAGGCTTCTTATGCTTATTGTTTATTTTACTGAATACGGATTTGAGGAAAATCACAAACAACCAATTCCTCCTCACTCTGGCTCTCTCATTTTCTCTTATCTACTGCACTTCTTTCTCCCCTGCTCCTTCTTGCTGGAATCCTCTTCACCTCATATTTTTCTTGATACCCATTTGTCTGTATCTCTTATTTGATATTCAAACATGAAGTTTAAAGTATTCTTAAGGCTATCTCATTGCCTGTGGTGTAATGTTTTGATATCTCCTCACAATTTCAACTGTCTGTAACAACTTGTAGTGGTAATCCATAGGCTACTGCTAGATGCCTTTCATGGTTTGTAGTGGTTACTTGTCGGCGTTTACCTGATTGTTACTTATTTGAGTGCATCCTTACATCCTGCTTATTCATAATTGCATTCTGGTATATGATGATATCTTTTTCATATTCTGAAGGCTAGGTAGTTCAGATAAAAAGAATAGTTGAAACAAGACTACAAGAGCATCATTTTACAAATAATAATGGCTTGGCTGATGAATCTCGCGGTTTCTTTCTGCTCAAAATAGCAACTGAGAATTTACTTCCAAACTATGATACAGGTGCTCATGCTGATTGATTCTGTTTTCAGGGTTGTCAAGTGTGCGGGATCAAGAGGACACATCCTTAATCTAGGACATGGAGTTCTAGTTGGGACTCCCGAAGAAGCTGTGGCACATTTCTTTGAAGTTGCAAAAAGCATGAAGTATGATAATTCTTCTCAAAATCATGCATTTGAGGAATCAAAATTGGTAGTTTGAGGATTACTTGTTGCTAAGCGCAAGCCAGCAATTTTGTTTTGTAAATTTGCAGCTTTTTGTCCAGTTGCACCTTTTCATGCCTGACAACTGCTTCATCTTTGTTTAACTTACAATTTCTGGAGAGGATGATTATAGCTAGAGTTCTGCACATGCTTTTGGTCAGCTAACTTCATTGTATCTGTTATTGAAATATTTACAATGAATCAATATAATGGTTTATTTTGGGAATTGCTTCGTAACATTTATCTACATATGCTAATAATTTGCCTCTTTGGTGCCATTAACTTGCTACTGGTTCATTAATCTGGCTAATCAAGATGATTAGCTGATAAAAGCTGTTATTTTACAGAATCCACTCCACCTGTAATTACATTTTTATTCTGGAATCATTTTTTTGGTTGAGATCTGATCAACCTAGTGGCTGCAGGAGTATAGAAAATACTGAGTTGTATTAGGTGGGTTTTCACTTATTCTTCTTATGTGGGCGATGACCTTATTGCTTTCTGTCTGTCCTCCCCTCTCCCATTCTCTCTTTCTTACATGTCTCATACAAATAGTTGTATTTCAATTTTGTGGTTCGTGGATGAGAGGTGGTATCGTTGAGTGTCATGCACTCAGATAGAGAAACGTGAGAGTTAATAATTGAGATGGATATGGTGATGGAGGTAAATAAAATTACCCTATCTCTCCACTTCCTTTTTCCTTCTTTTTACATTTCACTTGCTATTATTTTTTGCAGCATAGGCCAGCTTGCAAATAGTTTTCAGGTAAGGTAGAGGTATAACAAAATTGGAACTTAAGCTACATTCATCTTGATTTCTTTTGTAGAATATTTTGATTTTTTTTTTTTTGGTGGGGGAGACGCTAGGGACGTACAAGGATTTGATATTGCAGGCGACTTGGTGTATTCCTTCAATCTCCATGTAAATTCATTGACAGCGAAGTTACTTGTTTACCATTATGAAATCATTCTTGACTGGTATCAAAATTCTTAGTTTATAATTTTCCTGCCTTTTTACCCCTTCCTCTGCTATGCGGTGGCAACTTTACATCACAATGTTGAACATCAAAACCCTGCTTTGTTGTGGTTGCCAGTGCATTGCTTTTCCATATACTTAGTATGTCAAGCATTGAAATCAACTCTGCATGTTGACTCTTAGCGATATGACTGGTGGCAAGACATTTCCCGGAGAGTAGAAGGTATAACTTTCGTCCGTTGGTTTCATCTTAAACTTTAATCAGCTATGATGCTCCTTGTACCGGATAATGATAATGCATGCTGTGAATGACTGCAATATGGGATAGATCATGTTGGGGTGAGGTAAAATTATTTTACCAATGTTCAGAACCAGATCGATTGGCTAGTCATCCACAGTGAGCAAAGTGGAACTAGAAATCCTTCAAGCCACTTTCTGAGAGTGTGTATTAATTTTGAATCGGCGGCTGTTTTAATTTTCCTTTCATAGAATTGCATGTTGTGAGATAAACCAGCACTTGTGGTAAGTAAGTTATCAAGCATGGAATATACCATGAATGACTTTTGTTCTCACTCAACGGCGGCATATAGCGATGATTTGACTATTTATTCCATCAAAGTATATATAGTTTAAAGCCAGCGGTCTCTGCAACTGCAACTTTTGGAGTGATCTCCAGGAAGTTTGGGATGATGCCTATGGCAGGCCAAACCTGTCTGGGCTTTTAAGTTTAGGACCTGGGCCACACCAGTAATTTAGTACTCCTGTATGGTGTCTAAGTAATTTTGTGAAAAAATCAGTGGATTTAAGCCGTGTCAATCATTGATTGGTGACATATTATTTGGAATTTGAACTTTATAACCATTGTATTCCGGATCTTTTGTCACGCTTAAATGGGACGGAAGGTTTAGATAATTTATGACTTAGATTTTCGTGCACATAAATTAATAAACAAAAGTATGAAAACAATCTCGTTTGTTTATTTGTCTAAAAGACACTGTGATTTTTCCTAGTAAAGTGATCTGTGAAGCTTTTTTTTTCCCCTTCAGAAGACAACATTTTTAGTTTATTTGACATTGGCTGAGCTAATGTAATTTTACGCTCTTATATAATCCTTTAAGTGACATTGGCTGAGCTGAAGTCATGTTACACTCTAATATAATCTTAAACTAGATTACATGTTAAAAAGTGCCATCCCTTAAATATGCGTCATAGGGCAGACGAAAGTATATACATGCATACATGGGATGAACTTCAAGTGTGGGATTCCACACTTTTATCAAAGTGCAGGAATACAGATTCATACATACATGCATGCGCACATAAACAAACAAACAAACAAACAAAAAAAAAAATATATATATATATATAGAGAGAGAGAGAGAGAGACGTTTCAATTTAGGATTCTGCGTAATTTGACATACTTTTTACATATCTCTCGTTATTTGTTTGGGACTCTATTCACCTCTTTGGACTTCTATTGAATTGAGAAATAGGTTTGATTGTCCATATTTTTGATATAATATTAATATATATAAGGCATCCTCTGGATAATTCAAATTGAAGCAATTGGATATCCAAATGGGGCCTATATGACACGGCCGATCATTCCGATCATTAGAAGTGCTCCACTCTAACACTCCACCCTTGTCATATATTCCATACATCACACTAGATAAATATCATCTTTGGATTTGCTAAATTTTGAGAAAGCTGTTTAACGGAACCGTTAATAGTGTAATGACATTAGACTATTAAACCACAAGATTTAATAACTTTCTCGGACTCTAATAAAGTCCAGAATCCTAAACCAGATCAACACACTACGAATGCTCGCACAAAATAAAAAGCAAATTTAGTGTATTATGTCATCATTAATCGTTTTGATCAATAGTATAACATCGAATGTGTTTTATTTTGTATGAAAGTCCGCAGGAAATTTTTTTTTTTCACATATGTATATATATATATATATATATATACACACACACACACACACACACACACCAAAAAATTGTATTTTATTTTGTTTGTGCATATGTATGTATAGGCGCGCGTGCAATACACTTGACTACCTTGAAGGTACAATTCTGTCATGTTCTTGCGTTTGATATACTAATATTAAAGCATTTGATTTATTATGATGTGTTTGAAGCCTTGGTGATCGATATGAAGACACCAAACTATTCTAATAGATCAGATCACCAACTTGATGCAAGTTTCTCGAATTGGAGAAGTGAGATCCAAAGATCAACGTTGTAGCTTGTTGACGTTAGAAGTAAAACCCTTATTTCTGAATCGCTCGACATTAATGCATGCACCATGCAGTGATCGTATGTACAATACGTACACGTTGAGAAACAAGAGAAACGGTATAGACTTCAGGATGCTATATCTAATTAGAATTTAGAAGCTATCAAGTGTTTATTTGTGCGAAAACAAATTCTCATTATTTGTGATGAATAACTTGAGCTACAATATTTTATGAAAATCTTTCTGCAAAAATGGTTGAAGCATGCAAATATAGCACAACTTTCGCATGAGATCTATGGTGTTAGAGTACAACACATAAATGCACAAAACGAATGATAATAGCTAGCCATTAATTTTCTAGCTAGTCCATTCATTCTATTGCTAACATTTATTATTATTATTACTATTATTATTATTTTGGCACCAAAAGTTACAAAACAAACATATTCTGACTTTCAATCGACAGACAGTTTTGCTACGAACAAAAAGTGAAAAAAAACACAAGAAATACATAGAGGAATGTATCTGATTCGGATCCCTGTAATATAATCTATAGAGACAGGAGTGAGCAAGAAGTTGGATTTTCAATGTTCAAAGCAACCACATAAACAATAAGAGGGTGGGGATGCCTTTCATCATTGGTCAAAAAGATGGAAAATAGATTTATTCTCAAGTGTTTTCACTAAGACGCTAGTGGGACAGCTGAAGAAGTTTTGGGGCGGATTTTAGTTTCTTTAGAATTTATTGCAATTTAATCGGTGTAGTGCTACAAAGAATGTTAAGATTTGTGCTCTCGATATTGAGAAATGTTAGAGTATATCAGAAATATTATTTTTAATTATTGTATGTACGATCATGTGCATATTTATTTTGACAATCATCATATAATTAATAAGTATATTTAATTGAACTATACATGGTATGCATGCATTAATTAGTTATAATATCTTTGATATACTCTAAAATTTTTCCCCGACACCTTGAGGCTTGAGCTCCCATAAAACGTTTTTATCCCCTTTTTAGAAATTTAGATTACGGATGGATATATCTCCTAAATAATAATAGAATACAACTTAGAGCTAATATTTTTTAGGGTGTATTATGAATGAACGTATTGTATCTAAATTCTGAGTAAATCTCATGTTACAATATGCCTGCAATTAATTGATGCCACAGCCGTTACAATCTCCCGGTTATAAGAAGTGCTCTCAGGTTTGTCGAGTACTAATGTACTATAATGATATGTTCCAAGTTCCAACTTCCTAAATATTATTTTCTTAAAGTAATATGTTCTCAACAACCTTATATGCATGCACTTTCTGTTTTTTAGTTCAATTAATCGAATCGGATATTCAATTGTTTGTATGTGGGTTGTGTGTGTGTGTGTGTTTTTTTTTTTTTTATATATACATAACTACTAAAGATAGAGAACAATATTATCATACATTTATACTCTTTTTATTAACTTATTCTAACAATTTTTATGTATCCAAGAATCTATATATCCAAATTGATGTGTATGTGTGTGTTTGGTTCGGGATCATAAAGTACGGGAAACGTCAGGAAAAACTTTAAAATGACGAGATTTTAACTTAAAGCGCTTAAACCGCACGGTTTATGCATTTTTCCAAACATTCCCGCACTTTAAAATTCCAGATTGAAACATTTCTATTTAAATCATATACTAGGGATCTGGTGTAGTTGTTTGGCCATTTTGACTCTGGCTAAAAGGTACAACTACAAAATATCTGATAAATACTAACAATTCTAGGGTGAAAGTTAAAATGACTTTTACTTTCTCTATGATTGTTTTATGGAAAAAAAAAACTATTTGACTTATTATTTTTTAAAATTATTAACTTTAACAGTTATATTTAGTAAACACCAATAACTTTTATTTTACAACTAAAACTTATATTTCACTGTAATAATGACTTTTAAGTGACAACACCAAAACACCAAACAAATGCAACATTGAAGGATAGAGAGTTTAAACAATACAAAGTACACAATGCATTGCTCAAATTTATGACTGAAGGATAGAGAAAGTAATAATCTATGTAGTTAATGTTGGGCTCAGTTTTATGCTTTATCAAAAGAATGAAATTGTATAGAATCATACCTCTCCATGAAGACAGAGGAAGTGAGGAAACCAATAAGGCAAATTTCCTCTGTGCATTATTATGATTTTAATTAATAGTTACTGACCCTATATTAACTAATATCTCGGTTTAAAAGCATAAAAGGAATGGAAAAGGAGACTATATAAAACATAATACAAACTAAATGTGGATTTTAAGTATATATAGTTGGGGACACATTATAAGTTTCTTAATGGGAGCCTAACACGTGCACAGTCGCACATCATGAAATGAAGGACTACACACATGATCATGTTCATATCTAGTGGTATGTAAATTAGCAAGAAAATGTGTAGATAAAATATGAAATAGGGTCAATGAAATTATCAATGAAGGAGAGTTTTTGTTTGAGTGATGGATAAATGGGCAGAAAATTGGAAAGTAAATTAAGGAGCTAATGTAAATACTGATGATAGACATGAAGAGGAATCCAATGACATATAAATGGTAATTAGTCCAAAGCTTATGTTTTTTTGAATATGTGGGACAACAAATTATGTCAGTGGGGATACCACCAGGGATTCTCAAGAAAATAATTTGATGTCTCAACAATCCGGATTGTGCCATTTTTGTTTTAATATTTGAGAGGGACTGAGGGACTTAAAACAAACAATTAATGCAAAAATGTCTATTAAATGCGTATATTCTGGCAACTGACTGGCTGAGTTTGAAGTATGCAACAAATTAAAAAGATGAAAAGAACATAATACCCGCACTAACTACACTCTTAACTGAAAACATTCATATTTCCTTCTCCTTTGAAAATTTATCTAAAATACGCTATATATACAACATACATGTAATATGGTTATTGATTCTTTTCAAAGGCATGAAAGGGAAAAAAAACCTACCATTTCTACTATATGTAAAATAAATACTTCAATAAAAATCCACAATATCCGGTGGCGGCAATGATAGTTTCTTCCCATGGTTTTTATGAATTTACATAATTTTTGAGGATGCAACAAGCTATAGAACAAAATATGTTTGACAATAATAAGTATATTTAAGATCGTGAAAAGGGTTAAAAGAAGAAAGAGCAAAGGGACTTACCCAATTCTTCGCCTCCGGGTTTTGTCTTGACCAACTCATATATATAGTTCTTGCTTTAATCTCATAATTAGATTGCTTGAGGCACTAAAAAGATAAGGAACTTCATTCAAGTAGTGTTGTTTTGCAACATCCAGCAAGATAGAGCTCCGGAACATGAAGGCGAAATCGAGAGCTGGGATTTATTGAGGGCCTGAAAATAGTTGAATGATCATCAGAACGTAAATGGAAGTTTGATACAAGAACATTTATGACTTTCACAGAAGGTAATGCAATTTGTAACTCAATCAGCATATCCAATATTGTATTATGGGACAAAAAAAAAAAAAAAAAAAAAGAAGGAATAAAAGAATGACGCAATTGCCAGGCTGTGAATTTCGTCAGACATTTGAAATTTGAACAATTGGGATGCGGATGATGCTTTTGAATTTTAAGATAATAAAATTTGCAAACTTATATATTAATTATTCACAACAAAAATTGTCCCAATGCTCCTAATATTATATAATTAGGTGCAAATCATTTGTGGGTAATACAAATAGCTAGAATGCCATCAGCACTTCTGTAATGCAGACAAAAGGACAATCTTATTCTAAACAAAGGTAAATTACATATAGCATTATCAAAGAAAGGACATTCGCATATTTATAAATAATAATGTAAACTTAAAAAAATGATATAAAAATATTGTAAAAATATGAAAACAGACAAAGGAGCAGAACGAGGGGATTTAATATATGTAGGATCTTAGTAGTGGATGGTGGTATTACCGCCAACAAACAAACAACCTGAATACGCATTAATTTGTTTTATCCCAATTACCGAAAGATCTTTCAATCAAATATTATGAAAATTTGTATTATATGCAATGATATGCACATTCATGGTGAGCACAAGATCGTGTGGAATCTTAAAAGAGCTAGCTAGGACTAAAGGGAGTGGGGGGGGGGGGGAGAGAAAGCTGACACATATATAAATATAAAATAAAATGTGAATTTTCATATGAGAGAGGGAGAGAGAGAGAGGGAGTCTTCCATTTTAATCATCGCATCTAACATTGATTGTTTAACATGTTAAGGTAAAGACGTAAAGTGGTAATATTGTAATTATGTCTTTTCCTTTTTAACGAAAAATTAGGGTTTTGAATCCCTTGGCCTAGGGTTTATCATGAAAGGAATCATATGGGGCCTAAATTTCAAAATGTATACACAGACTCTTCAACAATATAAATCATCAATAATTTAGAACTGTATGTAATAATATATATTCACATAGTGTTTGATAATTTTATTATTATAGATCTAGCTAGCTTCTAATAGAATAATATTAATTATCATAAAGAAAAATTACCATTTCCTATAGCTAAGAAAGCAATAGGAACCAAGCTCTTATTGCATAGGAAAATTTGAGCTATGATCATTAGTAGCCTTCACAGTCATCCTCTTCTTCTTTTTCTTCTTATAAGGGATTCCTCGAGCCTTAGCTTGAGAGTCCCTCACTTCACGCAAATAAATCCTTATAGCTCCACTTGCAAAAGGGTTTGTTTCTGGCAAGCCACCGTTTTCTTCGTAAGCAGCCCTAAGCCGGCCGATGAGTGCATCAAGGCTGCCCCAAGCTTGCTTAAGAGGGCAAGAACAAGGGCCCGGTGGCTCTGGCTGGCCAAAGAAAACACACCCTTGTAGGTGCACTTTAGTCTTGCCGAATTGATCAAGATACCGGAGAAAATCAAGAACATGATTCGAGTTGCACTGCAAAAGAGCCACTGGGGGCCTCTGGTTCCTCAAGTACTGACCAAAAGTGTTCCAGTCTCGCCTCTTTTGTGATTCATATCGACTAAGAGGAGCCGGACTTTGCTGATCAGATGCAGCAGCAACAGCAGCTGTCGCCATCGTCGATGATCTTGATGATGATCCTTCAGCTACCTCTTTCCCTTTGTTGCTTGACATGATCACTTATCTTTCTAGCTCAAAGCGAAGAGGAAGAAGTTTAAAGAATCTTTTTAAGCGTGGAAAGAAATAAGAGAAGAGAGAGTTTTATTTTTATTTTTTAAGAGGACAAAAATGAAGATCACATCATGGGGCTAATGAGGAGACATGTAATGGGTCCTATCAGAAGTGCTTTAGCTCTTCTTTTTCTTCTTATAACATTATTTTCTTCCTTTAATTGTACTGTTAGCATTTGCTATTACCCTTTTTTTTTTCCTATGTACTATATAATTGTGCTTCCATCATGTAAGCAATCATTATGTATTACATTAGCGTAATTAAAGAACTAAGGTTTAAATAATAAATCCAGTGCAAATAACGTGAAGAAAGAATGACATTTAATTCTCTTATATTTCTAATTTTAGTCATTTACCACCCAATGTTATTTTGAGTAATTAAATGATCATTTAGTGCATATATTTTAGGTTAATTAGTGATATTTTAGATTCTATATTTAATATATATATATATATATATATATATATATATATATATATATATATATATATATATATATATCTATATATATACCTGCTTATATTAATACCCTTAAAACAACCTAGAAAAATTAATGAAAAGAAAAAATATTAATTACCAAATTAGTGAATTAACTCTAAAATTAAAATAAAAACTAGTGTAACTTTTTTTATTATTTTACTTTACCTATCTAAGGCCCTTTGGGAAAGCACCATACCTCGTGAAGGGTGGTTGAAGAGAATTCCCTGAATGTTGTTCCCCTGGGTGAGAACTAGTCTGTCTATCATGAGAACGTCTCCCTTTGGGCAGGTACCTGGCATAATTGTCTAATTTCTTCCTCCATCTTCAAGAAAGGCTAACTCCTACTCCTCCTTCTCTTATTCTCTAATTTATTACTTTTCATTAATGTCCCAAAATTATTGCAAAATAGGATTGTTTAGAATTCAATTCGATTCACTCAATATGTCTAATCTATAGAAATCCAATCCATAGATTGGTGGATTGAATTGGATTGGATTAAAAATTTAAAAATACACAGTTGGTGGATTGGATATGGATTTACTTCTTTAAATTTGTAAAAATCCGTGAATCCGTAAAAAAAAATTTATTTAATAAAAGATTAAACTTATAACTATAGCATTATATTTACCAATAAATAAAATAAGTTAAAATATAGTTACATTAACACTATATTATATCTTATCCGCTAATAATATAAAATAAAAATAATTAAGTAAAAAATATAGCTTCCTAAGCAATTAATTTTTATATACTGATCTAAATAAATAAGATTTTTTTCTTTTTAGTGTATTATATTTCAAAACTTTGAATGTGTTTTCTAACTTTATTTAAACAATTAATTTATTTAAATCTTATTTAATTTTAAATTTGATCGGTAGTAAAATTATTTTTATATTAATTTTTATATTTAGTTAGTTCATAGATAAAACATAATTAAAAGTTTTTGTCTGCAAGCCAATCCGCAAAATAGTGGGTTAGATATGGATTGGATCAAATCCGTATCTGATCCACAAATGTATGGATTGGATTTGAATTGAATTATATCAATTCGTGGATTGGATTGGATTAAAAATTTATAATCCGTAAAATCATAAATTGAATATGGATTGATATCCAATCCGCAAAATCCAATTCGCGAGCACCCCTAAATAATACAAAGCTATTGTTATAAAAGTTTAGAAAAAATAAGCGTAAGATTGGAACATAGTCAACAACATGGATATATTTTGAGATAATTTTTAAAATATAGAATTAATCAGACACTTAACCAAAATATAGGGCTAAACAAGTATTTATTCTTTTTTTAATTATCTATATTACATACCTGACATTATAATTTTATCATTCAAATTTTCTTGTTGAAGGATATATATGACTTTTTAATTTATAAAATGTTTCCTATCTTTTGATTAATACATTACATTAGACCAACAACTGGGGTAAATAATAAATGAATCCAAAATCTGTTTTTTTCTTTAAAAAAATATTTTAACGTGTAAGATGTAATTAATAATTGAAAAGAATCAGGGACCTGAATGTGAATTTAAAAAAAAAAGGATCTAAGTGTAATTCTGCTTAACCTGTATATGGTAGATTCAACACGTAATTACCAATCAAGAAAGTTAAAATCGACGGATCAAAATCCATGAACAATCGATGGTTAATGTGGATGGAGTGCATGGTATTAATATCTCATTCACATAATTACAAATTAATTTTGTAATATACCCTTCACCAAACCTTTAATTATGGTAATAGGAAATTAACCACTACGATAGTAAATTTGTTGAGCTAAGCTGTTTCCCTCTTATTTGAAAATTGAAAGTGAAAAATGACTTTAATTATGGTATTGACATTTATATACATGTTTCTTGTTAATTTAAATAAAAATGAAAACCATATACATAAAACTCATGTGTTGAACTTAGACGACTCAAAAATTAAGTCATAAGTTAACGATTGCCTCTAGTTTATAATCTTATTTACAAAACCATAATTGATGTGACATATTCTTCTAAATATCTCTATCACAAATAAGTCGTCGCTCACGAAATTTGATTTTGATATTATATAAACACCTATGGTTATTTCTCACCCCCTCCCCCCACCCCCCCAAAAAAAAGTTTTGCTGATGATTTGAGGATCATCTAAGCTTATATTCTGGTCTGCTTTATAACTTATTAAATAGACAAAGAAGAAAGTTTTATATGAATAGAATTTTATACCAATGTAGCTTTTGAACAAAAAGTCATTGGGTGTTTGGTTGTCAATTAAAAAAGTACTTTTTTACTATTAAACTGTTTGGTTGTATAAAATTAAAAGTGCTTTTGTGTAATTAAATTACCAAAAAGTATATGTATTCATAGTTACATAACATGTAACAAAAAGCATCTAAGTTATCAATTAATAAGAAAAAATTAATTCAATCACTTATTCAATTTTCAAAATAAAAAATTGCATCATTAATATATTCTCCCAAATAAATAATACTATCCAAATTAAATTGCATCATTGATATATACTCTCTCAATTGTTGGTTATGTGTAGGGATTGCAAAATTAAAGTGCTGGTTATTTAAAAAAAAAAAAAAAGAAAGAGATAAAGTGAAGTGGCAGCGGCAAATATGTTTATATATACAGAATAATTTTCGTAAGAGTTTTATACAAAGGGTATTATGTAATTAATGAAATATGTCAAGGATATTTTTGATATTATATATTTTTTAAAAAAGCTCTCTAACCTCTACTCCCAAAAGCTCAAATTTTGGGCTTTTACTAGTAGAGGTAAATTAGCTTATTTAAGCTAAAAAAGCTCTACTCAAAAAATAACCAAACACTATAAAAAATTTTAAAAAGTGCTTATAGAATTAAATAAGCACTTATACCTCTTAAATAAACCATACCAAACATTAACTATTCTCAGCTAATTACCAACCTTAGTGGACGTTAACTAATTAATTCAACTTGATTGTTGGTTCAAAGGATCCATCTCTATACTTCAATAATAACCTAAGTAAATTGAGAAGTCTCTCAATATCACTCTTGTTCATGTTAATGGTGAGTAATGTTTAAGTTAAATAAAACGTAATCATTTTGCGGGATTTTGTTGCCTTCCACTGATCCAAAGCTGTTCATAATTCATTCATGAAATTACTCATTAAACGGTTTGATTTTGACTCTTACAGGTGGAGGATTAGGCATTTATATACATATGTACAGTTATATTACTGATGAGTTTGTTGACCCTCAAAGGTTTTTATTTCATATTATAAATGGTATACAGAATGATCATCTCACAGCTTGGTTACAATTAAACATTTTAAATGTCCAAACACTAAAGGCTTTCATAGCTAAATCATAGCCACGTATTGTATTGTAATTGACTTGTTTGGAAACATCTTGTAACTATAACAATTTCTTGATATAATAATCTCAATAATTGCAAGCACAATCATCACTGTTGATAATGCAGAATGATTCTAAACAATATCCAATTGTACGAACGTTAGTGATGTTTTTGTTTTTTCTCTTCGGGTTTCCTTTTCCCTTCCTTACTTTTGGAATTTTCAATAGAAAAATGCACACAGGCGATTGAATTAAATCAAAGCCTTGCAGCCTCTTTGAGAAATTCATTTTAATATGTCAATTTATTATTCAATGCATGCAATTTCTTGTAAACTGGAATTATACTTGGCCGGCTTTGTGGCCATTTATTTGTAGTTGGATAACTGGATGACTTTTTTTCTGAATTTTTTTTAAAAAAATTGAAACAAATTAATTCTACATTTTAGACTCTATTCTATCAAATTAAAACAAATATTTGTGTAACCAAACAAAGCAATCATCTCCGATTGCAGGAATGTACTCTTACCAAACATACACTTAAAAAATCCCTATATAAAAGGAAAAAAAAAATTAAAAAGCTGCTAATTTTAGAGCTAATATTCTCCAATTAAATTTTGAACAAGTTGGTTAATATGGGGTCCGTTAGCAAATTGCCAAGGATTAAGTTATTTCGATTCAGTAGCTGAGGAACATTATGCTTAATTTCCTGCTCAAATCTATTATTGGATCTTGTTGTAGACGTTTGTCTTTAACATTAATTTCATATGGGTCTGGATCTACATTTCTTTCCTTTTTTTTTTTTTTTTGGGTGTGGAAAGAGCATTAATCAGTGAGATGGGTTTGATTAGAGCATTGATAATGGGAAAATATTTGGAATCAATTTCCATCCTAACAATCTTAAGTTTCTGTGTTTTTCCGTAAACCCCCCCCCCCCCCCCCAATACGCCCCCTTTTCTTCTTCTTTCTTTTATTTGTTATAGTGCATGAAAAGAAATTATGCATTTAACTTTAAACTCATAGTATAAGAATAGTATAAAGAATGAACCTTTTATATGGCATTACAACTTACAAGAGAAATAAATAAGGAAACTAGATTAATATAATTTAAGTAACAAATCTTGTGATTCTAGAATTATCTAGAATCATAGTCTTAGAGATTTATGGAGATTGATTGTTTCATTGATTGGAGATCATTTTCTTAAACTTGAACAGCGCTGTCTTTAATTTGATTCTTTCCTTCAACATTATTAAGGAGTGAACCATACAAATAAAGCAAAAAGATGCTGTGCCCATCAAGTCAAATAGACTAAAAACACTACAAAAGAAGAATGATAGAAATTCTTTTTCTTTTTTGACTTTGTATTATATGTGCGTGTATATATATGATAGAAATTCTTTATCAAAAAAAAAAATCTATTTCTTTCTCTATCTTCAAACGTACATAGAAAAAGATCCCTTCTTGTTTTACGAAATTAATTATTGTTTCCCATGTTTTAAAACTCTTTGAATCTTCTCTTAATGTCATCAACTTCAAATAATAGAGGCTTTTGGTCATTTTTTATATCTTAATTAATCTACTCTTTCTAAATAATTTAATAAAATCTTATCTGAAATAAAGTCCAAAATTCTTTAATAAACTTCAAAAAATTAAAAAAAAAGTTTGGTATTGAGTTATTATTATCCGTTTGAAAGGTTAGTTAGTATTAAGCTATTAACAACAGTTTAGTATTAAGTTATTAGCAACAGTTTTCCTTAAGAGAGAAGCAACTCCATTGCATGGCTAAATTTATTTACTCGAAATTGAAGGGGTTGGGCATAAGTAGTCCCCCATAGGGAGATTACCTATGACAATAATTGAAAACGAATGATGATATATAGCTAATTGTTATTGGTCATCACCTTCCACATAATTATCCCTGCATTATTTTAAAGAAGAAAAATCTCAACATCATGGTCTGATAGACCTATAATGAAATCAATCGTTAGACTAATATTCCTTTTTGGTAGTGAAAGGGGTAATATATAAAAATATTCCTAGGTGAAAAAGGGCAATCCACCTTTATAATCCAAATCCTTGACAGATTTGAGATTGGCTAAAATTATATAAAAAAATTAATGTATCAAAAAGTTTTATACGAATTATTGGAACTTGAAAGTTTTGGGTCAATCAACATTTTAAGTAGGGTTTTACCGTCCATGGTATTTAAACCTTTTTCTATCTCCCACCCTTTTTTAAGTGCCTACAAATGTTAACTAATTTGATATGGTGAATTTCAATTCTTTATCAAATTAGGTTTTATCTTTTCCATATAACATTAACAAATACAATTTAATAATATTTGAATAATTGTATAAGTATAGAATAATGTGAAGATACTGCAAAATTAAATCTCTTTTATTTTTCTTAATGATCTTATTAATTGAACGGATCTTTTTATGAGTCATTCTACGCTGCGTGATCAAAATCACAACGTCCATATTGTATTTAAACATAAATTATATAAATAAAATATAAGACATGTAAATTTAACAGAAAACTTATAAATGAACATCAAGTGTAAAATAAAATAGAAATTATGTAAATAAAATTTAAGACTTGCAAATAGAAGACAACTAAGTAAATTATCATAAGAGTAGTAAATTGGTGTATCGGTGGTAACAAAACAAAAACTTACAAATATAACATAAAACTTATAAATCAATAATAAGTATCAAATAAAACATAAATGAAGTAAACGAAACACAAAACTTGTAAATAGAAGGCAAAACAAGTAAATTAAAATTGTATAAAAAAATTAATGTATCAAAAAGTTTTATGCAAATTATTGAGACTTGCAAGTCTTGGATCAATCAACATTTCAAGTAGGGTTTTGTGTCCATGATGTTTAAAGCTTTTTTTAGCTCCCACCTTTTTTTTAAGTGCCTAAGAATGTTAAGTAATTGGAAATGGAAAATTTCAATTCTTTATCAAACTAGGTTTTAACTTTTCTATATAACATTACTAATGTTCTTAACAAATATATTTTAATAATTTTTAAATAAGGGAAAACGCAACCTACATCCCCAACAATGTTTGCTTAAATGGTCATATAGAATCCCTTAGTTTCATTATATCCTTTGATTATAAGTTTATAACAATCCAAATAAATATAAATATAGTAATAAGATAAAAATCACAAATATATATCACATAATACAAAAAGAATATTACAATAAGTGTACTTAATAAAATAACGTATATAATGAAAATTATTTTTAATATTAAGTTATTGTTAGTATGTCCTAATGAATTTTATTAATACTAGCTAATATCTATTAATCAAAAAATTGACTTTAAGATTTATACAAATATAGACATAATTAAAAAAGATACTGTAAATAAAATCATATACAATTAATAAATTGCTAAGAATGTTAGGTATAATTATTTTTATTTTATTTTTAAAAGAATATGACATATTAATAATGTTAAATAACTTTCTTAATATTCAAAATAATTTATAAAATTTATCTTATTTTAAATATTGTATTATTATAATTATAATATATATTTATTACATAAGTTTATAAAGTTAATTAATGGGTTGTTGTAATGAAGGGTATACTAGTCAAAACGGAATATGTGTGACCATTTATAAAACTAACGGAGTCTATATGACCGTTTAAACAAACCTTAGGGTGCTGATGGCCTTTCCCCTTTAAATAATAGTACAAGTATAGAATAATATGAGTGATACTACAACGGTGAATCTCTTTTATTATTCTTATCAATCTTATTAACTGAATGGATCCATTCATGGGTCATTCTATGGTACCATGATTTTGATCCAGTGATCAATACTGTTTTCAAATATGAATAATGTAAATGAAATATAAAATATGTAAGTTTTATATAAAACTTATAAATCAACATTAAGTGTAAAATAAAACATAAATCATGTAAATGGAATATAAAACAAAAACTTACGAATATAACATAAAACTTGTAAATTAAGAATAAGTGTCAAATAAAACACAAATTAAGTAAACGAAATATAAGACTTATAAATGGAAGGTAAAACAAGTAAATTAACATAGGAATAATAAATTAGTGTATTATTAGTAAACAAAATAAAAATTTACAAATGTAACATAAAATCTGTAAATCAACATTAAGTGTAAAATAAAACATAAATAATGTGAAAAAAAACATAATACTTGCAAATAGAGGGTAAAACAAATGAATTAACATAGGAATTGGTGTATTATTAGTAAACAAAATAAAAACTTACAAATGAAATATAAAACTTTTAAATTAACATTAAGTATAAAATAAAATATAAATTGTGTAAATAAAATAGAAGACTTGTAAATAAAATGTAAAAGAAATAAATTAATATAGGAGCGGTAAATTGGTGTATTATACTATTATTGATAACAAAACAAAAAATATATATATAACATAAAACTTGTAAATCAACAATAAGTGTCAAATAAAACAGAAATCAAGTAAACAAAATAGAAGATTTATAAATAGAAGATAAAACAACTAAATTAACAAAAGAGTGATAAATTGGAGTATTATTGGTAAATAAAAACAAAAAGTTACAAATATAACATAAAACCTATAAATCAATATTAATTATAAAATAAAATATAAATTATATAAACAAAACATAAAACTTGTAAATGGAAAGTAAAATAAGTAAATTAATATACAAATCATTAAGAAAATAAAAACTATACAAATCATTAAGAAAATAAAAACTTACTCATAGAATAAGAACTCATTATAATAATGATTACCTTATATATTGATTTTGTTTTTAAATTTGAATAATAACAATTGTGGTTTATGTAATATATGTGATGATATATGTGAAATTTTATAAAGGATAAAACTTGTTTTCAAAAATAAATTTTAGAAAGTATACCTTTTATGTTTTTCGAATCTATTTGTAAGATGGGGTGACATCGCATCCTTCTAAATCTCCTCAACAGCAGCTTCAAATGATTTTTAAGTACAAGGAAGAAGCGAAGGCTAAAAATACATGAAATATATATAAAACAGAAAATTAGATATAATTGTATTGATATATCATATATGCCTAGTAATATAAGGGTATGTTTTTACTTTGTTTTGAATCGATCCACCTCAAAAAAAAAAATTACGTAATTAATTTGTGCAGTAAACAATACTATGACAAAAAATGGAAAAAAAAGAAGAAATTATGAATGTAAAATTTATGGTTAAACTAGCTCAATAAAACGTATTCTAATTGTTTTCAATACAATTATTTTGTTTTAAATTGATAAGTGCCTTTTTTTGTTTAATTAATCAAATGAATAAACTTTTTTTTCAAATGAACGTTTAATATTGATTTACAAGTTTCATGTTATTTTTACAAGTGCTTGTTTTTCTACAGTTTTAAAATACCAATTTACCACAGTTATATTAATTTTCTTATTTTACTACTTTTATATTAATTTACTTATTTTATCTTTCATTTGTTAATTTTACTTGTAATTTACAAAATTTATGTTTATCACAGCATTAATGACGTAATTTAATTACGGCATCATAGGTTTTCCTTTTTATGTTATATTATTGAAGTAAAAATTTTATTCTTTTAGATAGAGCTTAGTTCTTGTACTAGGTATATTTGATGCTAGATTTATGAGGACAAATGTAAAATAAGTCAAAAAAATAACCAATTAAAAGGAAAATTCCTAATTCATCTTTAATTACAAAATGAATTTATGATGACAAATGTAAATAATGTCAAAAAATTTATCAATTCAATGGAAAATTCCTAATTCATCTTTTAATTGGACGTTGCAATTGAACTAGTTCGCATAACTACACTCCGAATTTTGTTTGTTAATGAAGTCACACTAGATACCAGGTGCTAGTGCCCTCACTTTTTTAATGCGGATATGCTGTTAAACCGTGCAGTTTAATAGTATATCTAAACTGAATCCGCATAAAAAAAACAAAAAAAACTAGCATTAGAGAAGGACTACACACACACACACACACACAGAGGGATGCTTATAAAACCCCGATCGATTATCCTTTCAAAACCCCTTTTAAATTACACTCTATTTAATATCAAAAAAATCATTTCTTGCTAAATTATCACCCTTCATTTACATAGGTTTTAATATTTAACAGTTTTATTTTATTTCCAACAATTTTCTGACTCTTAAAATTTTTATAGTCTATTTATCTTATTTTTCACATAAATAATTCTTTGAAGCTTTGTTATTTCTACATCTTCAAATTTTCTCTCTCTACAAAATTAAAAAATAACAGTTTCCCTAATATTAAAAATAATTAATTTGAGAAAACAAAGAAAATGCAAAAAAAGAAAATTTTAAATTTGAATAGAATAGATGAGAGAGTTATAGATTGAAAAAATCATGAAAATGAATTGACCATCAATCTAAAGAATTTACAGAAAAAGACTCGGGAAAAAAAAAAAAATACAAGACCCACTTGAGTATAAAAGAGGAGAGAAAATAATTGGGATTAGTTATATTTGTGTTTGTTTGTTAATTTAGTAGAAAAGGGGTTTTATCAAGACATTATAGGGGTGTTAAAAGCAAATCTGTATATGTGATATATCTGGGCTCGTTTCTATCCAACCCAATTTGTCAATATATTAATACGAGGGTGGCGATGACTCCTCCAAATAATAGTCTAGCCGCACCCACAAACAATGGCTGTTGGTGTAAATTTCACTAATTACGTAATACATAGATAGTTAATAGGAATTTACGATGGCACAAGAGCTCGAGCTTTGATCGGGCTTGAGCCTGGCCCAATGGTTCGAAAAAACTCAGGCCCAACCCAAGCCCTTCGATTTCAATATATATATATATAGCAAATCAGGACCAAAATATCGGTTTGCCAAACTTTTTGGAAACATTACTTAGGCCTCACAATAAAGCTAGCAGCAAGAAGACTTGGGTTTCGAAGTCAATATAATTATTTGTTGTCACTAAAATTTGGGTTCATGAATTCTTAAGGCCAACAATAAAAAATATTAACATGTGATATATAGTCCGTATTACACTAACCATAATAATGTGTTATAAATTTAACACACCATAATATAATAAGCCAATGATGCCTCTTTAAATTAAAGAGAAGTTTCCGCTAATAAACCATAATTGACTGCAGCATCAAATGACCTTTCGATTAATTCGTTTATTATCAATTTTTATATACAGTTTCATTACCTTTTTTTTATTTTTAATTTCTTAATTTATCCTTTATACAGTTCCTAACGCGTACAAGAAGACGGGACACAACTCATAAATGTGAACTTTTGTACGGGTACTACATTGACGTCGACAGAAACACAAAAGATTTTATCGAATATTTGCATCGATAATTATTTTGTCTTGATTCATTGCTTTTGATAAAGGCGCAAATAATTATAGGCTTTGCGTGGCACCCACTCGATCATCATCACATTCCAATCAACTGATGTTTAATATTTATTTATTTATTGGGGAGAAATTTGTGTGGAACTGTTCCACTGATCCAGTGCATTAAGGCTTTAAGGTGATGTGATAGCTCACTATGTCAATGCTTATGTTACATTAGCTGTAACAAACAGTCAATATATATGGGTGGTTGAATTTTGTATTTTCTTAATCTAATGGATGAGAATAATTTTAACCAAAAATAAGGTATGGGTGTAATAGTTATTTATAAAAAATTATATTTGAATCACATATTTACTTTTTTTTTTCAAATAAGTCCTTATTAATTTTTTAAAACTAAATGATTTTGTCATCCATCTCTTTTACATTTTTTTTTAAAATTTTTAAAATTTTTACAATATTTTTATAAAGATCTAAATGATTATCATATTTATAAAAATCTACAAATTCTAAATATATATTTCATTTATATTTATAATTTTTAGTCTCTCTTAAGACATAAACTAGATTTTTTTCTTTTATATAATTCAAGATGTTAAATTTAGATAAGAGGTATTATAAGTAATAAATATATTATGACTCTAATAAATTTCTAGAAAGATGATATAATGAATAAATCATTAGAACCTCTAATAATTTCACAAATTATAAAAATTAATAAATTATTAATGATTCAGACATGCGGAGAAATAATCAATTAAATTGAATTTGACTATATTTATCAAATAAATTAGGAAACCTAAATTTATCTATAAATGATATTAAAAAAAATTAAAAAGTTAGGAGTTCAAATGAGTAAAAAAATTTAATAAAGTTAAACATTAAAAAAAGACTTCAACATTAGAGATTATGATATATTAAAGTAAAAAATTAATAATATAATAAATAAAAACTCAATAAATATAAGAATAAACAAGTTGGAGATTCAATTAGATAAAATTAAAATTTGGTACAAAATTTTTTATAAATATAAATGAAAAATTTCAAAAGAATTGAAGTACTTGGAGTGTAGCCTGGGGTTTAAAATGAAAATTCAAAACTTATTGATATTTTTGTAATTATAAACTTTTTTGAGAATTTTAAAATTTGCAGCTGTTTGTTACAGTTGATGTAACGTAAGCTTTCCCCACTATTATTCTATCACACGGTAGAGTGATATTTAATAACTCTCAAAAGTGAGTCACGTTGTTGGTTTTATTTTGAATCCATTACTCTGTCGTATGATAGAATATTAATAGACTGTCCCACTGCTTGGCATTAAGTACAAACTAGTGAGACAACTCCTCTTAAGTTTTTCTCTATTTATTGACTAGAATGGCTTTGCTTGCGGGATACAGAAAACGTCTCAAGAGTTGTCATCAATAATTTGATTTAATTTAATTTGTCAATTGTCTTGTTTTGAATTAAGTCAATCCGGTTTGTTTTGTTAAAGATGGCCAAATCAAACTGTCCATGTCTAGGAAAATTTATTAACGAATAAGATGGATACTGGATCATCGTTTCTTAGCATAGTCCAATTGAAGATGCATGCTTCTTTGTAATTAATTAATATAGTGAATAGACGCCTTACTTAATTGAATTATCAATAATCTGTTAAAGATAGCCGGCTCTGCATGAACAAATCCATTGTGAAGATTCTTGCTTTGCATGAACAAATCCAATGTGAAGTTTGTTAAAGATAGCCAGCTCTCACAATCCTTAAACTTTTTGGAGAATTGAGAAGCGGGATGGATCATCCTTGACTAGCTTATAGATGCCATTGAAGCTGCTTCAATTGAAACGTTATAATCCAGTGATTAGACGTCTTAAGTAATTGAATTATCATCTTGATATCAAGTAAAGCAAGCCAGCTAATTTATGATTTCTGTTGTGTTAAAGGTGTTTTGAGTAGTTGCTTAGCCATGGCCGATCGACGTGAAAGACAAAATTTTAACTGGAAATGAAAGTCGATTGTGTTCGGTAATTCTGATATTTAAATAATATTTTTGAGAAAAGAAATAAAACTATAATTTTATTTTTTTATCAAACAATCTTTAGATAAAAAATTATATTTAACTTAAAAAACCACAACTACGAATGTTTCCAATAAAATTTTACAACAGTAACTTTTAAGTTACAATTCACTTACAGTAAAATCAAGGAACAAAAAGCATCAAGCAAAACAATCAATTGGGGGGCAGACATTTAGCTTGTTAACGGATTTATCATACATGTATTGATCATGGAAACTTGTTCATGTAATTGTTTACCCGCACGTAATCAGTGGGAGCTGATTTAAACAAAATCATCCACAGTTTTTTTTTTTTTTAATTACGGCGATCTCGGTAAGAGCAACATGAGACACTTTTAAATTCATATCATAACTTAAATTAAAAGTCCTCACTCAAACCGGGAGGTACAAATTCTCCCAATAAAAATGATTTTTCTACGATTCGAACTAAAAAATAAACCCAATCAAAATAGTTAAAGGGACTCCCTTATGAGTGAGACCGGTAAATCATCCACAGATTTAAATTACCAAATTGTTATAAGTCAAAGATTGTGGGTCAAACCCAGACAGTACCTAGACATTTTCCTATTCCCGTGTTGAATTATGGTATCAAAAGAAGTCGGTGACAAAGATAATGCTCGACTTGAAACGACATATTGCTAATATCACTTACTTTGGATCCGAACCAAAGCAGTCTATATATATATTTTTTAATGCACGTTTATCTGTAAAGCGAAAGGGATGGATAAAATTTAACGGGTGGGAATATTTTAACTCTATTACTCTAAAATTTTTAATTTTAATAGAAATATGTATTATAAAAATATTCGAATTACTATTAAACATAATTTATTATAAGTTAATATTATATAATTATTTTAAACATTTGTATAATATATTCATTATTTAATTTATAATTTTCATATTTTAAATTTTAAAACTTTTATTTTTATCCCCTTAATTAATATTTAGATGAATAATGAAGAAATTAATTTTGATAGAAATTTTGACTACAAAGTATATGTGATATTTTTCTTTTTAAAAAATAAAATGAAACAAACGTATTATAGAAGAACTTTTTTTTTTTTTAATTTGCCTTGGCCCCTCTTTTTTGTCTTCTTTTTCTCCTTTTTTTTTTATTTTTTAAGTATTATTTAATGAAATATTATCATGTTATTATTATAAGTTATTTTGGGTGTAAAATTTAATAAGTAACATAAATAAATAAAAAATTAATAATAAAATATTTATTTACAACTTGATCTAGTTATATGCTTGTAAGTATATGTTAGATCTCTTAAAATAAGTAGTTATATGGTTTTATTAATATTTTCAGTAAATAAAATTTAAGTAAATTAAATAGTATAAGTAAGATATTTTTGAAATTATAAAAAGTGTATAAAGTAAAATTTAATTTTTTTTATAAATAATATTTGAATATGTGAAGTAATATAATGTTAAAAATAATATTTAGAGTGTAAATAACTTCAACCTTTCTTTTTTAGTCTCTTAAGTAAGATTTAAATTCAAATAAAATTATTTAAAAATTACACGAGTGTGAGAAAACAGTCTAATTTGATGAAGTGCCTCAATCCCGTTATTATAAATAGAGCCTAGCCTCAACACAAACTTCATCGCATAACACTTAATTAAGCTACCAAAATGTCATCTTCTTCAGCAATATTCTCCCTCTTCTTCCTCTGTTCACTCATTTTCTCCATTGCTAATGCACAGGTTCCTGCCAATGAAAGGTTTAAGTTCGTGAATGAAGGAGAATTTGGTCCATTCATTAATGAATATGATGCGGATTACAGAATGATCAGCATCTTCAATTCTCCGTTCCAGCTAGGCTTTTACAACACAACTCCAAATGCTTACACCCTAGCCCTCCGGTGGGGTATCCAAAGGAACGAGCCGCTTTACCGTTGGGTTTGGGAAGCAAACCGCGGCAAACCGGTTAGCGAAAACGCCACCTTTTCTTTGGGGAGCGACGGAAACCTTGTCTTGGCCGAAGCAAATGGCACCGTCGTATGGCAATCCAACACTTCCAACAAAGGTGTTGTGCGGTTCAAGTTGCTTCCGAATGGAAACATGGTGCTTCTTGACTCAAAGGGTAACTTTATCTGGCAGAGTTTTGATTATCCGACTGATACTCTCTTGGTGGGCCAGTCTCTTCGCGTCGGTGGGGTCACCAAGCTCGTGAGCAGACTTTCCATTAAAGAAAACGTTGACGGCCCTTACAGCTTTCTAATGGAGTCTGATAGATTGTCAGTCTATTACAAAAGCAGCAATGCTCCCCGGCCCGTTGTTTACTTCACTTTTCCAGTTCAGTTTAGTGGCTTAAAGAATGTAACGTTCAATTCTGCCCCGGAAACTGATGAAGCTTTCGCTTATCAACTGACTCTAGATTCTTCATCCGGGGGCGGTCTTATTTTGGCAAGGCCAAAGTACAACGCCACTATATCGTTTCTTCGGTTAAGCATAGATGGGAATCTCAGGATCTTTACTTATTACGACAAGGTTGATTCGCAGCCAACGGAAGAAACGTTCACTCTCTTTGATAGAGATTCAATTTGGGAAACTGAGTGTCAGCTTCCTGAGAGATGCGGTAAATTTGGACTGTGTGATGACAATCAATGTGTCGCCTGTCCTACAGAGACGGGCTTGCTTGGCTGGAGTAAAGAGTGTGCACCGACGCTAGTGAATTTTTGTAGGAGAGCGTCTTTCCATTATTATAAAGTTGAAGGGGTTGATCATTATATTAGCAAATATAATAATGGAATTGGACCCATCGGAGTTGAAGATTGTGGCAACAGATGTAACACGGATTGTAGATGTGTGGGGTATTTTTACCATCAGGAGACATCGAAATGTTGGATTGCTTTTGACTTGAAGACTCTTACCAAATTCCCCAACTCTACACATGTTGGATTCATCAAGGTTGCCCAGCAATTAAGTATCAAATAAGTGGATAAGATCTGTGATCGAAATAATAACTGATAGGTGTGTGGGCTTTCAATGCCACCCCAATAATAACTGCTGTTGTCCATATATAAAATAATGAATGAATGAGTGAGTGAAGTGTTTGTGTAGATTGTTCTCCGATTAATGCTTTGTATTGCTCTCTACGGTTCTTATATATGCTTCTTCTTTTTTTTGGTGGGGGTGGGGGGAGGGAATAAAACAATAGTTAGCAGAAGAAAATGCGATTACTTAAGCATATAATTTAATGCTTAATTTAATCATTCTATGTTTAGTTAGATAGGAACTACAAAAGTACAAATCAATTTGGATTTTTCCTATTTCTTAAGGTCAAGACCAAGGTATAGTTCTGTGATAAGAAGTGGTCTCTCTCTAAAATTCAGGTCCGAAGTTCAAGATTATCTAGTATGTCTATTATTGAAAAAAAATAAAAAAAAAAAAAAGAGAATGAAACACATAAAAAAGGGCCGTCATTGTTTGTTGTTGCATCTGGAAGATGCTAATAAGATGAAGATCCTTCGCAATTGTCTTTATCAATTTCCCAATTCTCGACTCGTTGCCATCTTCTATGTATAGACTATATCAGTATATTGTGAAAAGTCAACAACCTTTATGGATATATTTGCCGCTCCTCTTTACTGCTGCCATTGACGCATCGCATACATATAATCAAATGCGGATTATCCGCTCAAAGATTTTGTAGACTTATATGCTTGTGTTGGATATTTGTGTTTGGTATTTTAAAATACCAATATTCGAAATTTTATGAAAAGAGAGCACAAGTTGGTTTATGTATACAGAAAACAACTTTAAAGAGGTAAGAGGCCCAAGCACACGGGACCGAGTCTAAAGAGAAGGTTTCATTTTAAAAACCTCAACACCCAAAAACTCACGCACATGGTGAGTGAGTTTGGTCTATTATCTTGGAGATCAATCCACCTTGTTTTTGTCTGAGAAATCTTCTCTAAAGAGTGGAAATTATTGACCTTTGGGACAATGCATTCATTTTTCTAAAGCTGCTGTTCCAGGAGGCCTCTTGTTGTTTTGCTCAATTCTTTTCCAGCAATTAGATGATTCTAATCATAAGTGGAATTTAAACTTATCAAGTTTTCTAAAATTTTCGCCAAATTTCGGGTGAAAAATGGATAGGTCCCCCATGATGAATGGGAAAGCCAACAATTCAGGCTTTTTTTAAAAAATGTCAACTTTATCGGCTCCTCCGCGTCAAACTTTATTTGCCAATTTAAGGAGCACATGGTTTTGTATCTCAATAATTATCTTGTTTATTGCTATTTATAGATCGTTCAAATCCGCCAAGATAGAATAGTAGAATGAATTCATTTGAGGACATTACGTAGTGCGTTCGTGATGTTTCTTTTTTTTTTTTTTTTTTTTTTTTTTTTTTTATTAAAAATTATTATGATATTATTATTATTTATTATTATAATTAATACTATCGATATTTACAATCGTATATATTAATTTATATTATTACATTCAATTCTAAAGACATACTTGACAAACGACCTCGATTTATGACACCCTTACTCCACTCACATTTTTTTGAGGGAGAAGAAATTATAAACATTTAACCCCACAATACTTTTGTGGAGGCTTGAACCGCTGCCCTTGTGAGAGCAGCGGCCCTACCATCGGGCCACAGGCCCTTTGGCGTTCGTAATGTTTCTAGCTCGGCGGATTTGAACCATCTATAATTAGCAATAAACAAGACAATTATTACTATTGAGGACTTTACGCAGCGCGGTCTTCATTTGAGGACACATCCCGATTATTAGTATTGACTTTATTAATCTTGCTTTGATTGCGGGACAAAGAAAAATTTTCAAGAGCTAGCTGTAACCAATACTTTTAATTAATTTGTCAAGATTCTTGTTTTGCATATAAAAATTGTTAATAACGGTGGCCGAATCACACATCATTTTCTGGAAAATTGGCAAATATTATATTTTCAACATTAATTTCGACCTTTTGTGTAGTGGCTGCACCGTTTAATTGCTGTAGCACATGTCATTGAAAGATACTCCAACAGCACAGTTATAAGATAATTTTTTATTTTAAAAAATTATTTTAAATTATGTGAAGTTTATTAATTCATTAGTGAAATAATACAATTAATTCAATTAAAATATATACTATTACTCGATTCTTTAAAGAATCACTAACTGCTTAATGAATGACACATTAATTGACATGAAATTTAAAATAAAAAATTTTGAGATATTTATCATTAACTTTTGGAGTATCTATTATGTCTCCAATTATAATCTAGTGGTTGTTATAACTAATTCAATTATCCAATAGAGTAATGTTACACATTCTAAATTTTTTATCCCAAAAAAAATCTAAATAATGAGGCATTCATCAAATGTTTGATGAGATAATACAAATTTACTTTGATTTTATAATGAATTATCAACCACTTAATGAATGACACATCATTAAAATTTAAAAAATCTATCATTTCTCTTATTCATATATCATCTTATTTAAGTAAAGGGAAAAGGAATGTTAGGTCCCTATCGTTTGATGAGGGGACATAAAGACACCTACCATTTCAAAAAAGAAATGTAAGTGCTTTTTCCATCAATAATTCCATTTATTTTAACAAAAAGAAAAGATAATATTATACATTTACAACAAATTACATGGAGAATGATTGTTAATCCCCCAACGTTTGGGAAAATGAAATATTTTTTAAAAAGAAATATAACCACATTTCCATTAATAAATTTCATTTATTTTAGCTAAGAAAAGGGTAATATTAATATTATTATCCTCAACCTCATCATCATCATCATCATCATCATTATTGTTATTTATTAATGTCATTTTTTATAATAATAATAATATTGTTAAATTTCATTAATTTTATTATTTATTATTATTATTATTATTATTATTATTACTATTACTACTACTACTATTAGGAAGTGTTTGGTTTTAAGAAAGGGATGGAGAAGAGAGGAGAGGAAAGTGGAAGAAAGGAGAGGAGAGTATATTAAAATTATTTTCTAATGTTTGATTTGTTCTAAAATTATATAAGGAAAGGAAATGTTTTAATTTTTATTTGGACACTTTCACCCTTTAGTGTTAAACTTTTAATATTTATTATAAATATAATTCAAAAATTAAATAATAAATTTATATTTAATATATTATATAAATAACTAATAAAAAGTTATTTTAGATAATATAATTATATTTATAATTAAACTCTATTTAAAAAGTTCATTAAAGTAATTTTATTTTAAAATTAGTTTAATTTAATTTATTTCTAAATAAATTATGACATAATACAAATAATTTCTTAATTAATATATTATAATTTTAAAATTTTATTTGAACAACAAACGCCGCGCGATACGCGACGCTACGCCACCACCACACCATGTCATTTTAACTCGAAAATTATATGAAAATAATCGAACCTGACGATCTATGATTGAAACAACTTATTTACCAAAATACTTGATGTCTGGATCCGAGATAGTTAGAAAGTTTTCCAATTTCTTTTTACCGGATTTGAGGAAGATAGATTTATTTTTCATTTATATGATGGTATAATGGCGATCGGCGGGCGGTATAACCAGATAGGCGGTGACGCCCACGCGATTCCTAGCGGAACGATGTCCTGATCGCGAATTTGTATTTATATTTTTTAAAATTAAATAAATAAAGTAATTTTATTAAATTATTTAAATATAAAATTTTATTAAATTACTAATATAAAATTAATTATCTACAATATTAAATTGATAAAATAAAATTATAAATAAAAATATTAAACAAGTTAATAAAAATTGAAAGGGTAATTTTGGATGTTTTGGTTTCCAATAGAGGAGGAATTCAAATTCATCACTCTTTAGGGTGGAATCTAAATTCCACATTATAATGTATATTAAATTCTAATGGAAATTAAATTCATAGAAATTATGGTAAATCAAACAAAGGAAATAAATAAAGAGTTTAAATTACTTCCCTTTCTCCATTCCTCTCCTTCCAACCAAACACATCCTTAGAACTGATACTACAACAACTACTACTATCATAACCCTTTTCTCAATTAAAATAAATAAAATTTATTATTGAAAAGAGGTTTATATGTCTTTTTAAAAAAATATTAGGGAGTTTTACGTCGCTTTCGCTAAATAATATTAGGGAGTTAACTGTCATTTTTGTGTATTTTGTTGTAACCGTACAATATTGACCTTTTTTCCATTGAAAGAAACATAATTATTGGCAAAAAAAAAGACTTATTTGTCTTTTTTAGAATGTTAGGATTTTTTATATCTCTTTTCCCAAATATTGGGAATACTTTAATATTTTTACATAAAGCTAATATTCACATAATTTTAATTTATTAAGGTCTCCGATAATTATTATTTTTGTATAAGATCACACTACTTAATATTCAACAATGTGATTTTTTATTCACTTGTTACTATGTGTTCTTTTAACTAATTATATGTCAAAATATTCAAACACACATGAAATATGTGAATGAAAAAGAAAAAACAATGCTCTTGCAGTAGCCTACATTTCCACACCTATTAACTGTTATTGGATGGAGTAGATAATACAGAACTTAACATGTCCCCTTCTCTATGTTATTATCGGAGACGACATCATATGTAATTGTCATCGGATCCAATATGTAACAGAAACTGATCTTTACCTAAGTAAGGTTAGGGACATAATTAAGCTAACTGTCAAATAAAATTTTAAAAAAGTCAAAACTTATGAGTCAACTAGACAGATTTTCTTTTAGTAGATGATGAATACATTTTCGATTTGAATCCGTATAAAAGTTAATGAAGATGAGGATTGAATTGTTATTATTTTATATCAATAAGACAATAATGCTGGGGACTTAATTATACTAGTATGATCTTTTAATGAGTAGAAATTTAAGTGGTAATTGGTAGTTAATAAAGATAAAAAATTAAATTTTTATTTATATATTATTACTTAAAGATACATGACAAAAAAAATTTAATACTTCAAGAAACTCAGATCATAAGGGCGCTTAGATTATAATTTGAGAAGCTAATAAGGAAATAACAAGGCAAAGCCTTTATGGCTATAAGTGGTAAGTATTCATGACCCTATTTTGAAATGAAGTTAGACCGCTGTAATTAGAAAGGTACAACACAAAAATATTTGATAAACACTAACTGTTATAACTTAAATATTATGTTGATATAATTTTTTACTTGTACGATGAAAATCTATTATATCTTTAATAATTTTAACAAAATTATTATTTAAAAAATATATTTATTATATACTATTGAATTTGGTTCTATATTAAAAAATTTCTTCCACCAATAGCTGTATCGTAAGCTACAACACATCGACTCTAAATAAAACCCATCTTATGTATCAAATTTTATTGGTGCATTGACAATGTTAAAAAAATATAATTCTTTTGGATCCAAATCATAGCTGTCAAATTTAATTCGATGAACTTATTACCAACAAGAAAAGAACAATAATCAAATTTGCACATTGGCTATCATGCGTTGCTAACTATAAATTCAGACCAACCTCATCTCGATATTCATCACCCATTAAGCAAGCAGCATGTCATCTTCTTCTGCAATATTTTCCCTCTTCTTCCACTTCTCACTCATTTTCTCCATAGCTAATGCCCAAGTTCCTGCCGATGAAACGTTTAAGTTTGTGAATGATGGAGAATTTGGTCCATTCATTAATGAATATGATGCAGATTACAGAATGATAAGCATCTTCAATTCCCCATTCCAGGTTGGCTTTTACAACACAACACCAAACGCTTACACCCTTGCTCTACGCTTGGGGGTGCAGCGAAACGAGCCAATTACCGCTGGGTCTGGGAAGCAAACCGGGGCAAACCAGTTCGTGAAAACGCCACCTTTACTCTGGGGACCGACGGAAACCTTGTCTTGGCCGAGGCAGACGGTACTGTCGTCTGGCAATCCAACACAGCCAACAAAGGTGTTGTAGGGTTCAAGTTGCTTCCAAATGGCAACATGGTGCTTCATGACTGAAAGGGCAACTTTATCTGGCTGAGTTTTGGTTACCCAACTGATACTCTCTTGGTGGGCCAGTTTCTTCGAGTCGGTGGGGTCACCAAGCAGGCTCTCCGTTAAAGAAAACGTTGACGGCCCTTACAGCTTTGTACTGGAGTCTAATTAATAGGTTGTCTCTCTATTACAAAAGCAGCAATGCTCCCCGGCCTGTTGTCTACTTCACTTTCCCTGTTCAGTTTAGTAGCTCAAAGAGTGCAACGTTCAATGCTGCCCCGGAAACTGATGAAGCTTTTGCTTATCAACTGACTCTAGACTCTTCATCCGGTGACAATCTCATTTTGGCAAGGCCAAAGTACAACGCCACAATATCGTTTCTCCGGCTAAGCATAGATGGGAATCTCAGGATCTTTACTTATTACGACAAGGTTGATTCGCAGCCAACGGAAGAAACATTCACTCTCTTCGATAGAGACTCGATTTGGGAAACCGAGTGCCAGCTGCCGGAGAGATGTGGCAAATTGGGGGTGTGTGACGACAATCAATGTGTTGCTTGCCCTACGGGAAATGGTTTGCTCGGGTGGAGCAAGGAGTGTGAGGCGAAGAAAGTAACATCTTGTAGGCCAAATGACTTTCATTATTATGAAGTTGACGGGGTTGATCATTATATGAGCAAGTATACGAGGGGAACTTCAACTAAAATCGTAGAATGTGGCAAGAAATGCACTGCGGATTGTAAATGTTTGGGGTACTTTTACCACCAAGAGACATCCAGATGTTGGATTGCTTATGACTTGAAGACTCACAAAATTCCCAAACTCTACACATGTTGGATTCATAAAGGTTCCCAACAAGTAAATATAAAATAACGGGAAGCTCAAGTAATGCTTGGTGATCAAGGTTATTTTATTGTTCGTGTTGTTCATTATGGCTATCGCGCCATGTTTGATTCTCTGATTGAAATGTTTTCTTAACCTTATTCATAATAACATATGAAGTTTTTGTTTACAATAACTTATCATATTCGATCCTTTATCAATACAAGTTGATATACCAAAGGTGACTAAAAGGCACCAATGTAAATTATATTGGGTCTTTCGAATGTTAAATGCCCATTTACACTTCCTAGCTGGTTCTTACCCTTCACAATGGATCAATTGCTGTTCATGCCTACAAAAATGAACAGATTGACCGTAGTGATGTGTGGGCATTTGGTTCAGTTCAGTCCGAACCGAACCGAACTGTATTATGATAATTTAATTTGGTTTGGTTCGGAGCAAAGAACCAAATGGTTCAGAAATTTTGAACCATTTGGTTTTTTATTTGGTTAGGTTCAAAACCGAACCAAATGGTTCAAAAAAATTAAAATTAAAATTAAAATTAAAATTAAAATTAAAAAATAGTTTAAAATTTATCTTTTTTATTTTTGTTTGTTATTTAATATATGATATTATATATGTCATAGCATACACTTTATTTTATTGTTGAACTTTATTATTTTAATTTATTATTGTTAGATTTTATTATATTGGTTATTATTTATGAATTTTTAGATTATTTTTAGAATTTATAATGTTAATTTACTATTGTTAGATTTGATTATTTTGTTTATTATTTGCTAATTTATAAACTCAAAATTATTGTTGTATTAATAGTGTATTATTATATTATTATTTTTTTATTGAATAATGAATATATAGGATAAAATCAAATCGAACCGAACCTAACCGAACTGAACTGAACCAAATTATAGAACCGAACCGAACTGAACCAAATTAAATTTGGTTCAGTTCGGTTCGGTTATATAATTTGATTCGGATTTGGTTCATAAATTCATGAACCATTTGGTTCCAATTTGGTTCGATTCTAGGACTGAACCGAACCAAACTGAATAGTGCCCACCCCTAGATGTCTTACTAGCTAGAAGGCCCAAGATTTTTGCCCGTTAATTATGTTGCACTATCTTTATTTTTTCTTAACTAAATAATGATAGAGTTATATATATATATATGTGTGTGTGTGTGTATACACTGATTTAGAATGAAAAAATTCGTTGTATAAAACCATTATAGACCTATATAACTATTTTCATTAACCATTGTCACTTTTCAATTAATTACTTCATGCCACATCAATTTGTATACAATTATTCATTCAAAATTGTTTGTTGCTCTATCATTATTATTTACAGTAATATCGTTGCAACAATTTTGGAGGCATTAATAAAAAGAAAAGAATGTTATTTTTTCAAATGAGCCTAGAGTGCAAGTATTAATAAGAAAAGAAGTTAAATAATAATAATAACAAACTTACAACAATTTTTATTTCACTTTTTAAGGTTAATTTGGTGCAATTAACATTTTTTTATATTAATGTCTTCATAATTGTTGCAAGGGTATTATTGTAAAAAAAAAACAAAATGACAAGAGTGCAAGTATAATTAATAACAGGAACATTTAGGGATATTTTTTAAAATATAAAAATTAAATAAGTATTTAACTCAAAATATAAGGATTGAATAAGCATATATCCGATCTTATTATATCTTATGTTGACACATAATGGATGGGTCTTTTTGCTTTTGCACTGGAGGAAGTCTTTATTCTGACCCATATATAAGGTCCGTCCCATTAAGAGTTATACATTTTCTCAATAATCAATATGTTGGTGCAAGAAAGTAGAAGAGTACCAGAATCCTCATTGCTCTCTCATGTTTGTCTCCATACCAATAGTGGCGGTGGTGGGAGCGTGTTGGGTTGGACAAAGCTCGTCAAAATCCAACCAACCCATTATTGAATGTGTTAAAATAAAATAAAGCCAATCCAATTAAATAAATATGTTGAACCTAATTTAATTCAACTCTTAATTTATCAGATTGGGTTGAGTAGAGTTGATTAGATTGAAGGTAAAATTTAAAATTAAAAACTAAAATAAAGAAAAAGATATGAATTTGAAATGACACTTATTAAAATCAAATATAAATCTATTATAATATGAAATTTTCATTTACCGTCTAGTGTTTGATAAAGAAAACTAAAGCCCATTATCTTAAAATTAAGAAACTTTCGACAATAAACTTCTAGACATGCGTATTCCATGAAAATAAATAAATCAATTCAATATTACAAGTTAAAATTACAATTAAGAATGAATAAATGAAAGAAACACATTAGTTTAATTGAGAATTGAGATTTAAGGGAGCAATTTTAGTTTTTGAATTATAATCGATGGCAATAGATACGAGAATAAAATAGTCTCTTTTATAAAAATAAAAAGAGGTTAAAATGCTGCCCTCACATTTGGAGGGTAGCAGCCCTGATGACCCGACCAAAGTCTCTTTTATAAAAATAGTTATTAGTGTTAAAAATCTGAGCAGTGCTCCATTAAAATTGATGTGAACTAGTTCCAACAATAGATTGATTTTCAAATATCATTTATAGTTTTATGTAATATGAGTTGTAGTATGAGTATTAGTCTCATATAATTTAAAAAAAAAGAGAGGTTAAAATGTAGGTTAGTCGATTAGGCTTTACGGTTTTGCAATTAAGAATTAATATATTGTCATTATTATTAATTTATTATTTACATGGCTTGGGTTGTATTAAACAAATTTATCATATCTAATCTAAATCAACCCAATTATTAATTAGGTTTATAAAAATTTGACCCAATTTATCCATATTAACACACTCAACTCATTAAATTTATATTGAATTAGATTGAGTTGAATCGAGTACATTAGGTTGGATTTTGTTTATCCACCCTAGCACACTACGGATACGACTTTTATAAAGTAAGCAAGTGGAGACTACAGCAGAACCATAGATTCATTGAGAGTCTATATTGATCCGGTGACAATGTGGTCCAAAATTTTGTTTGAAGAACAGAAAGGTTGACCCTCAGTACCAATTGGATTTAGGAGAGTCAGCCAATCAAGATGTTGATGCCGAAAAACGACATCAACAACTGAATTTGTTTTCTTTGGGGAATAACAGCACGAATCCAAGCTCAAATGTCTGTCCGATCGCAACTTTATATACCTACTAATCAGAAAATATGGTTAGGATACGCTCGTGGGGTTCCGGCGTAGACCCTCTGATGCTTTAGTCAGAAATAGTGTATATGAGGAAGAAAAATGAGAGGGGAGAACTATGAAAAGTTCAAATCAATGAGTTTTTTCAGTTGAGGGACTGAAAATCATGTAGAGAATATTCAGTAGAAGTTTTTGGTTGATTTTTGCTAACCTCTTTCTCTGTTGTCCCCCTCAGCTTAAATAGCCCTTGATCGTGGGTGGTTACCACCTTAACTTTAGCCCACCTTCTTCAGCAGTTGTGAGTGGTTAATAATTGAAGGCGGTTTAAGAAATCGTGATATACAACTTCCCTAAAAATTAGGCCACGTTGTCTTAACCAATTTCTTTTCGTGTCAAGCCAATTCTGGGGTTGGATAAATAAATTTCGAGGTCGGATTTCTTCATTTTCGGGTCGGACCGGTGAATTTCCTAGTCGTTCATATAGGCTTAAGGTTGTATCCTAAAATTAGGTCATTCACATAAATCTCAGGTCGTACTTGTAAACTAGATTGCCAACATAGGCTTCAAGTTGTACTTACGAGGTCAGCTTGACAACAATGAGTTCTGAGTAAATTGAGGTCAACTATATTTTTGGATTTTTCAGAAAAAGCCAATCCAAACACCAGTCCCTTAGTTTTCAATACCAGAAAGTCATTGATGGTGTTGGAAACTAATTATTTAAAATAGAAAAACTTTCTCAAACCCAAACACCAGTCCCCTAATTTTCAATACCGAAAAAGTATGATCGGTGTTGGAAACTTAAATAAAAATAATTAGGCATGCCAGTAAATAAAGTTTAAAGCAAATAGAGAGAAATTGAAATTAATAAGAATTAATTTTGGTAGTGAAGCAGAACAAAGATAAAGGTGGGTTTAATAAACTGAATAATAATTTGGCAAGAATAAAGTAAAACAAAAAGAAAGAGAAAGAATAAATAAAAGGGGAAATTTACGTAAATAACCCAAAAAATTTTAGCCTTTACAGCTAACCCCCTCAATTTTGTTCTATCATCATTAGCCAAAGAACCATCCAAATACCGAAAAAGCCCCTCCCATAATCACCCCCAAAAATTTTTTCGCGTGCTCTCTCCCTCTCCTCCCTCTCTCCGTCCTCTATCCCTCTTTTCGCCAAAATTTTCATTCCAACAAACTTGATCATCGCCGGCGGGTTCCCGGAATCATTCTTCGGCAGCCAACAATATCAAACTTTCAGTGAAGATTGGAAATAAAAACCTAGGTAAAAACCCTAGACTTTAAACCATAGATTATTTTTTATTCTTTGTTATTGTTTTTTTGTTGTGAGTTGATGCGGAGAAAAAAGCATAAGTTTGCCATACGGTTTATATGGCTCGGGAGGCGAAGCGGGTGAACGCACCGCGTCGCATGCCGCGACAGCATGCTCGACATGCTACGTGCGACGCGACGAGGGCCAGATGGGATGCGACGCGCCCGCCGATGTCGCGCCGCCGCCCGTCGCATGCCAAGCACGTGCGATGTCGCTACCGCGCGGCCGCGACGCCGATGTCGCGCACGCAGTGCCCAACTTAGCGCGACAGCGCCTGTCAGCTGCGGCTGGCGTACCGGCGTGTCGCTGCTTTAGGTGCATGTCGTCGTCGACTTTGCAAATGTGACAGCACTGTGCACTTTGGTAAACGTGATGTTGCACTGTGAACAGTTTCAAAATTTTTTTTTTAAAGTTAATTTCACTTTTATATTTTTATGAATGTAATGTAATAATGTTAAAAATTTTATAGATACATGGAGAAATCAGAAGAATCACAAGAATAAGAGGAATCACAAGAATCAGAAGAATCAAGAATTGAATTGGGCAAGATGAAATTAGCTTATGCCGATCACTTTCCGGGACGAATTTCGAGTATGTGTAACTTTGCTACCGTCATAAAAGCTATTGAGCGAAAATTGACGAAACGGCAATTGCGTCTGTTCAAGAAAGATATATTTGGGCATTTCTTGGAGTGCCGAAGTTTTCCATTTAGTGGCGTACTTTTGCATAATGTGATGCTTAAACAAGTAGCCCATGGGGATTCCGAGAGAGATGAGCAGTTATGGTTTCAAATTGGTGAGCATTTGATACGCTTATCAATTGGCGAATGGTGTTTGGTTACTGGACTTACCTATGGTATAGATACTACAGTAACAGATTTAACAACAATCCATTGGCTCTGAATACATATTTTGGTGGTTTGTTTCGCAACATCACTCTTAAGCAATTCGATGCATTATTTGAGGAGTTGGACTTCGAGGCAATAGTCGACATGGATGCATTAAAGATTGCACTCTTTTATTTTGCAGACAGAGTTTTAAATGGAAGAAAAAGTCACTGTCAAATCAATTTTTCATGGCTTAACGAAGTAGATGATATTCAACACTTTCGAAATCGTCCATGGGGTCGTTTGTCGTGGGAAATAATATACGAAAGTCTTGACAATGCACTAAGCGAGAAAGACGAGAAATTTAAGACAACTCGACTAAAAAAGCCAAATCATAACATTCAAAAGTTTAATGTTTACGGCTTCACATCCGGGGTTCAGGTGCGATGTTTTTTTTTTTTTGGCTTAATTAGTTTTGTAACAACATTAAATATTTAATGGTATCTTTAATAAGTTTATTACTTTGGTTGTTGCAGGCTTGGATTTACGAAGAATTCGGTGGTCTCCCGTCAGTATGGGTCATAAAAACGAAGAACGACATTCCCCGTATCGTGCGATGGAAACCCATGGCTTCTTCTAAAATAAACTTTACTGAAGTTTATTCGTTCTTGAACGACGAATCTCGTCTGGTAAGTAATATATATTGGTAAACGTACATTATTATTTTTTTCGTTACTAAATGCGAGGAATTCATGGTAGGGGGCGTTTTACTAACTCTTGAGCCGAATACAAAGGAGAGTTGAAAAAAATGTTGGCTGACTGTGAATGATTACATGCCACGTATTCCAAGTTGGGTTGATAGGGTCGGTATCCCATAAGTAATATTATTTATTTACTTGAAATTTCTTGATTATGATTTAATAATTTGTTACATTTCTACAGCATCAACCTTCAATTAACGTGCCGCCGCCCATTACAAGGCAATCAGAAGAGTATGACGACATTCCAAGCCCAGCACCAGAGTAGCATCATGACACATCTGCAAATGAGCAGCCTGTCGACGACCATCAGGAGTAAACAGATGTTTCTGATAACCCACATGATTATGAGGTTATAAATTATTTATTTTTTTTTCATATATAAGTCATTCTAGCAATCCATTATTATAAATATTTTTTTTAATAGTCGAAGACAAAGCATCATTATGATTACATGCGACTACGAATGGACAAGATTGATCGTAACATTTATGAACTTAAGTCTGAATTTAAAAAATTTAAAGAAACTGTGGTGGGATTCATTGATTCACTGGGTAAACATTCACAGAAGAATTCTCCGACTGGACGCTTGTATGCGGTGAGCTATTTTAAATTTAACAATTATGTTCATTTAGCTTATTTTTCTAATTTTTAATTTATATGTTCATCCTACCGAATGGACATGCCCGTAATGAATATGGAGCGTATGCAGATGTTGGCCACCAAAATTTGTCAACTCCTACGTCATTGTATAGTTTTTATGAGGATGTTAGTGGGGAGAGCGTGCAGGTCTTCACTGAGGCGCCTCAGGGCATTAGTAAGTTCGGCCGGGCGTACAGACCGTCGTATGTCTTCAATAGTCCTTATCTGATTCCTCCACTTGGGAGAGGAAAGAATGTCAGATCTCTACCTACACCCCAAATCATGGAGCATGCGATTGACAGGAGTACGGGTGCAGATATAAATCCACTTAGGGGATTGGAGGATCCAAGTCTGTATGATGAGTTTGACCGATGGTTCGCTGGTGATATGACAGTGAATCGGAGAGTACAATACCCGCGATCGTTCTTTGCAGTAATTTTGGGTCATACTTCGATGAGATGGCAGGGTGACGAGGTAAACATGTTTTTTTATTTTCTTTGAGTGTTGTACAGATGTGCATTAATTTTGTTTAGTTTTAAATTTACATATTTATGTTCGTATTCACGAGTATTTTTGCTTGATTAGTGAAGAGCAACGGCAGTATCCAAATGTCTTACCTCACGTGTCGTACATACAGATACATTTTTTTGGGTAACGTGTTAACATAACTTATAATTACTCTGTTTAATTTCTTTCAGTATTGTAAAGTTTTGTTAATATCTACATTTTTTGGTTATCTATATACTAGGTGTTCTTGAACCATTTATGGAACAAAGGACATTGTTCAGTCGATTCATTAGTATATAGCGATAGTTTAACTAGTTATATTGGTGGGCGGCAGCACATAATGTCCAAACCAATGACAGATGTCGATATGGTATGTATTTTATTGTATGTTACAGACAATTAAATGTGTCTGTTTGTTACATGTTTTGAATTTCATATAAATTTACGAGATTTTTTTTTATATATAGGTATTCATCCCCGTTAACTTGGACCGTCGGCATTGGGTACTAGCGCGAGTTGACTTCCATAAGAGTAAAGTATGGATTTATGACTCGTTACTGGCATCTCGAGACGATAGAAAGTACAAAGCCAAATTCAAGCCGTTTGAAGTTATATTCCCGCAATGGTTGGATTATGTTGGATTGTACAACACCCGACCAGAGTTACGGAGTGCCAACCCTTGGAAAGTTGTTGCAGTTAAGGATGTGCCGCAACAAGAGTCTGGGACTGGTGATTGCGGTGTTTTTTTATTGATGTTTACAATGTATTTAATGTTTGGGCTCAAATTAGAGTTTAACAGTAGCCATGAGGACTATTTTAGGAAGAAGATTGCAGTTGACATTTTTAATGACGATATTGCATTGTAAGCGTTGTAATAATATAAATTTTAAGACATGGATTTTTATCGCATAAGCGTATTTAAACTTATATTATTGTAATGCTTACATTTTAATATGAAATAAAATCAAAATAAATTAAAAGAAAGTTCATTATATATAAGGGTACAATAGAAAAAAAAAAGATTATTTTTCAAGCATAATCAAGCGAAACAATACAATTAACTTCGACTCGTCGCAATGGGATTCTTACATCGCTTACGGTTATGTCCTAGTTCATTATACCGTCCACATCTAACAGTCCTCCGGTTAACGTCCTCGCCAGTCGAAGGTATTTAGAGCTCTTTACGACGACCAGGTGGCGGTGCCTCGACCGGTGGATAAACGTGCATATCTCGAATTTCATCTGGAACTTTCCAATCAGCAACGTCGCCAACTGGCTCCACAGGTTGTGCGTAAGCCATCACCAATGATTCCTTAGTGTAAAAATCGGAACAAAGGTTTATGTAATCCACTCGAACAATTAGACAAGCCACTATTGCATGAGCATGCATGTCGATCGTGAAATACTCTACAGGAGCAAGTTCTCTTGGGTATGTCAACTAAGCCTTCTTTAATCCCACCACCCAAAACTTGAAATCTATTCGGAGACACATGACGAACAATTATTCTTTCAGCCATAGTTCTTCTCTCACTGAGTATTTCATCTGCCCATGTTGTTAGCCAAGTACTCATTGATTCAACCACATTTTTTCTATCATAAAATCATTGCTGCAATATTTTTCTAAAGTGATCAACAAGATGAGTAACAGGAAATTTTCGCGGTTCTCTCATGAAAGAATTAACACTCTCTGCGATATTGGTGGTAAGTATACTATATCTCCTACTTTCAAACTGAGACCTTGCCCAATTACATGTGCCCACATTATTCTCTAAGTAATCAGCCGCACTCGAGTGGAGCATCCACAAACCTTCAAGTTGTCTTTTAAAATCTTCGTGTCCATATGCTTTTGCTGCATTAATAAAGGCTGGTTCAAATTCATCCCAAAGAGCTTTGGACATCCTGAACTTCGACTTAATATTACCTTTCACATGATAAAAACAAATGCCATGAACTACATTGTGAAATACTTTCAAAATGGATCTCCTTATGGCAGTGCATCGATCAGAGATAATAACCAACTCCAACCTATCACCAATCACTCCGTGTAATTTCGTCATAAATCATTCCCAAGCCTCATTGTTTTCAGAATCCATAATTCCAATGGCTAACGGATACAATTGATTATTACCATCCAGACATGCGGCCACAAACATACTTCCACGGTATAGCCCCTTTAAATGAGTACCATCTACAAAGAATCACAGTCGAATGTATCGCATAAAACCCTTTGACTAAGATCCAAGTGCTACAAAATAGTACAAGAAATTATCATTTCCATCCAGTTGGAGGTGAGTGACTGTACACTCATTCGCTTTACTCAATACGTGAGAGTATTTAGGAAGTAAATTATATGATTCCGCCGGATTCCCTCGAATTATTTCAAGACCAACTTCTCTAGTCCGATATGCCTGCTGATATGTTAACTGCACACCATATTCTTGCTACATATCTGCCCTAATGTCATTCAGAGTATATTCTTTTTTTCTGAATATATTTATCTGCGATAATGTGACCAACAACTCGGCTCCTAACTTTACGACGACCACCAACCAAAACCTTATTATGACAAGTGTGGGTATTGTCAATTCTCTTCACCACCTAAGGACTATTTTGCTCATTCAAACTTTTAATTGCTCGAATACACCATTTACATGATTTCAAACAGCAGTGAGCCTCAAAACGTGTCGTTGTAGACCGAGCAATCTTGAAATCGAACTTATCTCTAAAGGCAACCTTGCGCAGTTGTAATATTAACTCGTTCTTTTCAACAAATAGTTTGCCTATACTGATATCATCTGAGTCACAACTGCTAAGAAAACTTAGAGCAACCATGCTCGAAGGCAAAATTGGAGCAAGACTTGTCAGGGGGTCAATTCTTATTCTCGAGCTGGCCATTGGAGGAATAGATCGGTTGTCTCTGTTATTCATAGGAATATTGTCTTCACCCTCATATTCATGCTGAAACGACGGAATATTGGAAAGACCAACATCTCCATCATCACCTGCATTATTCAAATGAGTGCCCCACATATTATTAGAACCTTCTACACAAACATTATCTGCCTCTGTGTTGCCAATATTATCAACAAGATCATCATTATCGCGGAAATCATTATTGTGATACGTAGAATATCGTTGCTCCAGCAACATCGTTAGTGGAAATACCTCTTCTCCAACATCCGCTAACATAATGTCGTTGTCATCAATGTTGTCATTATTGTCGTGGATCGAGAAAATGTCAGTAATGACATCGCCCTGGCAAAGACCTCATCTTCAATATCGGCCCACATATTTGCTCTAAAAGAAGTTTCGCTTCAACAGTGGCTCAACATCTTCGCTTGAACTTGAGAAGATGTCAGAATAAATATAGAATGCATCCATAGTTAGTCACATCGGATGCCATATGCAATACAACCTTCACCATTTCATCATTGGGATATGTCCACGAACATGCACGATAATATGTGTTACTTGACCTCAAAGTTGTCTTCATTGGGATTTATTTGTAACACCTCATATACTCTTGCCAAAAACTCATCAAATAAATAATTTTTCCGAACCAAAAAAGCAGTATTTTTAGCATTCACATACTCCAAACTCCCATCCGCTAATGTCTCCCACCAACCATCATAACACAATTAAAGCACAACTACATCCATTAAACCTGAAATAATAAAAAATAATTTAATTAAGCACTATAAAACTAATGCAATTACTTAATATTTAAAAAAATTTGAAGTTGGATTTGTGCGATGAATCTGCTTATAAGTGCCACAGTCGCTGTCGCTCGATTTTGGCGACAGACTGTCGCCGATTTTGGCGACGGCTGTCGCACTAAAAGGCAGATTCAATGCTTTTTCCTCTTAGAGCGACAGGCAGCCTGTCGCCAAAAATCAGGCGACAGGCAGCCTGTCGCACTAAGAGGCAGATTCAATGCTTTTGCCTTTTAGTGCATCGCTGTCGCAAAATGTTTGTGCGACGGTGGCACCGTCCCCGAAACCAGCGACAGGCAACTGTCGCCTGACGAACTCTTGATGCGACGGTGCACAGCCGCACGAGGAGTCCGTTTGAAGTAGATTGCTGTTTGAATCTAGATAGATTAACCTGTATTTGATCTGAATACACTTTTATGTTGTTTTTTGCTGCTGCCGACATTGATTAAAACTGTAAAGCTGCCTTTGGTTTGAGGTGGGGAACGAAGAAGATAAGCTGTGTTTGATTTGTAAAGAAGGGTAGTTTCGGTAACATACTTAATGTTTGGCTAATGATGATAGAACAAAATTGAGAGGGTTAGCTGTAAAAAGACTAAAATTTTTTGGGTTATTTACGTAAATTTCCCAAATAAAAGGGTAGGGTATAGAGAAAAAGCATAATCACGTGACTTAAAAGGCATTGCAAACATATACTTCGTCTTTTTCCTAATACCTTTTGGATCTTGATTTGTCTCAATCTTCCGCACGTTCACAAGAAAAGTAAAATATTAAGCTGTTGCCTTTGCGATTTATGTGCAAATTGAACAACCATTCGGCGTGCCCATACCAAGCATGTTGGTGAGTACTTTGCGCACCGTCTTCTCTCTTGTGGGTTTTTTTTTATAGACAGATCTAGATATACATATGTTGAAACCAAGTGCTCATTTCTTTTTTTTTTTGTTGGAAAACCGAACTCGTCTCCCTTTTTGTTTTTGGCGAAACCCGAACGTTTTTTTTTAAAATCGAATTTGTCTCCCTTTTTGTTTTTGGCGAAACCCGAACTGCTTCTTCTCTTTTTTCTTTTTGTGTGTGTGAATGTCGGGCTCATGGTAGTGTGTATTATTGATGTAGTGAATACTGTACCGTTTGCCTTTGCCGTTCCAGTATATTACAAAATCTATTTGGGTTTGCAAACAATTTTGGTGAGTTGCCTCATTTTAAGCCTTATCTGGTTGTTGTATTCTTGTATTTATGAATGTGAATTTTACTAGGCGTTGGGATTGTTGTTCTGTGTACTGTGTTGCGTATAAGCTCTAATGAATACAAGTTAAGTGGTGTTCGTAGTGAAGGGTTGCTGTCATTTAGTTTGGTTGACACGTGACAGTGGAGATATTGATGTCTTGTGTTTTGGCATTTGAATGAGGAATTAGGCTTTGAATCCTAAGTATTAGGCAATAATAAAATTTAGGGGTGGTAATGATTCCCTTTGTAGTATGCAATCGAGAATGTGTGGTAATGGGGAAAATGGAGGAGATAGTGAAGCGGAGTTAAATGATAGTGCAATAGAAAATGATTCCGAGAGAGCAAGAAGCAAAATTCATGGGCAATTTAGTGGCGAATCGAATACACAACTTAGTGATGACGAAGATGATTATGAAGAGTATGGTGTAAATATAATGAACTTTGATATAACAGAGAAAGATATTGAAGAGTTAAGAAATGAATATCACATTCCCGACGACATTACGCTTAGGTTGCTGGGGGAAGATGAGATGGCCAGTAAACTGGGTGATGAAGAAACCACGATTTATATGGAGATGTTTAGACTTGGTTTCAGGTTGCCGATTCAACCTTATTTTGCCCGGATGTTAGTGTGGTTGGGTCTGAGTCTTGGTCAGCTTGATCCAAATGATTGGAGGATTTTAGGCAGCATGTATATTGTGTGGGCTGAACAGAATAAGGTGGAACTGTGTTTTAAGGAATTCACTCACTTGTATTTGTGTAATGAACATGGGGTAGGTCACAAAGAATGGTACTATTTTATGTCGAAATCAAAAAATAAAAGAATAATGCTTGATTTTCCCGGCTCATGTAAGGGTTGGAAAAATAAGTACTTTGTGGTTGGTGGAAATTGGGGTAGGGACATAGAGTTGACAAATGGTTGGTTTAAAGTGCCTGCTCAGTTCAGTAGACCAGGTAACGAGAGTTTTATTCAAGTTGAGGTTAAGAGTTTAATTGTGAACTAATGCTTGCCTTGTTGCAGTGACTTGGAAGAAGAATGTTGGCATAAGCAATAAACTAAGAGCTAAAGTTGAGAAAGGTTTGCTACATGCGGAGGATTGAAAGTTTTTTTTGACACCTAAGAGGTTATTTAGTACCGACCTCATTTCCAGCTTTCCACAAAACAAAGAGAAAACGAGAAGAAAAGGTAAAATTTTTCTAAGTGAATATCTTTATGTATTGCATAAAATTTACTAACTTGGGCATTTCTTCTACCGCTGTCATAAGAAACATGTCTTCTGCCAAGCGCACTCCTGCGGAAATTGCGAAGGCCTTAGTCGAAGAGATATCGGATGAGGAGGGCGGACCGCAAAGCAAGAAACCGCGGTGAGTAGTGCACAAAAACAAGGCTGGTAAGAAAAAAGATAAACAACCCGTAACTTTGGCTCGTAAGGTGTTACCTCAAAATAAAAATGGTCGAGCAAATGACTCGCATCCTCTATGCGTTTTACCTTCTGCCTCCTCCCCGATATGTCCGAAAGGAGATTTACTTAAAAGTGAGGATACCGTGGAGTCGAAACGAGGAAGAGTAGAGAACTTGCTACCCATGATCAATCTGGCTGCCCGATCTATAAACCAAAATACCTTGAATGATTTTTCTCACTTGACGGCTACTCACGCTCTTGAATTGCTCGCTCGGAACCAAGCCGAGGTAGGTATTAGTTTCTAATTTTTTGTTGTTCTTGGATTTTATTCATACGGCTGACTTGCTTCACTTTCCAGCAATCCTTACTAATGGCCATGCATATCGAGACTTTTATGAAGTCGTTAAAGGGTCAAGGAAAGATGGAAGAGCCTGAGCGTTCGTTGTCCAAAGTTAAACTCAATAACGAGAAAATGGCAAGCGAGCGAGATCGGCTTTGGAATGACGAAAATGCCCAACTAGCGGAAGACTTGGTAATAGAGAAACGATCTAATGCGAGCAAAGACTCCAAAATCGCCGAACTTAGCCATGAGTTGGAGAGAGTCAAGTCAGAGGTGGATCAACGCATCCGGTTGGAGAAGAAGCTGTTAAAAGCCGATGTCATTCAGACATGCATTGAGTTATTTCAGGAAAAGCATCCGGACATGGACTTTCAGTGGATGTTGACAGCTTATGTGAGTAAAGAGAGAGCTAAGAAGAAATCTTTAGGCACAGGCCAAGAAGAGAACCATTGTCAAGTGCTTCAGGGCGGTGAGGTCGGGGTCAAGGACGAGGCTGTCCCAACCAACAGAATTGTTGAAGGCCAAGAGGAAACTTTCTAAGTGAATTCACATGACTTATCATAGTGTTCACTTTGTATGGGCAATGAACTTGTGTAGACTTTTACTGGAACTTTAATTTGCTTCTGTATTCGGATAATCACCGTTTAACCCATACTTTTTTTTTTGGTCTGGGCTATCAATATTTGGATTCCATGGATTGCAATCTAGTTTGAACTTTGGCAATTGGACAACTTTATCTTAACCTACAAGATAAGTGTCAAGGTTATGGCCTATCTCAACAAGATAATAGTTGATTTCAACAAAATAGAGAATTATAGACCTTAGTGTTAAGCTTATGGTTGACCTCAACAAGGAAATGGTCAACTCGAATAAAATGGAAAATTGTAAAATTTAAATGTTAAGTTTAGGGCCGACCTCAATAAGGAAACGGCCGACCTCAACAAAATGGAAATTTGTAAAACATGTTAAGCTTGTAGAATATGTTAAGCTGTTGGCCGACCTCAACAAGGAAATGGCCGACCTAAATAGGATCGACCTAAATAGAATCGATATCAATCTCAATAAGATTGAACAAATTTTTCAGATAGGACCTCAACAAGGCTGCAATGCCGATCTCAATCTCAATAAGATTGAATAAATTTTTCACGTTGGACCTCAACAAGGCTAACATATCGATATTAATCTCAAATAAGATCGACCATAAGTAGATAAGAAATAGGGTTGTACATCTGAATAACCTCATTGATATTAATATAGCAGAAATTACATAATTGAACACACAACAAACTGAAATAGAAAAGAAACAAACTTTCCTAGCATATTTAAAGAATAAACAAACAAGATCATAGATAAGATTGGCCTACTGATAGTATTTTCACAGGTGCTCTGCATTCCATGCCTTGCCGACGACCCTGCCGTCTGGATAGCCTAACTTGTATGCGTCATTACCAAATGAATGTAGTACTTTGTATGGTCCTTCCCAGCTCGGCCCTAAGACCCCATCTGTTGGCTTTTTGGTTAACTGGTTGACATTGCGGAGCACCAGATCCGCTTCTTGAAATTGTCGCAGCCGAACATTCTTGTTGTACAACTTAGCCACTTTTTGTTGGTAAATTACTACTCGACCTCTTGCCGCCTCTCTCTTTTCATCAAGCAAATCTAAATCCAACAACATCTTTTATTGGTTCACTGTCTCATCACAATACTTTGTACGGTGTGCGTCTTCATGCCAACCTTAGTTGGGATTACCGCTTCATGTCCAAAAGCAAGCGAGAATGGAATCTCGCCCGTTGAAGTCTTTGCAGTCGTTCTATAAGCCCACAAGCTCATCCACCTAAGCTCCTTTCTTCTCACCCAACCGTTTCTTCAATAACTGCTTTATAGTTTTGTTCGCCGCTTCCACTTGTCCGTTTGCCTTCGGATGAGCAGGTGAGCTAAATCGAAGTTTAATGCCGAGCTGAGCACAAAACTTTTTGAAATTCTCATTATTGAACTGGGTTCCATTATCGGTGATAATAGTTTGCAGTAAGCCATATCTACAAATTACATTCCTCTATATGAAATCTGTTGTTCGTTTCTCAGTTATTTTTTGAAGTGGTTCAACTTCAATCCACTTGGTAAAGTAATCAATGTCCACCACTGTATATTTCATTTGGCCTCTCCCGGTCGGCATAGGTCCGATGAGATCCACCCCCCATTGTGCAAATGGCCAAGTGCTCGCCATTGTCATCATATTTTCCGGTGGCTGTCTTGCGATTACAGCAAACTTCTGGCATTCATCGCATCTTCGGACTAACTCCTATGCATTTTCATACATGGTCGGCCAAAAATAACCTTGCCTTATTATTTTATGGGCCAATGCCCTACCTCCATTGTGGTCTCCACAAATTCCTTCATGCACCTATCTCATCACATAATCGGCATCAGCTGAGCCCAAATATCGCAAGTAAGGTAAAGCATAACCTCTTCTATAACGTACACCTTCGATAATGGAGTACCGCGTTGCCTGGCATCGCAACCTCCTTGCCTTTGCTTTATCTTGAGGTTGTTCTCAAAATTCAATATACCTCATGATAGGCACCATCCAGCTCTTCTCATCTTCTACGATACAAACTTCCATCTCGGGGTCAGTTATACGTGGCTTTGAAATTGACTCCAATGGGATTCCTCGTGGGAACTTTGGGTAATCTGTAGCTGCCAGTCTTGCTATATAATCTGCTCGATAATTTTCTCCTCTCGGAACCTGCTCCATTGTAACTTGATCAAAACTACCCTATAGTTGCAATGCTTTGCTCAAATACTTGGACATGTTTTCACTTTTGGCTTGGAATGTCCCGTTTAGGTGGTTTACTACCAGCTGCGAGTCACTTTTCACCTTCAAATGCTGAACCCCCAATGCCTTTGCTAACTTTAGGCCTGCAATGAGAGTTTCGTATTCTGCTTCATTATTTGTAGGTTGGAATTCATACTTGAGAGCGTAGCACACTTCTTCCTGGTCAAGCGAAACCAGGACAATTCCCCCGCCTGACCCTTTTGAGTTTGCAGCTCCATCAACGTTAAGCTCCCATACATCATTCTTTTTTGCCCCCTCAATCTTCTGCTCGGCATCCGTCTCTTCACTCCCCTCACTATAATCATTGATGAAGTCGACTAGAGCTTATGCTTTAATTACAGACCGCGGTCGGTAACTGATGTCGAATTCACTCAGTTCCACTGACCACTTAACTAGCCTTCCTGAAATATCTGGTTTTTGTAAAATCTGTCTCAAAGGTGATTGGTGATTACTACAATCTCATGAGCTTGGAAATATGGCCTCAGCTTCCTTGCAGCTACAACTAAAACCATCGCCCATTTTTCCACAATAGGATACCTTACTTCCGCCCCTGTAAGAGATCTGCTCGTGTAGTAGACCAGACATTGGACTCCACTTTCTTCTTTTACCAGGACCGAGCTAGTTAAATAATTTAAGACTGCTAAATAGAGTAAGAGAACATCACCCATTGAAGGCTTAGCCAGAGTTGGTACGTTGGCCAAGTACACCTTTAGTTGTTGAAATGTCGTCTCACATTCCTCTTACAACTTCAATCTTTTTCTTTTCTTCATCAATTCAAAAAACGGGTGGCACTTATCTGATGCTTTCGAAATGAACCTGCTCAACATGGCAACTTTCCCAGCTAGGCTCTGAACATCTTTAAGATTCTTAGGTGACCTCATCTTGAGGATGATCTCTATTTTTTCCGGATTAAGATCTATCCCTCTTTGACTGACCAAGAAGCCTAGAAATATCCCTAACTCTACTCCAAAAGCACACTTTTTCGGATTTAACTTCATTTGATTCTTTCATAGCACTTCAAACGTCTCACGCAAATGTGCTGCATCTTCGATCGGCTCAACAGACTTGGTTATCATGTCATCTACATATATCTCCATCATTTTACCAATCAGGTCTTAAAGAGCTTGTTTACCAACCTCTGATAAGTAACTCCTGCATTTTTTAATCCGAATGGCATCACACGATAGTAATACAATCCCTGGTCGGTCACAAAAACTGTCTTTTCTTCATCTGCTGTGGACATACGAATTTGGTTGTATCTTGAGAATGCATCCATAAAACTCATCAAGCCATGCCTGGCTATTAAATCCACTAACTGATCAATCTTTAGAAGAGGAAAACTATCTTTAGGACAAGCTTTATTGAGGTCGGTAAAGTCCACACACATCCTTCATTTTCTATTCGCCTTTTTAACCATTACCACATTCGAAACCCATTCTGGATAATTCACTTCCCTTATAAACCCCACTTTCAACAATTTGTCTACCTCATCATGGATGGCCTCATATTTTTCCTGGTTGAATACTCTTCTTTTCTGCTTCACAGGCTTATATCTTTTATCTATAGCCAACTTGTGACATATAAGTCGTGGGTCTATTCCCGGTATATCTTCATGGCTCCAAGCAAATATGTCATTGTACTCCACCAATAAATTTTGAAGCTCATTGGAAATGTCATCTATCATCTTTGTTCCCACTCTTACTACTCTGCTCGGATTTTCTTCACTTACTGGCACTTGTTTCATTTCTTCATTAGGCCGCTGTTGGCATAACCTATTCTCAGCTCGTGGATCAATAGTCGTGATCTGCATGGATTCTCTTGCAGCTATTATGTAACAGCTTCGAGCCACTTGTTGTTGGCCCATCATCACGCCGACCCCACCTTGAACTCTAAACTTCACACATTGCATGTGGGTTGAGCTCACCGCTCCCGCTATCCTATTAAATGGCCTACCCAAAATAACTTAATAAGGGCCCGACTCATCAACTACCACCCATGTCACCATCACTGTCTTTTGTAATGGGCTTGACCCTATGGTTAATGGCAAGTCAATCAACCCAAGGGGAATCAGCTCAGCTCCGCCAAACCCTTTTAGTAATGTTCTGACTGGATCAAGCCTGAGGTCTCCTAGTTTGCTTAAACAAAATATCGACCGAGCTTCCCCCATCTATAAGAGCCCGGTTCAATTCCTGCCCTGCCAATGCAACCTTTACTACAAGCGCATCCTCATATGGATGTGCGACCTGTCACGGGGTTAAATTTGTGTGTAGCAAAACCCGTGCGGCACTTGGGTTACCTTTGGCATGCAAGGCCTCAAGTAAGCCTAAAGAGCTTCTCCAACAAGACAAACACTAATGCTTGCTGAAAATACCAAGAGAAGCAAGAGAAAATGGCCAAAGGGCTTATATTATTAACACTTGGAAATGTTACAAAGAGAGCTTTACAAAGATAGCTTGGAGAGCTAGTAAGCTAGTGTGTGTGGAGGGTGAAAATGTTGGTGGGGAGAATGGGAGAGCTCACCCCTTTTTATAGTGGGTGAGAGTGCCTAAGTCTAGAGAATTCTATTACATGTGGCAATTGTTTATGGACCCATGTGGGGAAACCTAGAAAGTTCTAAGGAGAGGATAATTCTCACATGGGCTTATTTGGCTAATTTTAGAATTCTCTACAACAAGTGGCAAAATGCTCAAGGGGCCAAGTGGCTAAAACTAGAAACTTCTAGTGTGTGTGCAATTCTTGGGCTTAGGTGGGAAAATGGCTAAGTACACCATGCCCTCTAAGGAAGTCAGCCCCAGTGCGATTCGCGTTGGGCTAAGTGAACCCACGTGCGTAAAGTAGCCTCAAATCGTGGGAAAATGAGCGCGCCGTGACAATCCTCCCCCACCTATGAACGCGACACCCTCGTCGCGTTCTCATGCTTGTAGTGCTGTACATGCTCCTCGAATTGCCATAAGTCTTCTTCGCGCTCCCATGTCGCTTCACTTTCGGGGAGGTGCTCCCACTTTGCCAAGTACTCGTAGGCGGTATGCCCGCCCTGGATTACTCGATCCGCCGAGGATGTACTCCACATCCTTGTCGAACGCGCTAACAACCACGCTGGGCTGCCTCGACCGCTTCGGCTGGGTCTTCCTCATCTCCACGGTAGGGCTCGAGCAAGCTCACGTGGAAGACCGTGATTTCGAGCCATGAAGTCGGAGTCAGAGAGACCTTGCCCACGCTGGCCAAACCACCTTGAGCGCCCTCGATCTTCTCACTAACCCCTTGTGGACTTTCCGCAACGCCTTAAACCGCTGGGCAGTGAGTTTCATCATCACTGTCGCCTTCCCCGCACTCGGCATGGCGCCCTGTAATCAGCCCATTTCTTCATCTTCCGCTACTTGTCGAGATAAAGGCTCGCTGATGTCCGCTTTTCATGCCACCGCGGGCGAAGCCATGAGTCACCGGGCTTTTTCCTCCATATGTCGAAGCAATGGCGCTACGCCATCGCTGGAAACCCATGATGATCTCGAACGGGCTTGCCCAGCCTCGCCTGCTGAAGATTGAAGAGGAGAATCGGGCGACATCTAGCAACTTGGCCCACCTTGTTGATGAGCGCCACGTAGTGCCTCGATACATCTCGAGTCTGTTGATGCGCTCGCTTTGTCCATCCGTCTCATGGATGAAAACTGTTGAGAACTCGAGTGTCGGTCCTCAACATTCAAGAGCCCGGCCCAAAAGTCACCGGTGAAGCGTGGATCTCGATCGCTTACGATGCTTTTCGGAACTCCCCATAGCTTGATGATGTGCTTGACAAATAGGCGGGCAGCCTCATCCGCTTTGCAATCGGTTGGCGCGGCGATGAAGGTAGCATACTTGCTGTAACGGTCGACAATGACCATGATGCTTCCGCACCTCTCGGACTTGGGTAAGGCCGAGATGAAGTCCATGATGACGCTCTCTCATGGCCTTAGTGTTGTCGGTAGAGGCTGTAGTAGTCCCGCCGGAAGTTGACGATCCGCCTTATCTTGTTGGTACACAAGGCATGTCCGCACGTAAGCCTCGACATCTTCTCTCATGTGGCCAGCACGAAGCTTGAGTGCGTTGTGCGCCCACCCGAGGTGGCCAGCCCATTTCGAGTCATGGCACCTTGATCACCTCCCGTCGCAGTTTCCTCCCACCCCAAGACGAGCCGATCTCCTCGCGAGAGGATGCCTTCCTCTTGCCAAAACCGCCTTGTCTTCCCTTCAAGCACCTTCCCCAACAAGTCTTTGGCTAGTGGATCTTATTGGAGACCTTCCTTGATGCGTCCCACAAGGTTGGATTTCGGCTGGCTCATGTTAAGCGTAGCCAACTCCGCTTTGCGGCTTAGAGCATCCGCAGAATAACGCTATGGCTTGCCGGCTTGTACTGAGCCTATAATCAAACTCCGCCAAGAAGTCTTGCACCGGCTTGCTTTGGGACTCAACTTCTTGAAGTGGGCAGCTCGTGGCCACGCTTGTCCGTCAAGACCACGGCGCGAGCTGAGCAAGTAGTCGCCACACCCGTAGGCAATGAACGATGGTCATCTCCTTCTCTTGCACGGTAGCTGCGGTCGTTGAGCTGCCAACGCCAAAGCGGTGGCCTTCGTATGAGTACCCCACCAATAGCAAAATGAGGCATCCGTGTGAAGCTCGAATGGCTTGGTGGTCCGGCGTGCAAGGACGGGCTTGTCCCGAGATAGCCTTCTTCAACCCTCGAAAGCTTGTTGGCATTCCTCGACCAATGCCACGGGCGGTTCTTTTTCAACAGCTCGGCCAAGGGTGCCGCTATAGCCGAGTATCCTCTGGTTGGCGGCGAGTAGTTCACCAATCCGAGAAATGACCGAGCTCCTGCACACGGAGGAGCTTGCCAATCAGATAGCCTTTCACTTTCGAGTCCTCCATCACGAGTTTCCGTCCGCTATTTTGGTTGGTGAACTCTACCTCTCGCCGGGCAAATGAGCATTTTTCCATCTTGAGGAGTTCATTGTCGCTGTAGTACTTGGAGGACTTGCCGCAAGTGTCGTAGCCTCAAGCGTGGTGCTATACACCACAATGTCATCCAAGTACACCACGACAAAGCGGTCGAGAAACGGTTGAAGGACTTTATTCATAAGAGTGCAGAAAGTGGCTGGTGCATTTGTGAGACCAAACGGCATGATAAGAAATTCGAAAGAACCGTACCTGGTCACGCACGCCGTCTTTGGCTCATCTCCCTTGGCAATGCGCACTTGGTAGTACCCGGACCGTAGGTCAAGCTTGGTGAAGTAGCGTGCACTGCCGAGCTGATCAAACAAGTCCGCGATCAAGGGGATCGGGTACTTGTTCTTGATGGTGATCTTGTTGAGTGCCCGATAGTCGATGCACATTCGGAGGGATCCATCCTTCTTTTTTTGAAAGAGCACCGGTGCAATCGAACGGGCCTCAAGGCGGATGTAGCCAGCATCACAAATCTCGAAAGGCTCCAGTAACTCTTCTAGCTCGGGCGGCGCCACGCTAGGGCTGCCAGGCTGGTGGTTTCGCCTGCTCGAGCTCAATCTCATGATCCACCTCTCGCTCGGTGGGAGCTTCGAAGCTTCGAGGCATGACATCCTTGAAGTCGCCGAGAACGGCTTGATGAGTGGAGTGGTTTGGCACGCCTGATCTTCTCCATCGCTCATTTCCGGATGGAGACCAAGAAGCTGTGGTCCTTCCGAACGGCCTTTCGAACTGCATGGCCGAGAGCGCCTTTATCCGTAGTCTTTGCACGCCGGCTGGAATCATGCATGCCATGCTCCCGCCGAGGATGCTAGGAGTTTGTGGTCGGTAGTGGAAAGCAGCATGGACTCGGTCAAGAACCCATGCCGAGGACCATCTTGAAATCATCCATGGGCACGATCGAGAAATCGAGCTTCCGCACCATGCTCCAAGCATTACACGACGCTTTGCGGTGCGGCGACGGGCTTCATGGTGAGTTTACCGCCCATAAGGCTCCTCCATCTTTTGTCACTTTCACGCCAGGCGCTTTTCCTCTTCCGAATGAAGTTGTGCGTTGCTCCGTGTCAAGCAATGCACGGACAGCTTGCCCATTGACCATCGCGACCACATACATGAGTCCCATCTTCGGCTGTTGGCGATTTGCCTTCGAGCGCGCCAAGGCGCCGAGAGAACCCATTCTTGGCTCGGCCTTCCGGGCTGGTGAAGAGTCGCCTTGAACCGAGCCGTGTGGCGCCATGTCTTCCTTTCCGGCAGTCACGAACCCAATGAGGGCTGCAAATGAAGCATGGGCTCGTGGCTTTGGCGGTTGCTGTTGTCTCTCCGCTTGCCTTGCCCGCTTTGCCGCTTGAGGTTTTTGATTTTTCTGCCCACCATCCTTGCGGTTGCGGGTTCTGTCCCTTCGGCCCTCTCCCCACCTCGCCGTGAGGTAGGCTTTGTCCTTGGCCAAGTGAGTAGTCAAGAGTGATTCCAATGGCAATGGCGTCGAGTGATCGCACGCCCGCCTATCAAGTCGCCTCTCGCATGCAATCCTTGAGCCCATCCTGAAAGTAAGAGAGAATCCTTCGACATGTCGGATATCTCAAGCATTAAGTCAGCGGTCGCCGATGTAGTCTCGACATTCCCCATTCGCTCGAGCCGACGTAGCGCCGCGACGCCGCCTCTTTTCCGCATTGCACTGGGGCAAAATGCATGGAGTTCCTGCTGGAAATCAGCCCATGTGTTGATGGCGCAAATACCTTGCCCATCTCACCACAGCCTGGCCACCATAGTTGGCGCGCACCTCGAGAAATGGGGTGCGTTGTGCCCACCTTCGACGCTCATCACGAACACCATGGCGCCGAAATATTGTTCCAGCCCAAACAGAAAATTATCCACCACAATAAAGATTACGAACACCATCATACGATCGGCTTTGCACATCAATGTGGCTGCTAGTCGAGCTTTATGGGAACCGCAATGACTTGGTGTGTAGCGGCGCCAGGCCATGCCCATCCGAACGGACCTCATCAACTTCCGCACGGACAGCTGCCAGAGCTCATTTTGCACAAAGCGCCAAACTAGCAAGTTTCATCATGGAATGCTCGAAACTCCCCACAAGGACTCCTTGGTCATGAATGAGGGCCTGTGGCGATGGCTGAATTCATATTCGCCTCATAGGCATCTACCAAGACGTCCAAAGTGTCAAGAGTGTCTCGACAGCGGGACATGGAGGTTTCGAGCGTGGCAACACGAGGCTCTAAAATATCAATGAGGAGGCTTTGACTTACCCTGACTTAGGCGGAGCGTCCCTCCTCGCCGCCATGAGCTTGTTCAAGCCTCCCGCACCGAGTGTGCCCTCTGCAATGTGCTAGACCTGATTGGCCATCTTCAAGCTAAGCCATGGTGGCTGCAAACCTGCTCGATACCACTTTGTCACGGGTTAAATTTGTGTAGCAAAACCCGTATGGCACTTGGGGTTACCTTTTTGCAAGGCCTCAAGGTGAAGTTTCAAAGAGCTTCCAACAAGACAAACACTAATGCTTGCTGAAAATACCAAGAGAAGCAAGAGAAATGGCCAAAGGACTTATATTATGAACACTTGAAATGTTACAAAGAGAGCTTTTACAAAGATAGCTCGAGAGTTAGAAAGCTAGTGAGTGAAATGTCATGGGAGACAGAGAGCTCACCCCTTTATAATGCAAGAGAGCAAGTTCAGAGAATTCTATTACATGTGGCAATCATTAACCCACGTAAACCCAGAAAGTTCTAAGGAGAGGATAATTCTCACTACGCTTATTCTACTAATTTAGAATTCTACAACAATGAAGCAACGTCATGGCTGGCTAAAACTGTAAACTTCTAGTGTGTGCAATTTGGGCTTAGGTGGAAATGGCTAAGTACACCATGCCCATTTCAAGTGCCACCGCCTTCTAAGCAGCATTCCCGCATTGGGCGCTGTCAACCCACGTATGAAAGTGAGCCTCCAATCTGGGAAAATGAGCGCCATGACGAGACCGCCTCGCCCTCGCTCTGTGAACATGATCGCACCCTTTGAACCCACTGCTTTCTGTCAGATCGAACATTAAAATTCACCTCATAACTTTTAGCCAATATCCATAATTCTCCTCGAGCTGTTCAGTCTCCCCGCTTTGGTTTCTCCCATAATCATCATCGCTACGTTATCTCTGATGTCTTCTCTTCTCCCACCTCTTCCTTAGTCATCTACATACTCCTTTAGATATTGATTTTTCACTAGTCACTCAATTTGTTCTTTCAAATCTATGCAATCCGCAGCCTGCGGTCCCGCCACCACCTTGTGAAACTCGCAATACTGCAGAGCACTCCGCTCAGACCTCGACACCCGGCTTTAGAGGGGTTAGTAATCCCTTATCTTTTATTACAGCATATATCTCCGTTCTGCTCGTATTTAGAGGAGTGTATCTCCCGCCATACTCTACTAAGTTCACCCCATGGTCAGATCTCAATCCTCTCCGGTCTACAGGAGGTGGCAACCTATTGTAGTCTCTTACTTGGTTCTCCCATTGGTTTCTCCCATAGTTATTTCCTCCTTCTCGGCTTCTTTCTGTTAATGAGATTTCTCTTCTTTCACGATTTCTTTCCCAATCTCGACCCCACTTTTCTAGTTGTCTGTAATTGAACAACCCTCTGTCGTAATGTCGCTTATCATCCGCGTTCATCCTCGAGCTATACCCAAAGTTATCTCCTCTCCTTCTTGGGTCTCCCCTTTTCACTGGACCCTCATTTAAGATTTCTTCTCCTATTTTCTTCCTCTCGCATCTTCGCCTTCATATCTACTTTCCGGTCATATGCCTCAAAGATATGTTGCCATCCTCATCGTATAAGTTATTCCACAAACGATTAATTCTTAACCCCTTCTTTAATCTCTCCAAAGCATCCGGATGATCAAAGGCCCTAGATCGGTAACCTCCTTATGATACCTGGTCACAAAGCTTCTCAAACTTTCAAATTCTCCTTGGACCAATTTTTTCAATCTGCTCGTATCTTGCTTTGGTATGCATTAACCTCTAAAACGCACAATGAAAAGTTCACATAACTCTTTAAAATTTCCTATATTTCCTTTCTTTAGTCTCTGGTACCATTCCCGTGTTTGTCTTCTGTAGTTGGCGGAAAAATATGCACTTCGGAAATCATTCAAACTCGAATTCCGTCATCTCATTAAACTCCTCCGTGATTATTCAATAATTTTTCCTTCATACACCGTAGTCGAACTGACACATACTAAGAGGCAAAAGCATGGCCATCACTGTACCAGTGGGGGACTCACCCAGTAACAACCTTCCTATTGCTTTTTTACCCTCTGTTTTTGCCTCTAATGCCTCTAAAAGTTTTTGAAATTGCAGGATTCTCCCCCTCAGCTCATTCACTTGTTCTCCTGCACTTCTATTCTCTCGTTGCACTCCCCACTTTCATGTAGGCCCATTCTCCCGCTGCTCACCACCAAGCTCTTCCCTCTCTCGTGCTCTAGTACTCTCTAGATCATTGGCTAGAAATTGAGCCCCTATGACTTGGACATCAACCAGCCCCCTGATCATCTCTTCAAATCTCGCAATTTGCCTCTCGATCCCTTCTCTCCATCTCTTACTGTCGCAATATGCATTTCTTCCGATAATTGGTACAAGGTCTGCCTATCTCCGTCATTATCATCCATCGCCATTTCGTAATCCGATAGCCTCTTCCTTCTAAATCTTCAAATTTATGGCTTTTCGCACCGTTTCCCACAGACGGGACCAAGATGTTGATGCCGAAAAACAACCTCAACAGCTGAATTTGTTTTCTTTAGGGAATAAAGAAGACGAATCCAAGCCTCAAACGTCCGTCCTATCAAGAACTTTATATACCGCCAACCGTAAAAATACGGTTGGGATATGGGTGGGGTTCCGATGACCCTCCGATGCTTGGTCATAAATAGTGTATATGAGGAAGAAAAATGAGAAGGGAGAACTATGAAAAGTTCAAATCAATGAGTTTTTCCGGTTGAGGGACTGAAAATCATATAGAGAATATTCAGTAGAAGTTTTTGGTTGATTTTTGCTAACCCCTTTCTTTGTTGTCCCCCTCAGCTTAAATAGCCCTTGATCGTGGGTGGTTATCACCTTAACTTTAGCCCACCTTCTTCAGCAGTTGTGAGTGGTTAATAATTGGAGGCGGTTTAAGAAATCGTGATATACAACTTCCCTAAAAATTAGGCCACGTTGTCTTAACCAATTTCTTTTCGTGTCAAGCAAATTCTGAGGTCGGATAAATAAATTTCGAGGTCGGATTTCTTCATTTTCAGGTCGGACCGGTGAATTTCCCAGTCGTTCATATAGGCTTAAGGTTGTATCCTAAAATTAAGTCATTCACATAAATCTCAGGTCGTACTTGTAAACTAGATTGCTAATATAGGCTTCAGGTTGTACTTACGAGGTCAGCTCGACAACAATGAATTTTGAGTAAATTGAGGTCAACTATATTTTTGGATTTTTCAGAAAAAGCCAACCCAAACACTAGTCTCCTAGTTTTCAATATTAAAAAGTCATTGATGGTATTGGAAACTAATTATTTAAAATAGAAAAATTTTCTTAAACCCGAACACCAGAAAAACGACCCACTGACTTCATTCATTCCTTTAATTGTTTTATTGACAAACAAATTAACTTAATTGTTTTTTTTTCATGTTGACAAAAATCTGTTATCCTACTAAAACAAGCTTTACAAACACTCCAATCACAAAATAAGGCTGAAAATCGAGCTACAGAAAAGCAACAAAAAAAGGCAAATACTTATACCCAATGGGTAACCAACTTCTTCCCATAACATAATTACAGAGTATTGATATTTGAATCGAAGAATCCATTGCCGTACTAACAAAATGATAATAAAATCATATGTTGTTATAATGTTAGGTTAAAAGTCAGTACTATTTTCAATTAATACTATAAAAGTGCAGTCGGAGTCTTCAAATCATAATCCAACATTTCGAAGTCTCCTGGTGATAAAATTTTCCCGAACACTTGCAATCCCAAGGACATTGTTCCCTTGTATACTTTGCTCATAGAATGATTATGACTCCTTCAACCTTATAAATAATGTAAATCATTTTGCTTGCAAGAAGCAACTTTCTTCGCCTCACACTCTTTGTTCCGGCACAAGCAGACCCTTTTCTGTAGGGCACGCTACACACTGATTGATCACACACTCCCAAATTACCACATCCCTCCGTCAGCTGACCCTCTGTAATGTCCCAATCTGAATCTATGTCGAAGAGTGAGACTGTCGTTTGCGTTGGATCCCAATCAGCACTTTCATCGCAAGGGTAGATCTTGAGATTTCAAGAAAGAATCCGTCGGATAATCAAAAGTCTGTCAAATAAAGTTTCCCTTTTGAGTCATGAAGCACCATGTTGACATTTGAAGCAACTTGAATACATGGTAAAACCGTAAAATTAAGAATTTTGAAACTAGCTGAAAGATGCGAGGAATAACTAAAATTAGAATTAGCTAAACTCACAATTTAGGGATTAAGGTTGAAAACTAATTAATAATCGAAAGAAAGTCCTTCTGATTTATGAGAACTGGGAGGTAATTACATTCCATGCGCTGACACACACGCACTGCTCTGATCAACTATTTTATAACTGCCGTGACAAACAAAATAAATAAAGAAAGTACTTTTGATTCAAAGCACCCAAGTCCCAAAATAATCAAGAAAAACGAAAAGAGTAAACCGAATCCTTTTTTTTTTTAAAATTTTGTTTTAATATCTATTGTCTTTTACCTTTATTTAATTCTCGTAATATTTTAATAATCAATCAAATTATTTAGAATTACATATTTACATAAGAGGTAACATGAAATCTATTAAAATTAACTGCAACACATTTCATAATTTTATATGTCAATAGAAGTACTTTTTTAAATAATAAATAAATAAAAATTCTTTTCTCTAGGATAATCATCAAAAAAATTTCAAAAACCAGCTGGATCCAGCTGGTCCTGCGCTGCATCCACCGACTGGTGGAGCAAAGGAGAAGACAATCATACATGCATCTTTAATTACTCGTGGCCGATTGCCTGTCTTTATCCAATGCAACGCAATTATAGACGTCGTTCAAAGCCGCCGAAAGTGAATGAAATAATTGGATTTGGAGGCTTTCCCCACTGCGGGAAATAGAAAACGTATAACGAGCTGCTTTCAATACTACTTTAGTTTTCTTGAAGTTTAGCGTTTTTATTTGTTGCATACATAAATCTTTTGAAAGAATGTGGCATTCTGTTTAGTGGGGTGTGTGCGTTTTCATTTATTAGCGTATATATCTGCCAATGAAAGATGCCTTAAGAGGCATAATTGCAGTCAAGTGATGATTAAACATATTAATTAATTGGGTTTATATTAGTGGCATATAAGATGCTTGAAGAGGCCTGATTATGATCCAGTGATGAGCAAACATCTTAATTATTTGGTTTTTTTTATTAGTAATTAGTTGATGAGTTCTTGTATTTAGGTTGAAAGGATTATACTTATGGACTTCGAATTTTCAGGGTGTTAAGGACACCACTCAAACATTAAACATTTTCTTAAGAAAACGAGATCTATCAGACCCCATTTATTACTTTTATTTGAAGAGTTGGACTGTACCTCGTAAAATTTCTTTTTAGTAATTTGAAAACCCCTACATTATAAAAATACACAAACCTATTATACATGTTGAGAGTTAGACATCGGATGTTAAGATATCTAATTCAAAAAATTATCTATTAAGTGAAAGATCCTATACTACCTATAAATTTAAATTATTTCTTTTATTAACTAATATAAGTCACGATTCAATAATCTCCCTTCAAATGAAACCGCCCAACCTCAATTTTAGCTATTAAGATACACATGGACAATTAAGCTACACAGACAGATCCCTGGAAGTTGGCCCATTTTGTTATGAAAATTTTCCATCAGAAACTTTAATTGTACGACGGTATTTGTGCGACAAATTTTCTAATCTCCATCTCTAGATTAATTGATATTATTATTAATTTTGACTTTGATTAACACCGTTTGTTGAGAAGAATGTGTCAATTTAATTATTAAAAGTGATAATTTAATCTTTTTATAATAAGAGAAGTGAGTAAAAATTTCGTCAATGAATTTAGTGCATTTAAAAACGGAAGATTTATCCAGAGTATAGATCAAATGATCAATTGGATGACAATGTAGTTAAAAAAATCTCTTGGAAGTAGACAAGTCTCTACCGCCAGTAACAATACATCAATCATTCTTTTATTTATTTCATTGGCAAACAAGTTAACAACTTCGTGTTAACCTTGAATTATTCCTCGAAATCTATTATTTTTAAAACAAGCAGTACACAATCCTGATAATTATTATATGTTGGGAACCTTGATGAATCCAACATGTGTAGAGTTGGGGAATTTAGTCAAAGTCTTCAAGTCATAAGCAATCCAACATCTCGATTTCTCCTGGTGATAAAAATATCCCAAGCACTTGCAATCCGAAGTGCATTTCTTGCCACAATCTTCAACTTTAATGGCCGTTCCAGTTGTGTACTTGCTCATATAATGATCAACCCCGTCGACTTTATAATAATGAAAGTCATTTGGCCTACAAGATGTCACTTTCTTTGCCTCACACTCCTGGCTCCACCCAAGCAAACCCTTTTCTGTGGGGCAAGCAACGCATTGGTTGTCGTCACACACCCCCAATTTGCCGCATCTCTCCGGCAGCTGGCACTCCGTTTCAAAAATCGAGTCTCTATCGAAGAGAGTGAATGTGATTTCTGTTGGCTGCGAATCAACCTTATCGTAGTAAGTGTAGATCTTGAGGTTTCCATCTACTCCTAGCCGGAGGAACGATATTGTGGCGTTGTATTTCGGCCTAGCCAAAATGCGACCGCCACCGGATGAAGAATCTAGAGTCAGTTGATAAGCAAAAGCTTCGTCAGTTTCCGGGGCAGAATTGAACGTTACATTCTTTAAGCCACTAAATTGGCCAGGGAAAGTGAAGTAAACAACAGGCCGGGGAGCATTGCTGCTTTTGTAATAGAGTGACAATCTATTAGACTCCGTTACAAAGCTGTAAGGGCCGTCGACGTTTTCTTTAATGGAAAGTCTGCTTACGAGCTTGGTGACCCCACCAACGCGAAGAGACTGGCCCACCAAGAGAGTATCAGTCGGATAATCAAAACTCTGCCAGATAAAGTTGCCCTTTGAGTCACGAAGCACCATGTTTCCATTCGGAAGCAACTTGAACCCTACAACACCTTTGTTGGCCGTGTTGGATTGCCAGACGACAGTGCCGTCCGCCTCGGCCAACAAAAGGTTTCCGTCGGTTCCCAAAGAAAAGGTGGCGTTTTCGCGAACCGGTTTGCCCCGGTTTGCTTCCCAGACCCAGCGGTAATTTGGCTCGTTTCGCTGCACCCCCAAGCGGAGAGCAAGGGTGTAAGCATTTGGTGTTGTGTTGTAAAAGCCAACCTGGAATGGGGAACTGAAGATGCTTATCATTCTGTAATTTGCATCGTATTCATTAATGAATGGACCGAATTCTCCTTCATTCACAAACTTAAATGTTTCATTGGCTGGAACTTGGGCATTAGCTATGGAGACAATGAGCGAGAAGTAGAAGAAGAGGGAGAATATTGCTGAAAAAGACGACATGTTGTTTGCTTAGTTGATGATGATTATCGAGCTGAGGCACGTCGTTATTTATAATGGCTAAAGGGCGACAAGTTGCATGCTAAACTATTAATTTATTTGTTCACGATCGATGGTTTGACTGCTTTTCTTTGCTTTGCGTAAAGATTGAAATAAGATGACAGAGGACAAGCACCTCTTTTTAAGTCTGTCTTATTTAAATTTTTGATGTTGATAATTAAATAAATTTTTTGTCATTTTATTTATAATTAAACTATTTTTTTTACTAAATCTAAGAGACTGTGAGAAATTAAAGGAAAAAAAAAATACTGAAGGAAGATCTTGATCCAAAAAGAAAATATATTATATCATATTTCAACCATTTCTTCTGGACGCCGATGTTGACATCACGATTCAAAGTTTCCAGAAGAATAATTTTGTGGTTCAACCCAAGTTCTTTATTACGTCATTCACGTGCGGATTAGGTGATAGTGTTGAATTGACGAATAAAAATTAATGATAGGAAGAAAGAGAATATACATCAATCCAAATTATAATCAGGGAGAATAACTAATTTGTCGGGAAAGAATGAATAGTTATGTATTATGTTGAGGGAATAATCTGCATGATTTCTGTGAGCTTTCAAGATGACGATCCTGAAATTACCAAAACATATACATGTCCATATTTCTTTCAATAATCCTAACTTCTTGTATCAGTACGTTTAGTTGACACTAACTATGTACAAGAGAGCTAACTCAAAGTCTTATCTCACTCCAGTGTTTACTTATATATTTTAAGGGAAGATTGAGAATTATATTCTATGGGTCGTATCTATTTTAGGAGTGGGACTCTCATGAGGAGATGTGGGAGTGGATTCTCACTCCCACCTCTTCCTTTTTTATTCTTATTTATTAAATTTAATATAATTATATTTAATAAAATAAATAAGAGAGCTAACAATTTGCTTTGATTTTAAGTTAAAATTATTAGAAAATAATATTACTATATACTACCTTTATTTGAAAATATAATATTATCATATTTATTTAAAAATAATAGTATTGTATTTATTTAATATTAATAATTAATAATAATAAATAGTTTATTCGAAGAAAATATTATTTTTGTAATAAATAATATTATATTGTTATTTTATATAATAATAAATTTAATATAATTATATTATATTTATTTAATATAATTATATTTATTAAAATAAAATAAATAATATTATATTTATTTAAATGATATTATTATATTTAACTACATAATAATTTGGTTTGATTCTAGGTTAAAATTACTTAAGAATAATATTATTATATTAATAGGAATTAACAATACTACTATATACTATCTTTATTTGAAAATATAATATCATTATATTTATTTAAAAATAATAGTATTATATTTATTTAATATTACTTAATAATAATAAATAACTTATTCTAAGAAAATATTAATTCCGTACTATGTTAATAATAAAAAAATTTCATTTATATTGCTTTTATCAATAATTTTTAATTTACATAATTAAAATTAAAATTAATAAAAAATTGTGAAGTACATAATTAAGAATATTAATAATTATTATAAATTTACAGATATAATAAAATAAATATTTTTTCATCTAATATATTTTTTATTAACTTTGTAATTAAAAACTCCAATTCTTTAAATAGTGTAAAATTATAATTTAAAACTATTTACTCCTAATCTAAGATAAAGTAAACAAATAAATTAGATTCTGATCTCCATTTCATGCTTCTATTCCAGTATAAGTAAACAACCTACTCTTATTCCCGTTCCACACTCCCAACCTTAAGATTCTTATTCCTCAGGTTTTTCACTCCAATCCAAAATATAAACGCTACCTAAATATGAACTCCCATAATTAGTGACGCTGCTTACGCATTGGTTTTTAATTAGAATTTTTTTTGTTATATTAAACTATATGGTATCCAAATATTATATTAGGCCTGACTAATCTAAATTCAAGTCAGGATAGGACCACTAAGGCAGTAAAAGTTTTCTAACAAGTATTTAAAGTGACTGTATTCTTAGATCTCGAATCGAATACCTTAGTTAAGATAGAACCGTTATATGTCAATTGATTTACGCGCTTGTTGGTAGGTTTTTAATTAGATGATTAGATGATAAATCCTCTCTCAACGATATTTTATCTCTTCCATTAATAATTCATCCGTACATCAACGATTCATCTAGCAACCTTTCATGTGCTGGAAGGACTAATTACTTTATTAGGAACAAAACCATGGAAGCTCTTTCGTCTGGGGCCACGTACAAATTTCATCAATCATCATTTCCCATTGTCCATTTTATTCATTGCATTTATAGATATTAGATCGTTCAAAGCCGCCGAAAATTGATGGACTCATTGGAGGCTAGACGCGGTAAGATGAATCACAACACGGTTGCATAATACAGATACAATATGACTTTTTTTTGTTTATAGGTATCGATAAATATTTACATGATTCATAAATAAATTGATATGATACAACATGATAAATGATTTTGTCATATTTAGATTGAATTATCTCAATACAATCATAAATTTATTGCACAAAAATCAATTAAATATATGATAATATTATTAAAAAAATTAATATGCATATATTAACACTAAGTTAATTTCTTATGTCATATCCACTTTGTGCTATAATTTTATTCATGTCATATTTATGTTATATTAACTTATTTTTAAGTTATTTTTAATAATAATATTGACACATTTATTATTTTTAAATTAGTCCACACAATTAACAAGATTAATAAGTAGACCGTAATTATGTTTTGATGTTTTGATGTTTTGACATAATTTATAAATAGGAGATATCTGTGCTTATTTAAATTTAACATGACATTCAAACACAATACAATTACACGAATTGTAGGTCGAATGTGGGTAAACTTTAAATAATTTTTTTTTTTTTGTTTCCTCTCACTCTCATATTTTAAAGCTTAGTGACTAATTAAATAAAGCTATCTAAAAACCATTTTGTTCAAATCCCTCACTTAGAGCTGCTTTCACTTATAGGATATAGACAACGTACGAAGAGCTGTGTTCAATACTTTTCTTTGTTGACGACCGTGTTTTGCGTTCATATATTATTTTGTAAGAACGTTAAAAATGGTCTAATCAAACATCATTTTCCTATCAAATTGGCACAAAATATGAACATTGTGCCCTATTGTTCTGTGGGCAAGCATCCTTTATTATTAACGATAGAGAATCAACTTCAACAACACCTCAACACCAAATTAGTGCAGATAAAAGTTGAAACACATTAATGAATAGTTTAAAAATTTTGAATTAACCATAAAATTACACTAAAATTTTACTTTAGTGAGATTAAGATGGGGTTTATTGATTGGGCATATTACTGTGCCTTTCTCATTATTGGTGTACCTACACCACCTTAATTTCTGCTAAATTAATGTTGCCTAATATTTAAGCTCGATATTCATCACATAACAATGAGAGCAACGCTTAACGAGAAAAAGTTGGGTGGGGCATTTTGTCAAACAAGTAACATTATTTTTTTAATATTGATTACACAACATACTATTGATATTATATCATATATTTAAAACTACTATTACAGCAAATAATTACATTAATATTTATAATCAGATATGTGAGTGCGACTACAATATTACATTAAATTCTATGAAGTACTTGCCCAAATATTTACAATCAAACATATAGTTGTGACTACAATATTACATTAAATTTTCTGAAGTATTTACCCAGATAAATAACCCTTACAGACGAGGATATACGCTGCTCACGCGTTTCTGAAAGAGAAAAACTACAAAGTAACTCTACGTAATAAATGCTTGGTGAGGACGTTGAGTTCATGACTACTGCCTCATATGCGAAAGATCAGATAAAAAGAAATATTAATACTTATAAAGACATTTTACTTTAATAAAATAAAAAATAAATTAAAAAAATGTGTATTTTATTTTATAATATATTCAAATTTATATTTGTTTAATCTTTTATTTCATTTCTTACTTTAATAAGATAAAAAATTTTGTTGCTGCAAACTTACTCTTACTTTGCAAATTATTGTAATTTCTTTTCTCTGTCTTTTGGTCTGTATCTTATCCAATGCAATTTATCTGCATGTCGTTCAAAGCCGCCGAAAATGTATGAAATTATTGGAGGGGGGTCAGCATATATGGGATCCAGAACAAATAAAAGCAGTCGACTGGGGCATTCGTAAAGAAACACATGCAATTTGTTGGTCCCCACATTCTAAGAAAAATTACTTAAAAGTATCCACTTGGTTTCTTCCTAAAATTATTAAAATATTATTTTTTTTCCTTTTCTTTTATATTACTGTTGGCGTAAAGATCATTCGACAATTGACACAGTCGAGGATAAATCTTAGGATCCTGCTACCTTACGTTAAACGTAAGATGCTGTATATGTGACAACAGTCGTGACCGTTAGAGTCTTGTTGTGTGTGCGTACCTTACGTTAAACGTAAGGAAGCACTTGCCTAAATCTTAAATTATACATATAAACGATTAACTGCAATGATATGGGGTATATTATATTTTATTATTTGTTGACGTGGTCAACCCTGTTGGATTTAATAGATTTTGTTACGAAAGATACTCTCGGTTTTATTTTAATTAAATTTGGGAAGAGTAAAATATGTGGATTTAATTAAATTGGAATTGGACAGGGGCTCCGGGCAAAATTTGACCTTTGTCTGTTGGACTTTTCTGCTGTACAGATATGCATGGCCAGCTTTACTTGAAATTAGTTGTCTGTCATATCGATTGCAACTTTTGTACATCGTTCAAAGCCGCCGAAAATGAATGAAATTTTTGGAGGTTATCGTCTGGACCTGGATTTCCTTCGCTTGCGGGAAATCCAGATGAGCTGTATCACCATATCGGGTTTGGTGTTATTTTGATGCAGTTTTTAAGTATAACTACTGTAGCAAATTTAATAGGTGATCAGCCCATCAACTTGAACTCTATTTATTTTCTTCCCAGCAGAAACTCCCCAAACCTTGAAAGTCCTTCACCAAGAGAGGCCACGGACTCACGGTCGTTTATGCTAATTGCCATTCGAGAAGCTCAAATGCCCACTGCTTGCTTATTAGACGACCCGACCTTTACAACAAATGGCTGCCACTTAAACCTCCTCCAATTATAAAATAAAAATTAATAGTATGTAATAAATTTAATTTTTAAATAATAATTTTAACAAAAATAATGAATATATTATTAATTTTTCATCATATAAGTATGAAATTAACTTACTTTAATTTTTATGTTACAATAGGTAGTACTTACTAAAAATTTTAATAATATAATTTTTAAATTATAATTATCTAATCTCAATATCGAACATGACCTTAAATGAGAGACTTTGAGTGTTACAAGAGTTTTTTAGTGTTATAAGAGTATTATTCTCTTATTTATTTATTTTTTTTTAATGACATGCGAATATATTTTTGTGATTGATAAATATGTACAAATGATGATAAAGAGCAAATGAAAAGTAACAATGCTCTTGGCCTCAAGTGCCTGAGGGCTTTTCTAGTTTAATTTGTCAAGATGCATATTTTGCGCATATAAATGTAAATAATTATGAAACAATGTTAAAGATCACCACATTGCCCGTCATTTTCTTGAAAATTGACAGACAGTTTGAGCTTTTGGAATTTTGTTTGAAGGGATATGCATTATCCCTTGAGCATACCTCAAACAATAATGCTACATGTCTCAAATATTAATCGCAAAACACACCTCAAGTATAACGAATGCTGCATTCTGTTTATAAATTTATTCTAAATTGGAATAGAGACCTCGAAAATAATTTATTACCCCTTTACTGTCAAACACCTTTTACAAAACTAAATAAACATGAGGGAGGAAGGTTGGGAAAAGATTTTCTGTTTCTTCTCAATCATGACAGGTTTGTAACTTTGTAATTTCTGCTAAACTATTTTACTAGCTATCACTCAACAATCTGGACTTCTCAAAAAAAAAAAAAATTATACAGCAAGCTATTGTAAAATTAAATTTTTAAACATGTTGCCTGTATTTATTGATTCCTTTTTGTTTATTTTTTAATTATTTGATAGCTATTTCATCTACATTATTTTAATCTGCTGTTAGCATCCAACCAATATTGTTGCGTGACATTAATTTGTATACATAATTTATGGTTACAGTATTACTGTTTAAAGATTTTCTCAACTAGGCAATGTTTATTCTGCTAGACTAACAAAGATATTTTCAACTTCCGATCAAATAGAAATTTGACTTAATAATCAAGTTATTAAGCCCAATGATTTTTTTATTATAAGGTTGAAGGGCTTAATCATTAAATATTATATGAGCAAGCATATGCACTTTGGATTGCAAGTGCTCGAGGTATTTTTAGAAACAGGAATCATCGAAATGTTGGATTCTGGCTAATTCCCCAACACTACACATGTTATATTCATAAAAGGTCGCCAGCATGTAGCTTTATCAAATTATAGGAAGCTGGTAATCAACTTAAAGCTCAAGTGATGTGCATGGTGAAGGTTATTTTATTGTCCCGTTTCTTTTATTATACATGGCTAGTGCCTTGCTTTATTTGCTGGTTGAATTCACCCCGGCCCACGCCTTCACCCACTCCCCCGCCCCCCTTGTTCTTCTCAAGGAAGATGGAAATGTTTTTAGACTGCCTATAATAATTGAATGAAAGAAGATTTTGCTAATGACGAGCTGTTTGAAATGGGTAAAATTTCAGCTCTCTTAGGACTCGAGCTTTTAACACCCGGAAAAATATCCTTATAACACTCTTATTTAAATAAAAAGTAGTGACCCTTTATTATACCTCACCAGTTCTCTTGTTTCAGTTAACCTCATAAAAAATTTTCAACTAATTTTTATATTTCAACCTACCTCACCAAATTCTAATTTCCACTTATTATAATTTTTATTATTTTTTCAAGCACTCACCATATAAAACTTATAAAATCTATTAAAAAAAAAAAACTCATATAATCACTATATTCTCTTGCTTTCTTTCTAAAGGTTTTATTCATTATTGTTATAACCATAAAAAAAGGATTTGATACTTCTTCACCATTCATCATCTATTGAGTACTATAAATTAATTTCTTTTATGATTTCAAAACTAGAGTATACAATATTTGAAAAGAAATAATAATTTAAAAAATTTTAAAAATTAGGAAAATTAGGGTTTAAGAAATTAGATTAGATAAATTAAATAATAATAGAAATTACCATGTAGATGTACTTAAATGCTATTTACCCTTTTAAGTGATTTCATATAAGATAAACTGTGTATTAGCATAAAAATGATCAGTGGGGCAGGTGAGATATAATATAGGGTCAAATATCACAACTCTTAAGTAAATTTTATTCAAAATAAAAAAGGAATTAATTTACTTTTATTTGCTTGAATAAATTCAATTAAAGAGTGAGTTTTATAAAGACTTTAAAAGGGTGTAAAAGATGAGGATGGCAATATATCGAGTCTGGCCACAGAAATAAAAGGCCGGACATAAAAAAAACCTAATCATTTAAATTTAGGGTCAAGTATGATGCGGGTCATGGTCGGATCGGGCTTTTGTCCAAGTTTAAATTCATAATTTAAAAGATTTTTTAATAGTTAAGCAATTTAAATTTAAAAAAATGGACATAGCCTCCCTTATTTATTAAAATTTAACATTAACATAAAAATTACTTGAGGTCTCAATTATATAATTATATAAATAATAAAATAAACATAATCTAAAATATTGCCTCATAAAGTTATACAAATAAAATCCTATTTTATATTTTTAATTTTTAATTTCGAGTCAGATTAGGTCGAATCGAACCCTGACCCAAATTTTAATCGGGTTCTCATATTTAGGCCCAAGCCTGATCCAGAATCCTTAAATTCAAATGAAAGCTCAAAAAATTCGAATTAGGTCAATTCAAGCGAATATTTGGGTCGGTATTTCTACCATACCTAGTAAAAAAGTTTACTAATTTCTTAGTTAATTAATTACTAATTTCTTAGTTAATTAAGTTAAGCCCAACATCTAAAAGGTCTAAAACGCCAAAGATACTAGGGTTGGCAAATTAAGGGCATGATCAGGCTTTTTCAAGTTCAGACTCAAGCCCAAGTTATTGAAAATAGGTCTAGACCCTTTAAAAGGCCATCTAAAGTTAGATGGGCCGAGCTTGTGCCTTCATTAATTTTAAAATAAAATTTTAATAAAGTGAAAAGACATTTAAATTAAAGACAATTATTCATTACATAATAGACCAGTAATTTAATACACAAAATATTAGTAACAAAACATAATAAATTACCAATACTAATAAAAAAAACATGTTAATATAAAATTTTTGAGTTTTTTTTATTTGATATATTTTTTATTTATAAATTAAAAAGCCCGAACTTGACATTAGTATGACAATATAATAAGTCACAACTACTAATATAAAAAAAATTAATCTATTGTTTTGAGTTTTTTAATTTGATATAGTTTTTATTTATAAATTTAAAAACTCAGTCCAAGGCCGGGTTTTTTTCCTGGGCCTTTATCTAGCCCAATCCATGCGGGCTTCATATTTTTTTGGTCCATGTCCAAACTCAATCAATGTGGGATTTGCCGGCTCGAGCCTTTTTGTCAACCCTACAAGAGATTAGAAAAAGCTATATATGTAACAAAGGCTAGAACCTCACATTTATATGAAAGCCTGAAACCTACTTCCATGAACCCTTGAATCAAGAGAAAAAAATTAAAAAAATAAATAAAAGGTTTGTCATAGTGCTACGTCCTATAATTTTTATATATGGTATTTATTAACTGGTTAATAAAATAACATAATTAATTCACTTATAAATTATCAAAAATATTTAATACCAAAAAAATGATACTTCACATACCACATCATTTGAGATTTAATTTAAAATAAAAATTTGAGATTTCTATAATTACACAAATAGCTTAAACTCATCATTGCAAGAAAAGTATATATATATATATATATTGAGCGGTATAATTTTTTAATAAAATGAAAAACACATTAACTTTCTAATTTTAATTCAAAAGAAAATAGATTTTTCTAAAGGTAAATGTTAGCATATATGTATCTATAATATTGATTTTGATGATAACAAATAAGATTAAGAATGATTAAGTTTTTAAAAGCTTAAATTATTTTTATATGTTTTAAATAAATCATTATTTTCACATTATAAAGGTTTTATATTTAATGAAAAAATGATTTTATAGAATTAAGTTGTTTTTCAAGTTGTGAACTAAAATGAAAGAATTTTACAATCTTTGATTTTAATAAGTATTGTTTGAAATTCTGCAGAAGGACTTATTTGAAAAGTGTCATAACATTTTGGGTCATTTCATAATTTTAAAAAGTTTTTTGGATTTATTATTAATAGTTTATAGTTTTTTTGGTTTTTATTGTAAATAAAATTAATCGGCTAATATATAATAAGCAGTATAAAAATTAATTTTTAAACGCTATATTGCCAATTTTAAATTAAAAACTGCTTACTTTAATTAACCGAACCGATTATTTAGTGTGAGAATTATGATAATAAAAAAGCAATTTAATTTTATTATTATTCTTGAAATCACAAAAATTAACGATGAATAGCTTTGTTATTTGTTTTAGCGAGATTTAACATAAATAGTTTTAACTATAAAATAAGCAATCAATTCAAATCAAGATTTTTAACAATTATCATTAAGCATACAAACAAACTTTTCATAGCTTTAAATTCTTGTATTCATCTCATTTATTTACACATTGAGCTTTCATTTGTGATCAAACAAATTGTGTGAGAGAAATTCATTTGTAATCTTTTTTGTAAAATCAAGTTGAGAGATTGTAAGTGTTGGGATACACTTGAGTTAAGAGATTGAGGATAATCTCTTGTTGTAAAGGTCCATTGACACTTAGAAGTCAATTGTAAGCATTTGAAGCCTTGGAAGGCTTGCTTAGTGAAATCTTCAAGCCCGGTGAGCTTGGAGGCGTGGGCGTGGCGGGATAGTATGAGCGTAAAAATCATTGAGTTTGTTTTTCTCTTCCCTTACTTATTTATTATTGTGCTTTCATTGAATTTATTGTTTTCGAATTTATTAAGGCATTAGATTGGATTATTGTGTGGTCTGATTAGGATAAGTTTTAAAATACCAATTCACCCCCCTTGGGTTGTACACTTGTATTTCAGTAAATGTATATTTAGTCCCTAGAGTTTTAGCTAATCATTAAGTTAGTTCTTGTAGTTTCAAAAATTACTTAAAGAGTTTGTTTCGAACATAGCATTTTATGGTATTATATTACTGTTCACATTAATTTGTTACCAAGGATGTGTTTGGCAAAACTTAGAAGCTCATTGTGGTGTAAAAACACCACAATTCACCATTTAGGAGAATTACGACCCTCGGATTTGTGCAATTCGTTAAATTTTGCCTCAATCGAGGCAAATGTATTTTAATTATATTTTTATTTTATTATATAAATGAAACATAGAAATAAATTATATTATAATATTGTTTTATTTGAGAATACTATATTTTACTATATTAATATTAATATAAAAATAATTATTTAATAATTAATTTAATATAATAAATAATAAAATAATAAAAGTTTCAATAATATTAATTTAATACTAAAATAAAATTAATTAAATATAGTGTAATACTAAGCACTGTACAATATTATTATAATATAATGTTAATACAATACATCATAATATAATACATCTGTACTAAATAATATAATACAATGTGCTAAACACACCTAAAAAATTTTTGTTGTATATATCATTTTGTTAAAATTTATTGGGAAATTATCATTGCCCCACCTTTTTTTTGCTTTATGTTCATCCAACCACTAAAAAATTATAACATGTTCTCTGCACCACCTTTCTTTTGACATTTGTATCAACTAGCTATTTTTACACTAACACTGTTAAATAATTTTAAAAAAATGATAAATTTACCCCATATAAATTAAAAGACTATTTTATTTTTAAAAAACTTTAAAAAATTAAAAATAATAATGATAAAAATATCCCTAAATTTAATAAAATTAAATCCCAAAATTAGAATTTTTATTTTTAATAAAAATTATTTTAATATAAAATTTTAATTATAAAAATAATTGTAAAATTTCGGGATTTAATAAAAATTCCCTAAATTATTAAAATTTTAGGATTTATTCTTTTAAGAAATAAATTCAGTTATTTTAATAAAATTTTACAAAATTATAATTTTTTAATAAGTAAATTCAGTTATTTTTATTAAAATTTTTTAAAATTATAATTTTTAATAAAAATAATTATTAAAATTTTGTAAAATCTAAATTTAATAAAATTCAGTTGACCACCTCTATTTGGGATTTTTTAAATTAAATTTAGGGATATTTTTATGATTATTATTTTTTATTTTTTAAAGTTTTTATAAAATAAAATAATTTTTTAATTTATTTGAGGCTAAAATTGTCATTTTGTTAAAATTATCTAACGGTGTTGTACAAAAGTGACTAGTTGATACAAATATAAAAAAGAAAGTGGTGTAGAGAATATGTTAAAATTTTATGGTGGTTAAATGAACATAAAATAAAATAAAGGTGGTGCAATGATAATTTTTTAAATTTATTTAAAGAATGTAGTATTCATCTAAAATTAAGTCGTAAACTTTGGGACAAACTCGTTCACATAAATCGTGTTATAATTTTATATGCCGGAGTCAAAACCTACGCCTAGTGAGGCCCGCATGTGGGCCCCGCCAGGCTTACACGTGGGCCGGGTGACCTCTGCTCTGGTAGCTCGGCCCATTGGCAACTTTAGTTTGGTCAATGGTAAAGGCGCACCACTGAATAATTGTGGTCAACTACATAACGTTTCTTTTTACTTAGAAAGAAGACATTTTCAGCTTCGTTTACAATTAATGAGCTAAGTTGATTTTTTTAAAATAATAATAATGCTAATAAATTTGTTCAAAAAACAATGAGCTAAGATTTGAATCAAGATGCCAATCTACTGCATACAACAGAAAATTCTTGAAAATGAGGCAAAATGTTATTTCGTTTGGTTCCAAAGCAGGGTGCTAATGATGGAATCAAGGGGCAGCGTGTTAGAATAATAGCCAAACGTATTTATCGATTAAGAGATTTTAGAGTATATTAGAGATATTATATCCAATTAATATATTATAATATATGTATATTTATTTTAAAAAATTATTATGTAATTAGTAGCTGTATTTAATTAAACTACTGATTTCATTCATACATTAATATTAATTGAATATAATAATTATTTTTTTATTGTATTAAATCATTTGATATTTAAAGACTTGATTAGATCCTAACTAATTCAAATTCATCCTAACTAATTCAAATTCAAACCAAATAGGAGCCCTAAGGTGGAATATAGTAACTATGATATGCTATAGAAATTTTCCATTACATAGCAACTAGTTGGAGACTGCCACTGCCTTGCATTTGCATAGCCGTGCCACTGCAAGCTGTATAGTTTGACGAGAGTTTTTAATAAAGAAGGAATAAAATTGTAACAGATGCAACTTGTCTCTCTTTAGCCATTATAAATAACGACCTGCCTCGGGTTGATATTCATCACCAAGCCATGAAGACGTCATCTTCCTCAGCAATATTATTCTCCTTCTTCTTCGTCTCATCATTCATTTTCTTCATAGCTAATGCTAAAGTTCCTCCCTCTGAAACATTTAAGTTTGTGAATGAAGGAGAGTTCGGGCCATACGTTAATGAATACGACGCAAATTACAGAATGTTAAGCATCTTCAACTCTCCATTCCAGCTTGCGTTTTACAACACAACCCCAAATGCTTACACTCTCGCTCTCCGCTTGGGTCTTCAACGAAACGAGCCTGTTTTCCTTTGGGTTTGGGAAGCCAACAGGGGCAAACCGGTTCGCGAAAACGCCACCTTCTCTTTGCAAACCGACGGGAATCTTGTCTTGGCCGAAGCCGACGGCACCGTTGTCTGGCAAACCGACACTGCCAACAATGGTGTTGTAGGGTTTAAGTTGCTCTCAAATGGCAACATGGTGCTTTATGACTCACAGGGTAAATTTATGTGGCAGAGTTTTGATTATCCAACAGATACTCTCTTGGCGGGCCAATCCCTTCGTGTCGGTGGGGTCACCAAGCTCGTCAGCCGACTGTCCGCTGAAGAAAACGTCGACGGCCCTTACAGCTTCGTGATGGAGCCCAAAAGAGCAGCAATGTACTACAAAAGCAGCAACTCTCCCCGGCCCGTTCTCTACTTCACTTCATATGACTGGTTTAACGCCCGAGATGTCTCTTTACAGAATGTAACATTTAACTCCCGCCCGGAAACTGATGAAGCAGTTGCTTTTGTACAAACCCTGGATTCTTCAGCCAATGGTAACATTTTGGCTAGACCAAAATATGACAGCACAATATCGTTTCTGCGGCTTGGAATTGATGGAAATCTCAAGATCTACACTTATTACGACAAGGTTGATTGGGGTCCAACGGAAGTAACGTTCACTCTCTTCGACAGAGATTCAAGTTGGGAGAATGAGTGTCAGCTGCCTGAGAGATGCGGCAAATTTGGACTCTGTGATGAAAACCAATGCGTTGCTTGCCCTACGGAGAAGGGTTCGCTTGGGTGGAGCAAGGATTGTGAGCCGAAGAAAGTGACTTCTTGTAGGCCAAATGATTTTCATTATTACAAGGTTGAAGGGGTCGATCATTATACGAGTAAGTATACAAGTGGAGCAGCCATTAAAGTTGAAGATTGTGGCAGGAAATGTACTTCCGATTGCAAGTGCTTGGGATATTTTTACCACCAGGAGACATCGAGATGTTGGATTGCTTATGACTTGAAGACTCTTACCAGATTCCCAAACTCTACACATGTTGGATTCATAAAGGCTCCCAACAAGTAAATATCATCAAACGAGAGGAAGCTATTGTCGTGTCTTGTCTTGTTTGTTTATTAATAAACTAATAAATTAATGATTTTTATTTTTATCTATTTTTTTATATGGGACCTAATCGAGCAGCGATTAGTTTTCATTCTGTATGCTACCTTGTTTGAACGTACAATAATGATCAGCTGAATAAAAAGTGGTTCCGGCGTATGTTTACAATTTTATCCCCTCTTAATCTAATTTTCCTTAGCTTTTTTTCTTTTCCTAATTTAATTTTTTCTATTTTAATTAGACTAGACTACGACGCGTGATGACTATGACATTCAATGGTTGAGAGTAGGGGTGGGAATATGGGTCAGGATTCGTTTATTCGATTCGATTCGATGCGAATTAAATGGGTTTGGGTTTGAAAAAATTGATTCATTTAATTAACGGGTGAATTTGATTTGATTCGCTTATTAAACGAATCGAATGCGGGTTTGAAGATTTTGATTCGTTTATTCGTTTAGGATTCGTTTAATAAATGAGTTATAAACGAATCGAATACAGATCGATTCATTTAAAATTCGTTTATTATTTATTTAATTAAATTACTTTTTTGTTTTTAGATTTATTGAAAATTTTTTTAAAAGTTGAAGGTTAATATTATAATTTTAAGCATGCTATATAAAATCAATTAGGGCTACACTTCACAATTCATACTCTCTTTTCCCTCATCACTGAACTCAGCCGCGGCCCGCGAGGAAATCACCACCCATACCCTTTACCATCACCTTGAAGACACCATCACCTTGAACCCGTTTTACAACTTTTGTAAATGATTCCCTTAGCTTCTACACGAATCACCAAGCCATCCAATTCTACCTCATCATCGTGATCTTTGCACAAAGCATTTGCATTCCAAACGAAATTCCCAAAAGAATTTTCTGACAGCGGCGGCTAATTAGTGGCGGCTAATTAGTGGCAGCAAATTTGCAACACGGGTCAATACTCAATAGATTTGGTTTGTACGAACCTGATTTTGCTTAATATATTTGCTAACATATTCATTTCTTGCTTAATTAATTAATTTTATTCTTTTATTCTTCAGTTAATATATATGTATATATTATTCAAGTTAAATTGTTAAATTCATCTTCCTAAATAATTAATTAATTAATTTTAATATTTATTCTTCAATTAATATATATGTATATATTATTTAAGTTAAAATGTTAATTCATCTTCCTCAATAATTTTGAATTATTTGCTTAATATATTTGCTAACGTATTCAGTTCTTGCTCATATTCTGCAGAGAGTGCCAATAATCCAAATAATAGTGTGTGAGCGTAACATGTAAAGTTTTATTTTGTTTAATTATTATTTCCTTAACAATACTACAAATTTACTATATATTTGATATTTTGAAATTTTGCCATGACTATTATCAATATTGCAACATGTTAATAACGTTTTATTTATTTTTTGGTGCAGGATTTTTGTTTTTAAGGTGGCAAAGACAATTAAAGAGATTAAAGAAATTACCTTACTTTATAATTTGAATTTGAATTATTATTATCTGTATTATTAGGGTTTTGTAATTTAATATTTGGATGATTGTATATTTAATCTTAGATTATGGTTTGGGTTATTTGTATTTTGTTATAGGATATTAAATTTGTGGCTTTTTAATGTTTTATTTTGCTTAATTTTATTTATTAGTTATATTTTTCTAAACGAATTGTAAATGAATCCTAAACGAATCCTGATTCGATTTGATTCGTTTTGGATTCGTAATAGGATAAACGAATAATAAAAGAATTCGGATTCGATTCGATTCGTTTATTAATTTTATTAAACGAATTAAACGAATCGAACCGAATATTCGTTTAATAAACGAATCGAATCCGAATAATGAGATTTCAATTCGTTTAATAAACGAATCGAATTTGAATCTATAGAATTTGATTCGATTCGTTTACGATTCGATTCGAATTCGATTCGATTATTCGTTTTGCCACTTCTAGTTGAGAGTTATCTATTCATTAACTTTTCTCTTTATTAGGTTTTAACAGACATATAATTTTTTGCTTCTCTTATTGTAAATAATTACTTTCCACGTTTATTTTACCAATTTTTTTTTTCATCACATCGATTCTTGCATCAAAAGAAAAAAAATATAAAATTCTCTCTTTTGACATTTATCGGCTAAAAGAGCATGCAAGAAGAGGAGTTCTTTATGCAAAATTGGGATTCTTGTTTGCTATTAGATTTATTTTTTAAAATATTTTTTAAATAAAGGAACCCAAACACTACAATATCATTGTATTGTTTTGTGGGATACATGATCTTTTAATCTTCCCAGCACCACCCACTTCCCCCGCGGGAAGCACCGGATACACGCACGATTGATTCGAGCTCGAAACATCCACCATTTCCCTCAGTCTCTCGGGATCCGCGAGAGTTAGGAAGGCGGTAGCGTCGTATCGCACTGCCTTAATTACCCCAGTGGTATTTGTGTCGGCATCTTGTTCTAATAGACTTGTCACCTTGTGTTTGGTCGACTCTGACTTGGCCATACCTCTGCCATAACGCCCACTGAACATATGACCATGCCATGATTTCATTTAGACAATGACCTGGCCACATCTTGGCCTTTGCCGTGTCTAGGACTAGCCTTTGCCATACCTGAGACTCTGATTCAACCACACCTGAAGTTGAACCTCCAGCATAACGCCAATCGAACACGTGACCATGCTCCAATATTTTCTATAACATAAAATTGTCATTTCTACTGGAAATGAATTGGGTAATTAGTCGTATCAAAAAAAAAAAAAGGGGGTAATTAGTCAAATTAGGCTAGAGGCTGGGGCTAGGGCCTGGATTTAGCAGACCTTTATTGGGCTTGGCTAGACCCAATCTAACCAAATACAAAAAAAATATAGAGTTGGCCCGACTTATTATTTTTAATTTCAATTTAAATTAAAAAGCTCTTTATTTTTTTGTTTTAAAATTACAGATGAAATTAAAAAATCATTGCCTAATTTACAAAACAAACCCTAAACGTAAAATTCTCTCACACCCAATATCAACCCAACCAGCCGCTGCCGTCCCCGACCCTCGAATTACAAATCCAGCCGGCCACTGTTTTCAAATTGCCACTGTTAGATAATACAATATGACTAACTTAAATTGAGGTTAAAGTGGGGCTATTTGAACCCACCAAACTATTTACTAAACGTATTTTAAAAAATGATATTTGTTGATCAAAATACCCCTAAATTAAAATATAATTATGGACATTAAAATATAGTAAAGAAATAGAATTTTTACTCTATGAACCCATTTTTACATTCATCATAGTTTTTGTTAAACTCTAATGATATTTTCATTAAACCCTAATCGACTAGAGGCGTAATTCTTCTTCCAGGTCACATATTTTTATTATCTGGGCACATGTAATTAGATTCAAGATAACAAAGTTGGTGGTTATGTCATCATTGGCCATGGCAGCCTCGTTCCCCTGTAGCAACAGCTAAGCTTGGATCAACGTTGGCCAGAGACTTGATGTTGTTACAAGAACAGAAAAATGAGCAAATGGTAAAGGTGAATGAGAAAAAGTTCGATTAAATGTTGAGGCTAGTAATGGGAATGGGAGGAGGGGCTGCAGCAACTGCATTTGTTAGCTCTGTTGCATATTTTCCTTGCATTCAATCTGTAAAAGTTACTTCCAGAGGCTGTGGCTTGTTTTATATTGGTGACTACTGCAGAAGCAATGATAAGAGTATTTATTGTTTATTCGTTGCCTCCATGAAGAATTTGGATAATCTACATCTTGAATCAAGGTTGAGACATTGTTAAATGGGTGTAAAATGGGATGAGAAAGGTTTAGAAGTGGCCATAGCTCAAAATGTTGACACTGGAGCCATAATAATGCAAGGCTTTGTGAACAAGAATTGACTAGCCACAACAATTTCCTCTCGGAAGGCAATTTCATCTCAAAAAATAATAGTAAGAAGCGTGAATCTGTGTTGTAACTATATTTTACTGAATCATATTAATAAAAAAAATCTTCACTTTAGTGAAAAAAAAGAACAAAAAAACATTTATTAAGGGTTATGAATGAATTTAATGGATTTAATAAGTGAAAACATTATTATTATAAAAATTGGATTTGGTAAGGGTATATGGGCTATTTAAGTGGATTTATTGAGTCAAATTTAAAATTTCAAAACTTAAGGGTGGGTTTATAAAGTAAGTGGGTTTAATGAGTACCTTAATAAGTTCAAATAATTTCATCCTTGAGATTATTATTTAACTGATGATACCTATTTTATGGTGATAAGATTAACAAAAATATTTGTGGACAGGCGTAACTTAATGAAGTATTGACACTTATAGAAGTTAAACTCAAAATTATCTATAAAAGAGCAAGACTATGACAGTAATGAAGAGGCAAAAGAATAGAGAACAATAGAAGGAAAAAAGACAAAGCCAAGCAGCGTAGAAGCAAAATAAGAAATTTGAAGGAACAAAGCAAGAAAGAAGTCAAGTAGCATAGAAGCAAAAGAAACCAAGCGACGAAGATACTAAATAAGCCAAGCAACATAGAAGCCAAGGCAGAGAAGAAGTTAAAGAAGCCAAAAGAGAAGCCGAAGAAGACAGAGAGATAAACAAACCCAACTAGCTCAATTCTATATAACAAACTTCATCATTGACATATTTCTTTGAAAAGCTTAATCAAGTGACTTAATTTTATGTCACAACAACTTGGTGCTTTCATTGAGAGGCGATTCTAACAAACTCAAGAAACAATTCCCCGAGATTAAATAATATCTAACCTTCAAGTACAAGAATTAATATGGCATCGCAAATTCTAGTACTCCCGGTGGAACGTAGAACAAAAACTCTTCGGGATAGAACTTGGGTTGATTTGTTTTCGATACCTCGAGAAAAATTATCACTGCCAAATCAGAGTTTAATCCAAATTGAACGGTCATTGAAACAACATCTTATGGCAACTTTAGAACAACAAATAAAATAGATTCGAACACAGTTGAATCAATTAGATTCGTTCTAAAATTCAACAATTTTAATAATTCTAGTATTATTAAGTTTGAGAACACTAAAGATTTAATCATTAATAAAAAATAAACTTGATATTCAATGATTTAATATGAAGAGACTCTAATACCACTTGTTAGAACAAGAAAACTTTTGGTGCAAACCATCACTTACCTAGAAACATTCATGTTTTATCACTAAGAGTGAATAGTAAATTGTACGAAAGTGTATATGAATTCATAATGCTAAATTACTATCTAGAATTGTGTGGTTAGCTTTCCAGATCTACACATTCTCCTAGAAAATAAATAGAAAGATTGGTGTACCTGGATCATGACCACTTATATAAATAACTTTTCCTTATTATCATTAGGTATTCTTAATTCTGTCTATTATAAAATTAGAATATCATTTGATCTTTGCACATTAAAAGCCCATAATACAAAAAAATCTTAATAGATCACTTTTAATTGGGTTTAATTTTATATAATAGTCTGCAATACATAATTATTCACATGTAAACCCAATGTTGGATTAAGGATCCAACAATGCTATATTAAACAATCCAACATAACAAACTTTATCATTAACATGTTCTTTGAAAAGCTTAATGAAGTGGCTTAATTTTATGTCACAACAGCCACCCACTGATAGGAGTGAATAGCAAAACTATTTTCTGTTCCAAACATTAACACTTCAAATTAAACTTTCTAGGTTAATTAACATAAGAAATTTTATATGGATAAAAAAATTTATAGGAGTTACATTGCCTGTATAGCTATACCAATTGTTGCTCTTCTCTGCATTTCAATGCTTGCTTGTGTTTTCTGGATATCTATATCTTCATGGTATCAATTCTAAATATAGGCTCAACATAAAATCTGTTAACATTAATATAGAAATAGTCATACTTAGTCCTAGTATTTTGCAATAATTTTAGTCCAAGCCAATAATAATATTGTAAGTGGTTCCTTGTGTTTAGGAAGTCCATGATTTGATGTATTTGAGTCTATCCTTGTTTTGTGAGTTGTGGGACTGTTAGTTGTGTTAGTAACTCCTGATTTGCAGAGGAGTTTGTTATGGTTAGCTCTATATAATCGTTTGTTACCATTCAATAATAATCAATCAACTTCTACAACAAAACTTATAACATTATCTATCTTTTAAACTATCACTTTCTATTTTAAATTCCTCTCATCCTAACAGGTACAAAAGAGTGTGATTTGCCTTAGTGTCTTATTCCTTTTTTATTTCAACATCTGGTATCAGAGCTTGGTTCTACCAATGGCCAACAATAATAATATTGTTCCGTCGCAGCCTACTCTTCCATACTTTCAAGACATTGTTTATGATGTCTGGAGTACAAAAATGCGAACGTTGTTTATCTCTCAAGATTTATGGGAGCTGGTGGATAGGGGTTATATAGAAGAAGGTGTTTCAGTAGAGGCACTTAAGGACATTTGGAAGAAAGATGCCAAAGCTTTGTTCTTCATTCAGGAAGCTGTAGCTATTTTCCCTAGAATTTCTTCAGTGACAAAATCAAAAGAAGCTTGAGATGCACTAAAAAATGGGTATCAAGGTAATGCTAAAGTAGTTACAATTAAAGTTCAAACTCTTCGTCGAAAGTTTGAAACTTCTTTTATGAAAGATACTGAGAAATTGAATGATTATTTCTGTAATTTGATGGAAGTTGTAAATCAAATTCGAAAATTTGGTGAGACTTTAACTGATGAAAGAGTTGTTAAAAAGATTTTAAGAAGTTTGCCCAGGAAATTTGATCATGTGGTGGCAGCAGTTGAAGAATCTAAAGATTTAAAAGTGTTGACCGTTGATGAGCTGCTTGGCTCAACTTTGTCTCATGAAGAACAGATGAAAATGTACGAAGATCAGCATGTAAAGAATGCTTTTTTATCCAAAGAAAAATTGAATGACTCTCATGAGTTTGGCAAGAAAGGGCGTGAAGGACATTTTTCTCACCGTAAAAAAGGTGAAAAAAATGGTAAAAGTGATGAACGTAGTAGTCCAAAGCAAAGTGAAGCTAGTGATAAAGGTGATGGTAAAAAGCGTAAGCCCTAGTGTTTTTATTGTAAGAAATTTGGCCATATTGAAAAATTATGTAGGCTGAAAGAAAAACATACAAAATTTACTAAAGAGAAAGAAAAAGATAAAGAAGAAGAAAAATTATTTTTTGCTTGATATTCTATTAAAGAATGTGCTTCCGATGTGTAGTACATTGATAGTGGATGTAATAATCATATGTTAGCAAACTTGGAGGCTTTTATCTGTTGAAAAGTCAAGACATTTTTATTGGACAAAGACAGAGATTTATGAGTTTGTCAAAAAGCTTGACAAATTGGCCAAAGTTGGCATCGAACCTTGGAAACTTGACACATGCATGCATTCAAAGCTTGGAAAGTTGGCACGGGCCATTGAAAATTTGAAAGGAGCTCAAGACTTTTGCTTTGAAAATGGCAAGCATGAATGGCAAGGCTCAGCTATAAATAGAGGAGTGATCATTCATTGTAAGCATCCAAAAAATTTGAGAGTTTAAGAGAATTGCAAGTGAAGCAATTCTAGAGTTTTGTGAGTGTGAGCAATTGGAGAGTGTGTGTGAGAGTACTTTGGGTGTATTTAGGTTTTGGGAAGTGAGCTTTTCTTTACTCAAATTTGTACTCTAATAATTGTTAGTAATACAATTATTTTTCTCTTGCTCCCGTGGACGTAGGCATACTGCCAAACCACGTAAAATTCTGTCTCCTTTATTTTTCTGTAATTATTTGGTGCACTTGATTCCGCATTCTGCGCGCAACAAGTGGTATCAGAGCTGACGGTTCGTACTTTGGGGGATACGGTACTGTTCACGTATACAGTACTGTTCACTTATACGGTACTGTTCAAATATATGGTACTGTTCACATACGGTATTGTTCACAAATACGGTGGAGCTAATCATTCATACTTGGGAGGATTAGTAGCTTGTGTAGTGGTGTGGATTTGTGCATGTCTAGGAAAGTTCTATCACAAAGGCGATAAGAGCTTAAGGAGACCGGGTCTTAAGTGGGACCGGTGTGACCCCTCCAGTCTTTCCTGGAAACTTTTCTGATGCATTTTTTCACGCGTACATACATATAGACACTGATCTCTCAGGTGAGAATAGTTTATGGAGAAAATGGTAGAAGGTGAAACTTCCAGAAGTGGAGAGAGATCCGCCCAGACTATTCCTAGAGATACTTCAGGTGGGAGGCGAGACTTTCGCCTTTCGGCACCTGTTATAGGTGGTCAGAAGATCGATGTTGAAAAGTTTGATGGAAAAATCAACTTCGGCATGTGGAGGTGCGAAGTTATAGATGCTCTTATTCAAATTGATCTCGATATTGTTTTGAAAAATAAAAGACACTTGTATGATGAAGAAAGTTAGGATCGTATGAACGAGAAAGCATATGGTCAGATCGGATTTTGTTTGACTAAGGAGGTGAAATATTTGGTGAAAGATAAAGAGTGTGCAATGACTTTGTGGCGTACATTGGAAGAGAAGTACCTGCTAAAAAGTCTTGAAAATCGCCTTCATGCAATGAGCCAAGTATATGGCTTTCGAATGAAGCCTAGGGTGTCAATGCATGATCATGTCTCAAGATTTGAAAAGTTACTTGCTGATTTGAAGAATCTTGATGAAGATATTAAGGATGAAGTCAAGGCCATGATTCTGTTACACTCACTGCCAGAGGAATATAGTCATTTTGTGGCTACCTTAATATATGGGAAAAGCGTAATCATCTTCAAAGATGTCTGCACAGCATTGACCAATTTGAAAATTCAGAATAATGATAAACATTCTGAAAAAGCATCATCCGAAACTTTATTTGCCAGAGAAAGGACGATAGAGAAAAAGAAAAAGCGTGGTGGAAAGTATTCTCGATCAAAATCGAGAAGCAGAAATATAGCTCGAGACGAGTGTGCCTTTTGTCATGAAAAGGGCCATTGGAGGAAAGATTGTCCAAAGGCTCAAAAAAGAGATGGGAAGAAACCAGCAGCAGCAAACATGGCACGTAAAGATGAAGACTCTGATTATTCATTAAGTAGTTCTCATGCAGCTTATGTGGCTAGTTCGAGCTAGTAGATACTTGATACTGGAGCAATCTATCATTTGTGTCCCATTAAGGAATGGTTTATGGATTTTCATAATCTAGAATCTGGTGCAGTTGTGATGGGGAATGATCAACCTTGTCGCACAATGGGGATAGGAACAATTCGGCTCAAAATGTTTGATGGAATGGTCAGAGAATTGAAAGAGGTTAGATATGTTCCAACTTTAAAGAAAAATCTAATTTCTGTGGGGTGCTCTAGAAGCTAAAGGCTACAAGGTTACTATTGAAAATGGTACAATAAAGTTCACATATGGGGCTATGGTGATTCTACAAGGGGTTCGACGTCACAATTTGTCCTATTTAAAGGGAGGTACAACTGATGAAGTAAATGTTGCTGAGGCGCACAGTGACACCACCAAGCTATGACATGTACGACTAGGACATGCTGGAGAGAAGTCCTTGCAAACCCTAATGAGGCATGGACTTTTAAAAGGTACCAAAACTTGTAAATTAAATTTCTGTGAGCATTGTGTAGCAGGCAAGAAAACAAGGGTCAAATTTGGTACTGCTAATCACGATACTCGTGAGATCCTTGAAAATGTTCATAGTGATCTATGGGGACCAACCAAGACTGCAACAATTGGTGGAAGCCATTATTTTATTATATTTGTTAATGATTTCTTTAGACGTGTGTGGATGTACACCATGCGAGCAAAGGATGAGATTCTAGAGATTTTCGTGAAATTGAAGAAACTGGTGGAGACTCAAACTGGCAGAAATGTCAAAGTATTGCGTTCTGACAATAGGGGTGAATATACTTCTGATCCATTCTTACAAGTATGCCAGAACGAAGGTATTAAAAGACATTTCACGGTGAGACATACTCCGCAACAGAACGGTGTGGCTGAGCGTATGAATCGTACTTTGTTGGAGAAGGTACGGTGTATGTTATCTAATGCTGGTTTAGATAAAATATTTTGGGCTGAAGCTGTGAGCTACGCAAGTCACTTGATAAACCGGTTGCCTTCTGCTGCAATTAGAGGTAAAACTCCTATGGAAATGTGGTCTGGAAAACATGCACAAGACTATGATTCCCTTCGTATATTTGGGTGTCCAGCTTATTATCATGTCAAAGATGGTAAACTGGATTCTCGTGCTAGAAAAGCTATCTTTGTGGGATTCAAAGGTAGAGTACAAGGCTTTAAGCTTTGGGATCTCGAAGATAAAAAGTTTGTGTGTAACAGAGATGTCACATTTGATGAAGCTTCAATGATGAAAGCTTCAAGTTCTCAGCAGTTGGAGAACAAGACCACAAAGGTATCGCAACAGTTGGAGTTTGATGCAACTCTATATGTACCAGTTAGCTCTACATCAGATAATGGTTCAACTATGGAAGAGACACCCAGAGTTGAAGAACATGTTATTTCTTCTGATGTCCCACAAAATGAAAAAACAACTAACGATGTAGATAATGATGATTCTATAGCAGCAAGGAGGCCAAGAACAGAGATAAAGAAACCCGGATGGCTTATTAAAGATATAGTGGTAGCCTATGCACTTCCAGTTATTGATGATGACATCCCCAACACTTTCGATAAAGTATTACGCAGCAGTGAAAGTAATCAGTGGAAGTTAGCCATGGAGGAAGAGATGAAATCTCTCCATCAAAACCAGACTTAGGAACTTGTGAAGTTACCAAAAGAAAAAAAGGCTATTGGCAATAAATGGGTCTACACTAAGAAGTAAGGATCTCTAAATCAAACAACTCCTCGATACAAGGCAAGACTCGTTGCAAAAGGTTTTGCTCAGAAGGAAGGTATTGACTATAATGAAGTTTTCTCTCCAGTCGTAAAGCATACTTCCATTCGTATCCTACTTGCCTTGGTAGCTGAATATGAGTTAGAGTTGACTCAATTAGATGTTAAGACGGCGTTCTTGCATGGAGATTTGGAGGAAGAAATCTATATGACTCAGCCTTGTGGTTTCAAAGTTGCTGGAAAGGAGAATCATGTGTGTAGATTGATTAAATCTTTGTACGGACTAAAACAGTCACCAAGGCAGTGGTACAAGAGATTTGATCAATTTATACAAGGGCAGAAATTCACCAGAAGTGAACACGATCACTGTGTTTACTTTAGAAGACTACAAGATGGAGCTTTCATCTTTCTGTTACTCTATGTCGACGATATGCTTATAGCTTCGAAGAACAGAGGTGAGATTGAAAGATTAAAGAAGCAGCTGGCGTCTGAGTTCGAGATGAAAGACTTGGGTGATGCACAGAAAATACTTGGGATTGAGATTCATAGAGACAAGAAGAATGGGAGCGTGTAGTTGACTCAAAAGACTTATTTGAAGAAAGTGCTAGAAAGATTCGGTATGAATGACAAAACTAAACCGGTATGTACTCCTCTAGCTCCTCACTTTACATTAAGCCATTCTTTATGTCCTACATCCCAAGAGGAGCATGATCACATGGTTCATGTTCCATATGCTAGTGCTGTGGGTAGTCTTATGTATGCTATGGTATGCACAAGGCCTGATATATCCCAAGCCGTTAGTATGGTTAGTCGATACATGCATAATTCGGGTAAAGACCATTAGCTTGCGGTAAAGTGGATTCTTCAATATCTGTATGGGACAATTGATGTTGGGTTATTGTTCAAGAAGAATTGTGGTCAATAATGTGTTGGGTATTGTGATTCTGATTTCGCCGGAGACCTTGACAAGCGAAGATCAACAACGGGCTACGTATTCACATTGGGTGGAGGTCTGATTAGCTGAAGGTCGATTCTGCAATCGACAATTGCTCTATCCACTACGGAAGCAGAGTATAAGCAAAGAATCAAGTGTAAAAGAAGCTATCTGGCTGAAAGGCTTGTTAGGAGATTTGGGAGTAATCTAGGAGAATATTACGGTCTTCTGTGATAATCAAAGTACGATATTTCCCGCGAAGAATCCAACATATCATGCTCGGACAAAACACATAGATGTAAAGTATCATTATGAGAGAGAGGTTATCGAGGATAATGATGTGTTATTGAAAAAGGATAACCCATCAGATATGTTGACGATGGAAGTTTTTGGAGTTAAGTTTCAACATTGCTTGAAACTAATTCAAATCCTTCAAATGTGTTAAGTTTGAAAAAATTATGAACCACGATTGGCTTGATCCCAAATTATGGGTACGTAGGCAGTCACAGATATGCAGCCACTTTGGGGATAATGATTCGTTGGTGGTCAGCTCAGATTTCAATAAATCTTCGCCGAGGTGGAGAATTGTTGAAAAGTCAAGACATTTTTATTGGACAAAGACAAAGATTTATGAGTTTATCAAAAAGCTTGACAAATTGGCCCAAGTTGGCACCGAACCTTGGAAACTTGACACATGCATGCATTCAAAGCTTGGAAAGTTGGCACCGGCCATTGAAAATTTGAAAGGAGCTCAGCCTTTTGCTTTGAAAATGACAAACATGAATGGCAAGACTCAACTATAAATAGAGGAGCGATCATTCATTGTAAGCATCCCAAAATTTTGGGAGTTTAAGAGAATTGCAAGTGAAGCAATTCTAGAGTTTTGTGAGTGTGAGCAATTGGAGAGTGTGTGTGAGAGTACTTTGGGTGTGTTTAGGTTTTGGGAAGTGAGCTTTTCTTTACTCAAATTTGTACTTTAATAATTGTTAGTAATACAATTATTTTTCTCTTACTCCCGTAGACGTAGGCATACTGTCGAACCACGTAAAATTCTGTATCCTTTATTTTTCTATAATTATTTGGTGCGCTTGATTCCGTATTCTGCGCACAACATTATCAATTTGGATCAATCAGTGAGCATTCAAGTGAAAATAGGTGATGGAACAATTCGAGAAGCACATTGTAAAGGCACTATTGAGGTAAATTCATGTGGAATGGGCTGCATTAAAAATGTTTTATATGTGCCTGAATTATATACAAATTTATTGAGTGTGGGCCAATTTTTGTCAGAAGGGTATTCTATTGTTTTTTAGGATAAGGCTTGTTTTGTGTTTTAAGATAGCACAAGACGAAGGTTGTTGATGAAAATTCCTATGGCCAAAAACAGGATTTTTCTCCTCATTCTTGATTCTGACATGCATGCATTTAAGGCTTCTTTGCTTGAAGAAAATTGGCTATGGCACCACAGATATATGCACTTGAATTTTAGAAGCTTGGAAGCTTTGTCCAAACTCAAATTAGTGGATGGATTGTCGTCATTAAAGCATACGAGAGAAATATGTGAAAGTTGTGTCTATGGGATGCAACACCGAAATTCTTTTCCAAAGGGGCTGGCAAGGAGAGCTACAAAGTCCATTGAGCTTGCGCATGCGGATGTTTACGGACCCATGCGAGTTGCTTCTCTTAATAATAACTTATATTTTGTTGTCTTTGTTGATGATTTTAGCAGGATGACATGGGTTTATTTTGCCAAAGAAAAATCGGATGCCTTTTCAATCTTCAAGAAGTTCAAAAGTGAAGCTGAAAGACAAAGTGGAAATACTTTGCAGATATTACGGATAGATCGTGATGGTGAATTTGTTTCAAAAGAGTTTAATAGATTTTGTGAAGAATTGGTATTCAAAGGCAACTCACTGCTAGCTACACGCCTCAACAAAATAGTATAACAGAGAGAAAAATCGGAACCTGGTGGAAATGGCCAAAAGCATGCCCACTGCAAAAGGTTTTCCAATATGTTTTTGGGCTGAAGCTATTCATACTGCAGCCTACATTCTGAATCGGAGTCCTACATTTGATGTTTACAACAAAAGTCCTTTTGAAGCTTGGCACAGGTAGAAGCCAAATGTCACTCATTTCAAGGTTTTTGGTTGTATTGCTTATGTTTATATTCCTTCTCAAAAGCGATATAAACTTGAAGATAATAGTGTGAAATGCATATTTGTGGGCTATAGTATTGAGACCAAAGGGTATCGATTTTATAATCCTCTTACCAAGCAATTAATTCTTAGTCGTGATGTTGGTTGGAGTAAGTCAAGTGCTTGGAATTGGAAAGAGTTGCAGCAATGTCCAGGTGTAATTACTGAAGATGAGGTACTAGAGAATGAAGATTCACCTAGTGATGATGTAAGACATTTAACTCTAAGAGGCAGCCCACTGACACCACCAATTTCTCCATATTCCTCTTCTGAATCGCCACCTAAGAAAGTGAAGTCTTTAATGGAGATTTATGAGCAAGCTGTAAAATGTAATTTTTCTCAAATTAGTGAACCAACTTTGTTTCAAGATGCTGTATAATGCAAAGAATGGTGCCAAGCCATGAATGATGAAATTAAAGCTCTGGAAAGGAATCACACGTGGGAGCTTGTTGGTTTGCCAGAGGGAAAAGAAGTTGTTGGCTTGAAATGGATCTATAAAATCAAATATAGATAAGATGGTTCAATCCAAAAATATAAGGCGAGATTGGTTGCCAAGGGATACATGCAGCGAGAAGGTATCGATTTCGATGAAACTTTTGCTCTAGTTTCTAGATTTGATACAATTCGAACTGTTTTAGCTATTTTAGCTCATCACAATTGGAATGTATCAACTTGATGTTAAATCAGCTTTTCTTAATGGTATTTTGGAAGAAGAAGTTTATGTGCAACAGCCTCAAGGATATAAAATTTCAGGCGAAGAAAATAAGGTGTACCAATTGAAAAAAGCACTTTATGGCTTGAAACAAGTGCCGCGTGCGTGGTATGATCGAATTAATGGGCATTTCAAGCATCATGGTCTCTAGAGAAGTGAAAATGAACCTACCTTGTATGTCAAAGCAAAAGGTATAGATGAGATTCTTATTATTTGTCTTTATATTGATTATCTTAATTATCTGTACCGGCAATAGTATTGGATTAATGGAAGAATTCAAATCTAGCATGGTTAATGAATTTGAGATGACTGATCTTGGCTTGATGAGTTATTTTCTTAGGCTAGAGGTGAAGCTGTGTGATGGGATTTTTATTTCTCAAGAAAAATATGTGAACGATTTACTTGAGAAATTTAATATGAAAGAGTGCAATCCAGTAAAAACTCCAATGAATACTAATAAAAAATTCAGCTTGAATGATGGGGAGGAAAAGATTGATGCTCGGGTTTATCGAAGCTTGACTGGAAGCTTATTGTATTTGACAAATAGCCGACCCCGATATTATGCATGCTACATGTCTTTTGTCAAGATTCATGCAGAGTCCAAGTAAAGTCCATTATGGGGCTACTAAAAGAGTGATACAATACTTGAAGGGGACTAGCTCTTATGACATTTGGTACAATAATGTTGAAGATTTTCAGTTACGTGGTTTTTCAGACAGTGATTGGGCAGGCTCAATTGATGATCGTAGAAGCACTACAGGCTCTGCTTTCAACCTCGGCTCAGGTGCTATCTCTTGGTGCTCCAAAAAGCAACCATCGACTGCACTGTCATAGTCAGAAGCTGAGTATATGGCAGCAACTTCAGCGGCGTGTCAAGCAGTTTGGTTTAGGGGAATTTTAGAAGACATGAAGCAACATCAAACAGAGGCAACAATTATTTATTGTGATAATCAGTCCACAATTGCACTGACTAAAAACTCTGTGTTTCATAGCCATACAAGACACATAGAGGCAAGGCATCATTTCATCAGAGAGTTAGTGAAAAGTGGAAGCATCAAGATGTCCTATTGTAGTACTAATGAGCAGCTAGTTGATGTATTTACGAAGCCTCTGTCTTTGGAAAAGTTCCTTAATTTCAGGGATAATTTGAGAGTTGTCAGGTTTCTACATTAAAGGGGAGTGTTAACGTTAATGTAGAAATAGTAATGTTAGTCCTAGTATCTTGTAGTAATTCTAGTCCAAGCCAATAACAATATTGTAAGTGGTTCCTTGTGTTTAGGACGTCTATGATTTGGTGTATTTGAGTCTATCCTTGTTTTGTGAGTTGTGAGACTGTTAGTTGTGTTAGTGACTCCAAATTTGCAGAGGAGTTTGTTATGTTTAGCTCTATATAATCGTTTGTTATCATTCAATAATAATCAATCAACTTCTACAACAAAACTTATAGCATTATCTATTTTTTAAACTATCACTTTCTATTTTTAATTCCTCTCATCCTAACAGGTGCAGAGGAGTGTAATTTGTCTTAGTGTCTTATTCCTTCTTTATTTCAACAAAATCTTGGGAATTTGACTTCATAAAGGAACTGCAAAAGCTTTTGAAAATTATGATTCATTGGCAAGCTCTATATTATCTTAAAGGATCAAGTGGAGGTTCTTTTCCTTCTTGATCTTTTGTTGAATATATGCATTATAAGCATATAGGCTGTTTAGCTTTTAATATTTTATGCTACTACAAGATGGCACAGGTGTAAAGATAAAGTTAAAAAGGAGTTTGCTTGGATTATCTCAAGCCTAGTGAAAAGTTTGCTTGATTTTTATCTTACGATAGAAGTGCGAGGATTTCATTGACTTGGAAGTTGTAACAAAATAGTTTGAATCATGGACATTATTTTTCTTCCAAATAATCTGAACTTTGAAGTAGATTTTTCTTGAGACTTTTGATAATAAATATCAATAAATTGTATTTTAAGAAATTAAAAAAGAAGAAGTCAATTTATTTATTTTTTTATTATTGTAAATATCTGTAGACTTATTATTGTAAATATCAATACATCTTATTATAATTTCTTTTAAAAAAATATTAATCTATTATGGATCTCTGTGGAAGTATACAAAGTAAACATTTTAAGAACTAAAATAACGAAATGTTTACAATATTGGGAAAAAGCCGAAGCCTTAGGATTATGAAAATAGAAAGAGAGAGGCCGAGAAGAGAGGTGTTGGAATCATGCTCGCTTTTCATTCATAATTGCAGGTATTGTTTGCAAAGCAATCAAGCCTATTTATAGTAAAACATGCACCGTCCCCTTGTGTTGCAATTTAAGCGGTGCGATAGAGAAGACCAGAACATATGCAGAGCACAATTGGAGTAAAGAGCAGAACAAGTTTGCACTTCAGAGTAGATGCATCAATGAGAAAATTTAAGTGGGGGATAGGATAGACATTCTAATCCACAACATAATCTAATTTTTTAGGTTGAATAATCATTTATCACATCCAACAAAATGCCCTTTTCTATCCACCCAAAGTCCTTTATATTAAAAACCTAACCTATTTGTTGTATTAAAATGCAATTTGCAGTATTATATTTATATAGCCAAAAACTGTAGGCTATTTCACTGTTAAAGTTGGATAATAATTTATGAGTGCTAGCATCAGTCGCTCTCCACCTGTTTCATTATTTTGATTGCTGTACAATTTTAAATTAATAATAAAATATTGATAACATTTAATTATATTTTGATATTATTATTTATATACTGAATCAATTTACTTTAATATCCTCATCCTCTCCCTCTCTCCAAGTTTCCACTACACTTCTTTTCTTTATTTTTATTTTTTGGAAGTTTGAAAAGTTTAAAAAAAATTTCTGATATGGTATTTTTTTGGATGTACAGAGTCATAGCCACATTATTAAGATAATTTTGTTATTTTTTAAATAAAATATTTTTAAATTTAATTTTTTAAAAAGAAGGCGATTGACCCAGTTGGGAATTGAATTTCTGGTGAACCTAATGAAAAATCCTCTCTGTTAATTCATCCATCACTAGCCTCACTTACGCAGGCCAGAAAAGAAATTGAAGAAGTTGCAGTGGCCAGGAGAAAAGGAAGGAAAAAGTCTAGAGAGAGAGGATGAGGATATTAAGATAAATTCTCTCAGCAATCAGCATAAAGATAATAATATTAAAATAAAAATTAAAGTTATCAATATTGTATTATTATTTTTTTAAAAAAAATCAAAATAATAGAACTGAGAAGGAAAACTAGCGACTGTCTGTGCCAGTCGCCCATATGCTAGCACTCCTCATAATTTATTCGCAAGCACATGGTACATGCTCGTTACCATGATGAAATTGCACCAGTCAACAGTATGGATTTGAAAAATGCTAGCTCATATGCAATTTGCAGTATTAAAGCAAAACCAAGGCATGTCACAGTTGAAGTTGAACAACAATTTATTCGCATCAATACGTCGGCACATTTTGTTATTATGATAATTCAAATGCTTGTGATTTCTGTAAATAATATATAAATTAGAAATTATATGTGTAGTACTAAAATGCAATTTGCAGTTAAAGCCTAACTGCAAGGTATCTTACGGTTAAAATTGAATAATAATTTGTTGGCACGTACGTGTGGCAACATGTTATCATTATGAACAACAATTGGATAATAATATGGAAATTAGCAACTTTAATTCTTCATCCTCGATAAATTAAATAATAGCGCACTATGAACAAAAACTTGCAAGCTTATTCTATTAATCAATATTTAGTCTTTAACTACTAATATATGTATATTGATTGACAATATATCTCATATATTGTTGAGTGCAGCTTTGGAGTTAATAATATAAGTCTTAAGAATCTTAATTCTAAAATTATCTTTTGAGTAAGAGCTTCCTTGTTAAACATTTGAAATATGAAATTTTATTAATTTTAGATCTTTTTTTAAATTTGATTGTTTGTTATTTGTAATTTATGTCTAATTTTTAAGTATTTATGTTTTAATATAAAAAATAAATTTTTGTGACTTTATATAAATAAAAAAAAAGTCTAAATGAGATGTAAATATTAAATCCTAAAAATATCTCTATTAAATATACTTATTTTCTAAACTATAAAACTTAATCTCCTTTTTTCGTTTTGACTTACAATGACATAATTGTTAAATAATAATTTTTTGATGTTTTTATTTGTAAAAATAAATAAGATGTCACTTATATTTAAATATAAAAAAATAAATATATTATTTAAAAATTTGTACTCAAACTCATTCACACTTTAGTCAAATTTAAATTTATTCAAATTTTGAACAAAAAACAAATGATACCTAAATTACTTTGATCATGGACTCCTATAATTTCCTACATAACATTATTAGGAAACTTCACCTCACGTTACGTTCTCATGGTTTGACACAAATTACCCTCCAGTTTTCATTATATTTTCAAAAAAAAAAAATAGAAGACCATTGTCATAAATTAGAATTATGTTATGCGTTAAACTTTTTTTTATTTTTTAAAATTCAAATCCATGTTTTTCACTGTTCATTAATTATTATCTATTCCAACTTTTTTTTTTCTATGGGAATTCTAAAAAAAAAAACTCATTCTATTAGATATTAGACTATAGGTCCTCCTTCTTTAGGGTAAGTGATCGTATTTTTTAAAAATACAACATTTAAGGTTTTATAACTTTTTATAATACTATAAAACTGCCTTTAAAAAAAATAATACTATAAAACTGCCAATGTATTAAAAAAAAAGGAAAACCAGCACCATCAGAATCACTAATTAGATTATTTTATACAGGTCGAAAGACAAATCAAAAGGACCTAGACAAAATTTATAATATATTATTTTGAAAAAAAAAATCTTATTCCCTGCTCTCACTGTTCACCTCGTGCGTGCACGTGCATGGGCAAAAAAGACAATTTAACCAACGAGACCATGTTTGCCTTTAAGAGAATGTTTTTTATTTATTTGTTTGTTTATTCAATATAAAAACATTGATAAGATGTTATTTAAAGAAACAAAGAAATCTTAATATCTTGTCTCTGCTCTCACTGTTCACTTCATCCTTGCACTGTTGCACGTGCAAGAATGGACACAAATACACAATCACCTGTGGCCGGAGAAATCATTGACCAATGAGATAATGTTTGCGTCCAAGATGCTGTTTTTATTTATTATTTACTCAATATATATACAAGAGGTTGTTTGATTAGGATATATAATATAATTTGTTTTGTTGAGATGATGGATGCTATCTATATTCATAGTTGATTAAGAATATTGGTATTCGATTAAAAAAAAATGCATAGATAGATGTATATGAAACTTTGATAAGGATAGTTAGGACGTGGTAAAGAAAGTCAATAATCAGTGGTGTAAAATCTATTATATTAATATTAAAAAATAAAATTAATTAACCCTATGCACATGACACGCATTAATTAGTGCGACATATTATTTATAAAATAAATAATGTACTCCAAGAAAGTAAGTACAGTAATTATTAATTTTTTTTTAATCCAAATCAAAGCAATTTGATTAGTTTGACAGACGTGGTACAATAATTTAACATGCAACTTGTCACTCTTTAGCCATTATAAATAATGACCCGCCTCAGCTCGAAATTCATCACCTAGCCAAGAAAAATGTCATCTTCTTCATCAATAATCACCTTCTTCGCCCTCTTACCACTCGTTTTGTCCATAGCTAATGCTCAAGTTCCTCCTTCTGAAACTTTTCAGTTTGTCAATGAAGGAGACTTTGGGGATTTCATAGTTGAATACGGTGGGGATTACAGAATGTTGGGCATCTTCAATGCTCCATTCCAGCTTGGCTTTTACAACACAACACCCAATGCTTACACCCTTGCTCTTCGCTGGGGTCTTACTCGACAGGAGCCCTTTTTCCGTTGGGTTTGGGAAGCCAACCGCGGCAAACCGGTCGGCGAAAACGCCACCTTTTCTTTCGGAACCGACGGAAATCTTGTCTTGGCCGAAGCGGATGGCACTGTCGTTTGGCAAACCAACACTGCCAACAAAGGTGTCGTCGGTTTCAAGTTGCTTTCAAATGGTAACATGGTGCTTCATGACTCAAAGGGTAACTTTATCTGGCAGAGTTTTGATTATCCAACTGATACTCTCTTGGTGGGTCAATCCCTTCGCGCTGGTGGGGTCAGCAAGCTCGTCAGTCGAGCTTCCGAAAAAGAAAACATCGACGGTCCTTACAGCTTTGTGATGGAACCTAAGAGATTGGCAATGTATTACAAAAGCAGCAACTCTCCGCGGCCTGTTCTCTACTTCACTTCATCTGAATGGTTTACTGTCCGAGAAGGCTCTTTAGAGAATATAACATTCACGTCCGAACCAGAAACTGAAGAAGCTTTTGCGTATAGTCTATCCCTGGATTCTTCAGTCGCTGGTGTCCGGCTGGCTAGACCAAGATACAACAGCACAATATCGTTGCTGCTGCTAGAAATGGATGGAAATCTCAGGACCTACACGTACGACGAAAGGGTTGATTGGGGTCCATCGGAAAAGACATTCACTCTCTTCGACAGGGATTCAGATTGGGAAATTACTGAGTGTCAGCTGCCGGAGAGATGTGGCAAATTTGGACTGTGTGATGACAATCAATGTGTTGCTTGCCCTGCGGAAAATGGTCTGCTCGGGTGGAGCAAAGAGTGTGAGGCGAAGAAAGTGACTTCTTGTAAGCCAAGTGATTTTCATTATTATAAGGTTGAAGGGGTTAATCATTTTATGAGCAAGTATACGAGGGGAACGACAACTAAAGTGGAAGATTGTGGCAACAAATGTACTTCCGATTGCAAGTGTTTGGGATATTTTTATCACCAGGAGACTTCGAAATGTTGGATCGCTTATGACTTGAAGACTCTCACTAAATTTCCCAACTCTACACACGTTGGATTCATAAAGGTTCCCAACAATCAAACAATTAGGAACCTCGTCCACTTAGTTTGAAGTTCAAGTGCAAGCTGCAGATCGTTTTCTGTTCTTTTTTTTTTTTTCTCAAAAAAAAATGTGTTCGTTTTAAATTGGCGGAGGATGATTTTAGTTAGTGAGATGTTTTTTTTTTTTTTTGAATAGTAGTTAGTGAGATGGCTTCAAGTGTTTTAAATCTTTCTTTTCAAGGATCTTCTTTGTATCGTTTTAGTGGGTTTTTTTTTTCATTTTTTTGGGTTAGCTTGCATTTCCGTGCTTTGTAATTTCTTTCTAGCTTGAATAATTATGATCGTATTTATCTTTTTACCTTTAAAAAAGAAAGCGACAAATCCATTGATCAAGTAAATATCACCAACGAGGACCATGTGAAAAGTGTTCAAATATTGTCCTAAAAATTCCCGTACAATTAATGGATATAAATTATAAAAATTTAAACTAAATGAACAACAATAAGATGCACAATTTTTATAACAAATGTTTCATCATTATGATCTAGAATATAGATATCGACATGTTATCGAGTCTACATATAGCCAAAAAAAGGTCCACATAAAAGTAAATGTGAATTAAAAAGAATGAAGAACACTTACAAATCATCTCGTTTTTAATTACCTCGCATCTAAATCTTAAGCTAATCCTCACAACTTTAAATAGAAGAGATGGAAATCAAGGTTTTCGGTCTCTACATTTTTGTAACTAAATCCAAGCATAACTTTAATTTCTTGCCTTCAATTATGGCCGAGAATGTAGAAAAGCTTAAAGCAGGCGGCTCCCGACTTTCAAATTAGCTTTCTTCAATTTATGCACAATGGAATCAGCGACTTTTGAATTCTCACTCGCTCTACCCCCTTTAATTTATTTTTATTTCAAATAGCTTCCCGAAAGGCTGAAGAACAAGGGCGAACGTCTTCAAAAAAAAGTATTCGAGGAAAGAGAAAAATTGGACCTTCAAATATAATTGAAACCAACAGAGCACGTTCTGATGACGTGGCGCACTTTCAGCCATCGACTTCGTGCAGAAACAAGCTAAATCAGCGGTCAAATGCGTTGGGCCTTCGCTCTGTTGGGGCCTCAGTTTATAAAGAGCCACATTCAGTGAAGGTCCTCAAACAGTTGGCGAAAAAACACACTGCCCGTCCTTTCATTTTGAGGTCGTTGATGGTCTAATAGTGCTCTTCGTAAATGTATAACTTTTGTATTGCTAGAAACTTTTCCGGAGTCATTATCTTTGAATTTTTTTCCTAATTTAATGAGAATTATTTATTCAAAAAAGTTAAGTGAATCTCAAAATTACACTCATGTGATGTAGCAGCACTAGATCATCTCAGCACCTCAACGCTGAGGACCGAGGTGGTGAGACAACTCCATATAAATTTCTCTGTTAAATAGGATCCTCATTTATTTAGGGTCTTTATGCAATCAGAATCACTCAATTAGGCTCTGAAATATTTTTTAAAAGTAATGCTATCTGCACAAGATATTACATAAAATTGCAAAAGACCACTAAATGTTAACATTTATATATCTATAATGTTGATTTTGATGATAACAAACAAAATTAAGAATGATTGAGTTTTTAAAAACTCAAATTATTTTTTTTCTACATTTCAAATAAATCATTATTTTCATATTATAAAGATTTTATATTTACTGAAAAAATAATTTTATAAAATTAGTTATTTTTCAAGTTTATGGTCTAATTGAAAGAGTTTTTAAAACTTTGAAATCAACAAATATTACTTGGAATTCCAGAGGAGGACTTTTATGAAAAGTTTCATAAAATTTTGGGACATAGTTTTATTATTGAACGTTTTGGGGTTAAAACTATAATTTCAAAAAATAGTTCACCGTAGCAATCACTGTAGCAACAGCTAACCGACATCTTCATAACAGCTAGCTGACATCGAATAGAATTGAAGATTAGCTTCTGGACACTAACGGCAATCCGACATCTTAAAAATGGCGATCCGACAATTTGAAATTTTGTCCAACGGTAACTTGCTCAAGTCAAAACGGCGATCCGACATAGGGATGGCAAAATCCTCCATGAGTTTGGAGCTCCATGGGGCTCCACCCCAAATGGGGTGAATTTTAAATAATTTTTAGGGAATGGGGTGGGGAATGAGAGAAAAATAATCCCCAAATTTTTAATGGGGTGGGTGTTGAGTGTTAGCAAATGTATATTTATAAAGGAGAAAATCGTCATTTTACACTTCAAGTCTCACTAACATTGCTATTTTTATTTATTTAAGTATTTTGTTATTTAATTACGTGTGTTTCATTATAATTAGTTATTTTATGTATTTTAGGGGTATCACGATCGTTTACAATGAGCAGTGATCGACAGAAACGGACGTACATTTGAACTCGTGACGATCGAAAACCTTAGGAGGAGCATAAAAGAAAAAATGTCATTGTTTCACATATAACTATTATTCATACGTATAAGATCGTTAGGTCTTGTCACAAATAGTATTCGCTGTAAAAGAACTTCGTGCAAAAATCGAACTACTTGTGCAAATAGTGGTCAAACCGTGTGAATCATAAATAGTATTCTTGTTCAAATAGTGGTACATTGTTGTGATGGCGTGGCGCAATCCTGAGCGTCAAACTGTTTTTAATCCGATGGTCATGATTCACTCAATGTACCTATAAAAAGGGGGCTTCGCCCCCCTAATTTGATATCCCTGAATTCATTTCTAAGCTTAGATTTTGTAATTCCTTCTCTTTCTTGTATTTTCTATGTATTTTAATAAATTCCCATTTTACCCTAGTTAAAAAATGAGTAGCTAATTTTCTTTAAGCTTGGGTTGAAGGTGAAGTCTCAACATGTTCCATGGGCTTTATCTGGTAAATTTATTTTCTTTCCTCTAATATTTGTGGTTGTTTTGACTTTTCGACAAATAATAATAGTCTTGTTCAGATACCGCCTGCTAAACCCAAGACACTAGTACAAGGTTATTATTATTTGGCACGATCTTAGCACCATATTTATTTGAGCGTGGTTCATGAGGTGTGGAATCCCCCTTCATGATTTAATTGGTATTAATATGGAATATTTAGCCCATGGAGCATGTTGATGCAGATCCGGATACCCAAGTGCTTTATTTCAATAGTTTCCACTTTAATTTATTCTCGCCATTCCAATTTAAATTCTAGTATAATCTAAATCATTTCCATCATAAATCCAACCACCCATTTAAAGAAAATTAATTCTACATATAATTAAAATCCACCTCCTCGTGGGATCGACACTCGTCACCATTGATCTATTCTACAATAGATTCGTGCGCTTGCGAGTTCAATAAAATTTGCACAAGTTTTTGGCGCCGTTGCCGGGGAGGTAAGTATTCTAATTTGTAGAATCAATTTTTTTTTAATTCCTTGTAATTTTTTTTTCTTATTATTAAAAACAAAAAAGTGAATTTATATTTTAAGGTTAGAATTTCTTTTCTTTTCTCCTTTTAAATTTGTGTAATTTAATTTTCATATTATTTTAATTTTTTTTATCTTGTTATCTTTCTTTGTAATTTATTTTAATTTTAGTTAATATTTGTTTCACATAACTTCTTTTCCTTATAGCATTGAGTGTATTTTCATAGTAACGTGACAAGGTTAGTATCATAATTTCTCCCTCTTCTTTATTTTTTGTTTCGTTTTTATTTTGTTCTTTGTATGCATGGTCGAAGGTCATTATCACCTAATCTTGAACCTTTAGACCTAGAATTAGAAAAAACACTTCGCACGCATAAACACACTGCATTTAAAAAGAGAATTGACATGGATTTACAAAACCAACAACCAGAACCACAAGAGAGGCCATTTAAGGACTATTTTAGTCCCTTAGCTAATTTGAGCACATCATGCATAAGGTACCCAAATGTAGCAGCTAGGAGTTTTGAATTAAAACCTAGTGTGCTAAATTGTCTCCCCACATTCTATGGCTTAGAAAATGAGGACCCATATAATCATCTGAATGATTTTCATGCTATTTGTCAAACTTTTAAATACGAAAATTTTTCAGATGATGATGTTAAACTTAGATTATTCACATTTTCTTTAAAGGATAGAGCTCGTTCATGGTTTAATACATTGCTTGCTAATAGCATTACATCATGGGAACAAATAGTAACTAAATTTTTAAATAAATATTTTCCAGTTCATAAAACCAATGCTATTCGCAGGGAAATTTCAGAATTTACTCAAAGAGACGACGAGCAATTTTTCGAAGCATGGGAGCGATTCAATGGGCTACTCTTGAAGTGTCCACATCATGGGTACGAGAAATGGCACCAATGCCAATACTTTTTGGAGGGATTATTGCCACATGTGCAAGAATGGCTAATGGCAACCAGTGGAGGAGAGCTTATGTCAAAAAGCGCTTCAGAGATTTGGGAATTCTTCCAGCGCCAATCAGATAATTCCCAACAACGTAGTCGATCACTCAGGAATACCAGGAGAATTAAGGGAGTGAATGAGGTTAACATTGGTGAGTCAAGTTCGGGAATTAAAGAAGTCAAGGAGATGGTCGAAGGTCTTTCTCGACAAATAGCATCATTGACGACTGCTCAAGCAACAGAACCACACGATCATGACTCATATTCAGATCAAGCCAATGCCATAGGAATCATGAGAAAACCATCAAACTACAATCCTTACTCCAACACATATAACCCTGGATGGAGAGACCACCCCAATTTTTCATGGTCTCAAGGATTCCAACAAAATGGACCAGCAGCTCCACCTCCACCAATTCAACCAAATCCACCAAATCCTCAAATTTCTCAACCTTCTCAGCCACCATTTAGACCATACAATCAAAACCCAAACCACTCTCAACCCAGACCATGGGAGGATACATTCCAGAATTTCAAGAATTCTACTCATTCCAGAATCGAGCAGCAGAACCGCACCATTGATGAATTGCGAAATGAGTTGAGGGCGGGCTTCAACTCACAAGCTCAATCAGTTTCAAGCCTCGAGAAAATGGTGGGACAACTTGCTTCTTCAGTTCAAACCTTGGCAATGACCGTTGAGAAAGGTAAATTCCCAAGTCAACCAGTGCCTAACCCTAAAGCAGTGAATGAAGCAAGTACCAGTTCACCACAACATCATGGAGAGGTCAAAGCTATCATGACCTTGCGAAAAGGGAAAGAAGTTGACAACAAAGTGGAGATGCCAGTGACGAAATCAACTCAGATTGTACCTATGAATACTGAGGATCCATCACCAGAGGAGAAAGAGGAAACCAAGCCGCGAGAATATGTTCCTAAAGCTCCATTTCCTCAGAGGTTAGCTAAAGGGAACAAAGGAAAATCCACAGGTGAGATTCTTGAAATCTTCAAACAGGTAAGTGTAAACATTCCTTTACTTGAAGCTATAAAACAAGTGCCATCATATGCCAAGTTTCTTAAAGACCTTTGCACTAAAAAGAGAAATATTCATGTTCAGAAAAAGGCATTTTTAACAGAAAATGTTAGTTCTATACTCCAACATAAAATACCTCTAAAATGCAAAGATCCAGGCTCCCCCACTATCTCTTGTAGTATAGGGAACCACACAATTGAGAATGCTTTGTTGGATTTAGGAGCTAGTGTTAATCTGTTACCTTATTCTGTATTTGTGAAACTTGGACTGGGAGAATTACACCCAACTCCAGTGGTGTTACAGCTTGCAGATCGGTCCACGAAAATCCCTCGTGGTATTGTGGAGGACGTGCTTATTCAGGTAGACAAATTTTATTTTCCTGTTGATTTCATTGTAATTGACACTCAACCAGTGCAGGATTCAAAGAAGCATATCCCCATTATCCTAGGCCGACCTTTCTTGGCAACTGCCGATGCTCACATTCAATGCAGAACTGGAAATATGCAGTTGTCCTTTGGCAATATGACCATGGAGCTTAATATTTTCAACATTGCCAAACAACCTCACAATGTGGATGATGGAATTGTTAATGTGGATTTAATAGAAGCATTAGTTGATAATAATTTTCTTTCAAACCTTAGTGATGACCCTTTGCAAACATGTTTAACTCACTTTGGTTTGGATTTTGATATTGACAGATCAATCGATGAGGTCAATGCCCTACTTGACTCAGCACCATCCATGGACACAAATAAATGGAAGTCAAGAGTCGAACAACTAGTGCCATCGGAGAAAAACTCAACCCATCATCGAATCACCACCAAAACTCGAGCTCGCCATTATCCAACACTTTGGAATACGCATTCTTGGGAGAAGAAAGTACTTTGCCAGTAATCATCTCTTCCTCCCTCAATGACGAACAAAAAGGTAAGTTGTTGGAAGTTTTAAAAGAGCATAAAGGAGCACTAGGATGGACCATAGCAGACATAAAAAGGTATAAACCCAGTGGATTGCATGCATTACATTCACCTTGATGAAAATGCTAGACCTACTAGGGAAATGCAACGTCGGTTAAATCCTAACATGAAAGAGGTTGTAAGAACTGAAGTCCTTAAGCTATTAGATGCATGTATCATTTACCCTATTTCTGATAGTTCATGGGTCAGTCCTGTACAAGTTGTCCCCAAAAAGTCAGGAGTCACAGTAGTTACCAATGCTAATAATGAATTAGTGCCCACTAGAGTAACTACAGGATGGCGTGTATGCATTGATTATAGGAAGTTGAATTCTGTCACACGTAAAGACCATTTTCCTTTACCATTTATCGATCAAATGCTTGATAGATTAGCAGGACATGAATTTTATTGCTTTCTAGATGGCTACTCAGGATATAATCAGATTCCTATAGCTCCAAAAGACCAAGAGAAGACCACCTTCACTTGCCCTTTTGGCACTTTTGCATATAGGAGAATGCCATTTGGATTATGTAATGCACCTGCTACATTTCAACGATGCATGTTGAGCATTTTTTCTGATATGGTTGAACGATTCCTTGAGGTCTTTGTGGATGACTTTTCTGTTTTTGGTAATTCATTTGATCAATGTTTACATCATCTAACACTAGTTCTGCAGAGATGTATCGAGAAGAATTTAGCCTTGAATTGGGAAAAATGCCATTTTATGGTAAAACAAGGTATTGTTCTCGGTCACATCATTTCAAGCAAAGGTATTGAGGTTGACAAAGCCAAGGTGGATCTCATTTCTAATCTTCCTTCACTAAAAGCAAGTCGAAGTAAGATCTTTCCTTGGGCATGCTAGTTTTATAGACGCGTTTCATTAAAGATTTTAGCAAAGTTTCTGAACCCTTATGCAATCTACTTGCTAAGGATGTATCTTTATCTTTGATGATTCATGTCTTGTGGCATTTGAAAAGCTAAAGCGGGTTGTTGACATCATCACCCATCATTCAGCCCCAATTGGAATTTACCTTTTGAGCTTATGTGTGATGCATCGATTATACGATGGGAGCGATATTAGGACAGAGTTGATCGAGTTCCCCATGTGATTTACTATGCTAGTATGACATTGAATGATGCAGTTGAATTATTCAACCTTGAAAAGAAATGTTAATGTAGTGTTTGCGTTAGAGAAATTTCGATCTTATCTCATTGGTTGTAAAATAATTATATTCTGAGATCACGCTCTTAAATATCTTCTCAAAGAAATATGCAAAAGCAAGACTAATTCGTTGGGTGTTACTTTTGCGAGAATTTGACTTAGAATTCAAAGATAAGAAAGGAATGAAAATGTTGTGGTGATCATCTTTCCGTCTTCATTTTGACAACTATGGAATATTTACCTTTGAATGAGTCATTTCAGGATGAACAATTGATGAGTGTGGAAGTAGTACCATGGTATCTTGATATAGTTAATTATCTTATTCTGGTCAACTTCGAGCATTGGACTAAGCGAGGACAAGGCCAAATTCTTTCTTGAAATAAAGGAATTTCTTTTGGGATGATCCTTATTTATTCAAGTATTGTGCAGATCAAATTGTTCGACGATGTGTCCCGAGAATAAATTTCAAAACATTCTTTCATTACGCCATGAACAAGCTTGTGGAGGCCACTTGCTAAGAAAAGCATTCTACAAAATTTTACAATGTGGTTTATTGGCCAACTATATTTCGAGATGCTTACACATTTTGTTCTTCATGTGATAGGTGTCAACGAATGGGGGCATAACACGAAGAAATATGATGCCACTAAATCCAATTTTAGTGGTTGAAATTTTTGATGTATGGGGTATCGATTTCATGGGACCCTTTCCTCCATCTTTGGCCATCAATACATATTGGTTGGTGTTGACTATGTTTGAAATGGGTAGAGGCAATTCCGTGTGGGACCAAGCGATCACAAAGTAGTGATAAGATTTTTGAAAAGCAACATTGTTTCCGCTTTGGATTTCCTCGAGCAATTATCGGTGATGGTGGTGCCCACTTTGCAATAAATCCTTGCACTTTTGACAAAGTACTCCATCACTCGTAAAGTGGCAACCCATATCATCCATAAACGGTGGCCAAGTTGAAATCTCCAATCGAGAAATAAAGCACATTTTAGAAAAGACGGTGAGGCCCGACAGAAAAGATTGGTCGTTGAGGCTCGATGATGCATTATGGGCATATAGAACAGCTTTCAAAACTCCAATTGGGATGTCACCCTACAGGCTAGTGTATGGAAAAATATACTACCTACCTGTGGAACTCGAGCATCGTGCGTACTGGGCCATCAAGAAATTCAATTTTGACATGCAGCAAGCTGGCTCAGAAAGAAGATTACAACTGGCAGAACTTGAAGAAATTCGCAATGACGCGTATGAAAATGCCAAGATTTACAAGCAACGAATGAAAGTCTTTCACGACAAGCAAATTATGAGAAAATCTTTCACTCCAGGTCAGAAAGTGCTTTTATTCAATTCTCGCTTGCACCTATTTCCAGTTAAGTTACGTTCTCGATGGTCTGGCCCATTTGTTGTTCACACTGTTTTTCCACATGAGGCAATTGAAATTAAGGATCCAAAGAACGGCGTTACTTTTAAAGTTAATGGTCAAAGATTAAAGCCATATCTAGAATACCAACCACATGGAGAGGAGAGTGAAATAAATCTGAGTGACCCACCAAGTTTAAATTAAGGTTTTTCTTTTCTTTTCGGTAATTTGATTTGATTCTTTTCTTTCTTTTGATTATTCTTTTGCTGATTGAAATTATTTTTGTTTAAGTGTATTTGTTTAACCATTATAGTTTTCTCTTATCATTTTAATCATGAGACAGTACCTCTTGTACACGATTAGAACACTTCAACGTATCCAAACTCATCTCAGAAAGCATATACGATTTTGTAAATTTCATCCTATCTGGGATCTACAACCGCCAGAGTTAGTATTCCACGTTAAAGATCTAGAAAGACAACTCACAGAAATAGAGGATGGTATTTTTTATCTGGAATTGGAGCTTGAGGTAATTCGATAAGAGGACGATTTTAATTTACTTTGTGTGTTTTAATTTGTTTTTCTGTTTGTGTGTTTTAGTTTGCTTTGTGTGTTTAAGTTTGTCACCCCGGTGAAGAGGCGGATAACGGTACTCCGTGACAATCAAGTCGGTTACTTGATTTCCACAATAAGCGATATTACGAGACGAAGGCATGGACGAGGCAGATTTTAGCAAAGCTTCACAAGCGATTCGCTTCCTCAGAATGCACTCCTTTCAATCTATAAAGCCCGATCCGAACGCATGCGATTGCTTATGAACAATGACATACCTGCTGACATCCGCTGGTTAATCGAGGCCAAAGTACGCTTGGCAGGTGAGTTACCTCCTAAATTTATTGCATACATGCCTGGTTGTGGTAAAGGAAATTATGCGAGAAAACGACGAGCTAAAAGACTTTTTGTTGCTTGTCATAAGTGTGTCAGAACAATATGCAATAAAAAACCATGTTCTTTAGGAATGGTGTCTGATAACAGGGAAGATAAGATTAAATTCATTAGGGATGGCTTGAATAAAGAGTCATTGGATAATATCCTTTTGTCTTTTGAAACGCATCCCAGTGGATACGTACAAAGAGCAATTCTCCAGTTATGGCCATTATTCGAGAAAGAACGTGCACGATACAGTCTCGGGAATCTGACTATAAACGACCCTGTTTGCCAGTTTGTAAGAAAACTGGATGGGAAGCCTATCCTCGACCCATAGAGGGCGTTCAAGCCGTTTCTGGACGTAAAACCAGAGGAAGATGTGAGCCACAGTCGCAACTACCTGTGAATATCCTTTTACTTTACTGTTGTTTTATTTCACTGTTGTTTTACCATTCGCATTATTGCCTGTAATAATTTTTGTTATCATTGTTTTCTTTTTCCTTTTTACTGTTTTCTTTTTGACTCTCGAGCCATGTGCCTTAGTGTTAATTGACATTGACATAATGCCTCATACACAGCTGTGACCCGTTGTCACCAAGGTTCTTAAATATAATTTTTTGTTGTTGTGCACTCACAAGTTGTTTTTGAGCAGTATCCTAATGGCATTACTCCCAAAGAAACAATTCAAGAACATTTGTGTGCTCTGGATTTAACTATGGCAAACATAAAGAGTTCGTTGGTTGACCATAGATCTTGGTCGAAGAATAGCGAGAGAAAATTGCACTTGGTGTATGGAGGAGGTGGGGTTATCCAAAATGGTCTCGAGCTGCTTATATCGAGAGGAGCCAAGTGTTAGGCATCGTCCCAACAATCCTAAAACCTTTGGGCTGTTTGTCTAACTCGTCAAGCGGAGAAGAGTTAGTTGTCTCGGTGTATGCAAGAACACATAACTGAAATGCTAAATCATGCTGATGCTTTTATTTTCCTTCCAGGAGATCTTGCAACTCTAGAGGCACTAATCACATTAGCATCTTGGGCCCATCTGAACATCCACCAGAAACCCATCGGTTTGTTAAATGTCAATAATTTTTATGATGGCTTTATCGCATTTCTTAACCATGCAATAAAAAATTATTTCATTCCTTCCTCAGTTAAAAAAGTCTTTATTTGTGCACATACTGCTAATGAGCTACTTGATCTGTTACAAGCTTATCAACCAGAGACAGATCCCAGGACTGTTGTGTTGGAGTGCTCAAATAATGATGGTAACAGTAGCCGCAGTAAGAAGTACAAATTAGATTTAACTCTCCGCTTGTAAATAATTTCTTCTGTGTTGCACTACCCAGGTGATGTCTTCTAAACTCTACTTTTTTCCTTTCAAACATTGAGGACAATGTTTCGTTCTGGTTGGGGGGAGGGAATAGTTGACAATTGTGGAATGTTGGTTAAGTTTTTACTAATTTTTTGTTGTAGAACTAACCATTTTGAATAGAAGATGGCTGAATATGGAGTGTAGTTACTCTAGAAACGCATCTTCTTAGTAAAAATTATTATTATGTTTTTCCTAACTTTTCTTTTTGACTTCTCCTTTATAAATATATGTTTTCAAGTTTTTAAGTCGAAGATGGCTGAATATGGAGTGTAGTGACTCTAGAAACGCATCTTCTTTAAAAAAAAAAAAATTCAGACATTTTTCTTTAATTTTTCTGCATGTATGTTTTCTTTTTATGTTTAGAATAGGTTGGGGGGTAGAATTTCGTTAAAAAAAAAATATTTGGTAATTTTGTGTGAGTTTTTGATATTGGATGATATGATGACTTTTGAATTTTAGTATTTGTATTATCTTTGGTCTTGAGTGATGTTACACCATGTTTGCTATTCTATATGTTGATGTTGGGGACAAATATGAGTTGCTTGAAGGAATGCATATGTCAAAATAAATTCCAAGTGAGGTTTTGAACCTATTAATTTTTCTTGGAGAGTAACCCTTTTTGCCCATTATTCATGCAGTTTAGCAGTTTATTATTTTATACATGATCTCTAGATTTCCTTTAAGTCAATCCCTAATAAAAAAAAAAAAAAAAAACGTGTGTTGCTGCATCTAAAGGCCCACCTAACTAGTAGATATAGAAGATTATTTAGAACTCTAAGAGACGATGGAAGGCCATTTTTTGCCCGTTTGAGCCTTTCAAGCCATCCCTATTGTAAAATATCCATAGTTAGCCATTTTGAGCCTAAAAAAAAAAAAAAAAAAAAAGCTTTTTCTTTGTTAACTTATCATCCTGACCCACTTCAATTTGGTGTATTACCCGATATAATACAAGTTCCATCACCTATTCATGTTTGAGAAAAAGGATAAATAATTATTTTGTTCAACAAAGTTGTGCCATAAAAAAAAAGAGAAAAAAAAAGAAAGATATACAATAGCAATAAATAAGCGAAATGCATCTTGTAATTTTCAAAAGTTCTTGAACTTTTCTCAAACATATATATTTTGTTTCCCTATTTTCCTTTCTTTGTTAGCCATGTCCCTAGCCTACGTTACGTCCTAATAAAAGTCCTTCTTGATTTTAGAGAACTATAGTCTGAAGTAAAAGCTAGTTATATGGGCTATTAAGATGTAGTGATGCATTTATAAAAAAAAAAAAAGAATAAATTGGGTTGACTAGTAATTTATTTGAGGTCGTATTATTTCTAAGCTGTGGGCATATTTCTTTCATCTTGGTGAGAGTGTGTGGTATTTCTATATTATTTTCTCTCAATTCACCATTCATTGTAGTGACAATTTTTATTGGGTTTAATTTCTTTGTGAGAGTGTCACTACTACCGGTGAGATTTTGGGGTTTGACATGTTATTCTTGAAAGTGGCCTGATTACTATAGTCTCTTGGGTGATGCATGTGGATTGTTGATGTGGTTGTGATATTTCTTTAGACTGGAGATAATACTTGTACTTTTCTTTGATTGCTATCATTAATCTGATTGAATAAACACGTGTGTTTAAAAAAAAAAAATTGGTTTTGAATTTTATCTTCGCTTTATTTACTAGGGACTAGCAATAAGCTGGTTGGGGGGTGTGTTGAGTGTTATAAAATGTATATTTATAAAGGAGAAAATCGTCATTTTACACTTCAAGTCTCACTAACATTGCTATTTTTATTTATTTAAGTATTTTGTTATTTAATTACGTGTGTTTCATTATAATTAGTTATTTTATGTATTTTAGGGGTATCACGATCGTTTCACAATGAACGAGTGATCAGACAGCAAAACGGACGTCACATTTGAACTCAGGACGATCGAAAACCTTAGGAGGAGCATAAAAGGAAAATGTCATTTGTTTCACATATACGGAACTATTAATACGATAAGACTGCTCACAGATCTGCATAAATAGTATTCGCAAAACCGCATCGTGCAAAAATCGCCATCGTGCAAAAACCGCCATCGTACAAATAGTGGTCAAACCGTGAATCTGTGCAAATAGTATACTGTTCAAATAGTGGCATTGATCGTTGATCGATGACGTGGCGCAATCCTGAGCGTCCAAACTGTTTTTAATCCGATGGTCATGATTCACTCAATGTACCTATAAAAAGGGGGCTTCCCCCCCTAATTTGATATCCCTAAATTCATTTCTAAGCTTAGATTTTTGTAATTCCTTCTCTTTCTTGTATTTTCTATGTATTTTAATAAATTCCCATTTTACCCCTAGTTAAAAAATGAGTAGCTAATTTTCTTTTAAGCTTGGGTTGAAGGTGAAGTCTCAACATGTTCCATGGGCTTTATCTGGTAAATTTATTTTCTTTTCCCCTCTAATATTTGTGGTTGTTTTGACTTTTCGTCGACAAATAATAGTCTTGTTCAGATACCGCCGTTAAACCCCAAGACACTAGTACAAGGTTATTATTATTTGGCACGATAAGCCCTTAGCACCATATTTATTTGAGCGTGGTTCATGAGGTGTGGAATCCCCCTTCATGATTTAATTGGTATTAATATGGAATATTTAGCCCATGGAACATGTTGATGCAGATCCGGATACCCAAGTATTTTATCTCAATAGTTTCCAATTTCAATTTATTCCTGCCATTTTAATTTAAATTCTAGCATAGTTTAAATCAATTTCATCACAAATCCAATCACCCAATTAAGAAAACTAATTCTACATATAATTAAAATCAACCTCCTCGTGGGATCGACACTCGTCACCATTAATCTATTCTACAATAGATTCGTGCGCTTGCGAGTTCAATAAAATTTGCACAACAGTGGGGTTTGGTTTTGTACTCCCCACCCCACCCCCACCCCAATCCCCATTATATATAGATATTTTTTCTAAATTTTATTTAATAATTTTTGTTTTGTCAATTACAATGTTAGTTAATATTTTTTTTTAATTTTTACTTGATACAAATAAATTATAACTAAAAGAAAACCTTAGAATATAATTTTTATTCAACCTTAAAATATTATTATGTTTTCTTTTCTCTCTTAAGAACTACACTCTTCAAATATTTTTTAATTTTAATATTATTTCAAGATATTACTACAAATATTTGGAGATTTTTTTTTACATAATTTAAATATCTAGTAATATGATAATGATTTAATTGAAGTTTTTAATTTCTAATTTATTGAAATCATATATCTATATCTATTATAAAATAAATAAATGGGGAATGGGGTGGGGATGGGGAAACCGTTCCCCACATGGGAATTCTCCATCCCCACCCCACTAAATTTATTGCGGAATGGGGTGGGGAATGGAGGCAAAATTTTTAATGGGGTGGGGAATGGGGTAGGCATCCCCACCCCCACCCCACCCCATTGCCATCCCTAATCCGACATTGAGCAAAAAGTTAACAACGGCTATATTTTAACTCTAACTATAAATAAGCTCAATCAAATTCAAACAACAACGGATCACAACATTATCATTGAGCTTGTAATCGAGAAGACAACATTCATTGAGCTTTAAATTCGTTCTTAATTCATTTATTCATACATTGAGCATAGATTTGTAGTCATATATTTTGTGTGAGAGAAAAACACATTTGTTATATTTGTTTTGAATGATTGTGTTAGGGGGACTTAGCATAAGATTTTTAGGTATCCAACCCGAAAGACTACTCCACCTTATAAACCCAAAAATCTTCCTTTTACTAGTCAATGTGGGACACAACTCAACAATCCCCCCCTCGGATGAAACTACCGTCGGACTCTGGTCATTTCATCCGACACACCTGAGTTGTTCCACCACCACATTCCGGCTACTAGGGTCTGGCTCTGATACCACTTGTTGGGAGGACTTAGCATAAGATTTTTAGGTATCCAACCCAAAAAACTACTCCACCTTATAAACCCAAAAATCTTCCCTTTACTAGTCAATGTAGGACACAACTCAACAATCCCCCCTTCGGATGAAACTACTATCGGACTCCGGTTCTTTCGTCCGACACACCTGAGTTGTTCCACCACCACCACCACCACATTCCAGCTACTAGGGTCTGGCTCTGATACCACTTGTTGGGAGGACTTAGCATAAGATTTCTAGGTATCCAATCAAAAGACTAGCCTTTTAGGTGGGGTGACCTACCACTTTATAAACCCAAGCATCTCCCCTTTACTAGTCAATGTGACACAACTCAATAGATTGTAAGTGTTGTAATACATTTGAGTTAAGAGATTGAAGGTAATCTCTTGGTGTAAAAGTTTATTGACATCTGTAAAGTCAATTGTAAGTGTTCTTAAAGTCTTGGGAGGTTTGAATAGTGAAATCTTCAAGTCGGGTGAGCTTGAAGGCGTGGATGTAGGCGAGGATTGCCGAACATGTAAAAATCATTGTGTTTGCTCTATCTTGTTTTACTCTTTTATTATTATGCTTTTTTAAATTTATTATTTTTTATTTCAATAAGGAAATGAATTGAATTGATGTGTGTTTTGTTTAGCTTAAGTTTTAAAATTTTAATTCACCTCCTGTTGAGTTGTCTAGTTATTATTTCACTAAAAACAAATAATATTTCACTACAAAACAAACTCATTCTCTCTTTATTAATTTTGTCTTTATAACAAGTGTCCTCACTTTATTTTTCATTTACAATTTTGAGTGTAAATTTTTGGTCTTAACCACGAGGTATCCTGAGAATGGCCCCAACTGTGGGAGACACCTTTAAGCCCATACCACAACCCAGACTAGAAGTCCCCGCTCGAACCGGGAGGCACAGGTTCTCCCAACAAATGCGACTTCCCTGCGACTCGAACTGGGGAGCAAACTCAGTCAAACCACTTAAGGGGACTCCATTGCCAGTGGAGCCAACACTTTGTTGGTTAAAAAATTCTTTTTTATTTCCTTAATATACCCAAATTAATTTTTTTAACTTACTTAAAATAAGGAAGCCTTTTTTTAGGCTCTCTTTCATTGATAATTATCTTACAATTAAAATTTTTACACAAATTTTATATTTGATAACTTTAATGTTAAAGAGTTATAATTAATAGTACTAACTATTAATTTATTATTATTTTTAAAGAAAAATATTAAAAAATTATTCACCTATTTAAAAAAAACCTTAATTATTTAACATTATAAAATTTCTTGCGCTTTTCTCTATAAAAAAATTATTGCATTTATTTGTTTACTTTTGAAGCTTGAAAAAAGAAGTTTCTTGAAATAATAGTCTCAGGAAATTTATAAAAAAAAACTTCTTGATTACTTTTTTTTAAATTTCTTATCAACTTATTGATTGTTAATATTCAATATATAGTTAAAAATTAATTAAAGTTTGAGTTTTTTTTTAATGTTTCGTTGGGTGTTGAAGCTACTAAATGAGAGGAGGCCTCATAAAGAAATTTTGCCTAGAGCCCCTAATGCTCTAGAGCCCTGCTTTCTAGAGGCGTGATTGGCTGAACAAAATATATATTATTTAATGCATGTATTAGGGCTGCACTAAAACATGTTAGAAATTTTCACAATAGGGACAGCATTTTGCATATGTCCAAGAAGCAAATAATATATTATTTTGTGCTATGTAGTTGTTTGTTTCTTCAAACTCATCAAAGTAAAGAAATTATGTTTGTTTTTGCCGAAAAAAATAAATAATAAAATAGAATATCACAATATTTATTAAAATGTTGATTTTAGAAACACATAATTCAATGTCTATGTTAATAATACAACAAGGTTTTGAGAGTGTGTTTCTTGAATTTCTATGTGTAAAATATCGATCAGTCGCATAGGATTTTCGGGTTTGGATCATACGGAGTTGTTTTAAGTTTCTTTGGGTTTGGGCTATTTGTTTTCACTTCATCACGGGGCTGGCTAGTGACGCTTTCTCCAGGGCTTCCTGCGAGGCTGCACTACATGTTCAGATTAAGAAAAGAAAATATGTATTAAGGGTCTGAATATGAAAAGAAAATATTTATATCTCTTTAAATTCATCCATTTGCATTCATAATATTCGATATCTTATAAATTTATATAATCATACCCAACACTAAAAATATTAGCATAAGAAACTTATCTTATTCATTAATTTGCACAAAAATCTTACATAAATAATTTTCATTATCGAACAAATTTCCAACTTAATTTACTTTTGATGACTCAGGTTAAAAATTCTGGTAAACCAGTAAGTCATATTGTAATTATTGGCCGGAAAGGCCTGAGTGGTAGCAGATTGAGGGCGCTGATCGGTTCAACCGCAGAAACTTGGCTGGTACAAAGGGTCTGAAATTCATATCTCGCTGTCAGTCTCAGCAGTAGGTTTCTAGTCTTTCAATGGAAAAGGTGGAATGCTCTGCTCATGCCTGAATAAGTTTTTGGGATCAACTTCAGTCCTCACTCTTGCCAATCTCTTGAAATTTTCCTTGAAATACTTGTAACCCCAAGCACTAGCCTCAACGAAACTCGTGTTACCCTTCCTGTTCATGCCCAAATCAAGATCTCTATAGTTCACATATGCTGCTCCTGGAAACTTTGAAACATAAGGAGCCATGTAAGCATATAGCCCTCTTATCCAGTCCATGTGCTTTTTCTCACTTTTTTCGCCATCTTGCCAGGAAGTCAAGTATTCAATTATGAATAAATTTCCTTTCCTATGAGGAAAGGAATTTGAGATTCGGAAATCTTGCTCATCATTCCACCATATGGGCTCCATATCATTCCTGGAGAATTTTCTTCCAGCAACATTTTCAACAACCCATCAAGCACAGTTTCAGGTATAGGCTCTGTGACAAAGTCTGATTTGGCTTTGAAATAATTCAAGTTGAACGACGGCTTTCTTTGAAGTAGAATTTCAGGCCGTGTGTTAATTGGGAACAAAGCATTGTAAATCACAGAATTTATCCAGCTTGTTTCAATGCAATCTTTTCGCGTTAGTCCCAATTCAGGAAAGCTGCGGTGCATTACTTGGAGAAGTCTATCAGCATCGCCAAGATACAAGGCATTGCATGCTGTAGTTACAGTTCTTTCGCCTTTTCGGCTTGCATTTGTCACTTGTATGAGAACTCTTAAGGAAGAGACTCTCATCAAGTTTGTCAGCAATTTGTTGCCATTTATAGAGCAGCTTTGTGGCATCTTGTTCCAGGGTCGTGTTAATTGTAAAAACTGTCACAGTTTCTGGCACAGAAACCAAATTTATTTTCCAGGACAGAATAATTCCAAAGCTTGCTCCCCCACCCCCTCTTATTGCCCAAAAAAGATCTTCTCCCATTGCTTTCCGGTCAAGAATTCTACCATTAGCATCTACAATTCTGGCATCAATGACGTTATCAGCAGCGAGGCCATATTTTCTCACCATTGGACCATATGCACCTCCCGTAATGTGCCCACCAATGCCTAAGCTTGTACAAAAACCAGCAGGAAAGCCATGAATTTTGCTTTTTTCCGCAATTCTGTAGTAGACTTCGCCAGTTGTGGAACCAGCCTGAATCCAAGCACTGCTGCCTTTAATATCAATGCCAATGGAACGTAGATTAGAAAGGTCCACAACAATGAAAGGTGATTCAATTTCAGATACATAAGAGACACCCTCATAATCATGGCTTCCGCTTCGTACTCTCATGTGGATTCCTAGCTTTCTTGTGCAGGTAACAGCTGCTTGGACATGGGACTCAAGCAGATGCACAAAGATCAACTTAGGCTTCGGCATTGAAGGCACCAAATACGTGAAATTCTGAGCAGTAGAATTTAAGATTGAAGAAAATAAAGATATATTTTTTGAGGTGTAGAAGGAGGAAGGAATGGAGACGTCGGAATTGACAGAAAGGCATTGAAATTTTCTTGAACTAAGTTGGAAGTCGTGGATGACAGAGAAAACAAAACCACTGACACTAGCAAAACTATGTAGTTGCTCGAAGACTTTTTTTTTTTTTTTTCCACAGTTTCCTTGCTGTTCAAGAACAGAAATTTTGAATTGTCTTATATAACATGAGCTATGAATTTAATAAGCAGCGTGTATTTGTTTTTATTTTTATTTTTTAAATTTGCTTCAGGTAAAACGTCTTAATAACTTTAGCTCAGGAGAATTGAGTGTAAGTCTTTATTTTGGTTCATCACCAACCTCATGTTTCTATATTGAAGCTTATCCAGTGATTTGAAAAAAGGAGAGACAAAAGAATGTCAATCAATGCCCCTTTTGCAGCTGGTGTTTGGTGGATGATTGTTACTTCTTACTTATCTTTTTGCACCTTTTAAATTAGTGCACTGTGTTACAGGAGACATACATAATCACGTTAGGGGAATTAAGCCGTAGCAAACCAAATATAAAAGCTCTAGGACTTCGCTTTGTAAAACATTGCTTGTCTGCATATTGAATTATTACTGATCACGACGCATACAAATTATATTCTGCGGTCACCACCACCAAGTAAATTCATTGTATATACCTTAATATACAAGCTTTCCCAAAAGAATGAAGCAAATAATGGAGAACAAGCAATGTTGTGGTCACTTCTTAAATGGAATAGTTGGTGAAAATTGATGCTTGGAAATAGATCGGCTTCTTTCTTAATCATTCTAGAGGCACTTGTACATTATAATATGATGCACATGCAAAACACATCATTAATTATTAGAATTTAGAAAAAATGATAAGGCCAAGTTTGACTTGGTTCGGTGACTGTAGACTTAGGAGTTGGTGCGTTTACAGTCTCTAGATCAAATAATCTGGAATTTATAATAAAAATGATTTATGGTGTTTACTTATTGAATTAGAGGTAGGAATGAAAAAGAAACATGTGAAGCTTACATGTTTTTAGGATTAAGGAATTAGAACTTAATTCCCATGAGATAGGTAGGGAATTAAATTCTCATTTTTTGAATTCTTCATTTGACCCCATCTAACTTTCATAATTTCAGTTTTTCCCTCAAATAAAATATTATTATACAATATTGTTATATTATTGTTATTGTTATTATTATTTTTCTTCTCATTTTTTATTCGTTGATGATGATGATGATAATAATAATAATAATTTTAGCAGTTATTATTATTATTATTAATAAAATTATTATAATAAATAATGACAATAATCAATTAAGGTTATTTTAATTACATGTAATTATTCATTTTTATTCACAGAACTAAAGTAAATAATTTATTTTAATTCCCATCCCTCACTTCGATTTCAATTCATTTCAATTTCAACCTATTCTGATTACTATTCAATAAAACATCATTGAGATTTTAAAGACTTGGAAGTGGCCTTTCATTCCAACTAGTTGGAAGCTCACGAAAAAACCTCAGAAAATTGTCTCTGTAAATTTATTAAATACATGCTTGCAATGCAAGTTCCTACTAAGAGGTTGCCGCCACTACAAAATACCATACACACCACATTGTCAATATGTTCATTAAATAAAATTTTTTCACATAGTAAATCAATCAATATGATTTTTATTAAATTAGAGAAATATGTGAAGATCGTCTTGTCTAAAATTTTCTCGAAATGGGATGGTAAGAAACGTCATGCTTACCTAGGGTTTGATTGGTAAAAGTAGTAATCAGCTGAACTTCCCTAAATTTTCTTGGATTGCATCATCTAACTACTTTGGGTTACTCAAGCTGCATTAGAAGTTCGAGGGTTGTTTGACCAAATTACCCCGTAACATACATAAATCTAGTGGTTATTTGTTAAGGCTGAAACTGATGGAACAAAATTTTGAAACCCAGATGATCATCTTGGTAATCTCACGAACCACCTAGGCACGGCGGTGGCCATACTTTTGGGCTCTAATGCTTGACATTTTCTCCGGTGATTGTAAGCTTCTGATGAGCATCATTGTAAAGGGATAGTCGCATACTTCAACTAGTCACGACATTCATATTTATAGAGAAATAGAACTTAGTTAAGTTAGGGGCATTATCATATTTTCCTAAATTAACATCATCAATTATTAAAAATAACGGTGTAAATTGAAGTTTTTATATTTTTAGAAAATAAATTAAAGTATATCAATTTAATAAGGGGCAAAATGAAATTTACCCTACAAATATATACAATTCTCTGGTTTTATGAACTTGTTCGTTTCAGTTACTGGAGCTCTGAAACGTAGGAAGAATCTTTCTTTATTCATAAGAAGCAAAACAAAGCTAGGGTTTTTGTTCTTCTTCTTGCAATCCGTATCTTCTGTTAGAAATTTGCAAATAAGAGAAGGGAAAAAAGAAGGGCCCCAGAAGCTAAAATTGCATGAAATAGACGAGATAAAAGGAGAGGCAATGGAGGATCTTAATGATTATATAATTATTAAGGAAGGAGAAGTTGAGATTCTCATGCCGCTCGAAATAAAGTATTTTACAACAAAACCCAGGTAAAAAAAAATATTTTCTTTTTGTGAGAAAAGATATATAACTCCTTCATCCACCCAAAACTAGTATTTTCATGGGTCTTCTCATTTTTTACATATCTACTAGTAGTAGTATAGGAACTTCCGCTTCTTATTGTTACGTCAAAATTTATTTTTCTTGTATATAAAGGGCTTTTCTTTCATTTAACTGAATCAAGTATCCCTCCTTTGCCATAAGCTTATGTCCTTTTTTTTATATAGCACTGATTCTTCACCCTGTTTATATTTGGATGTGCATCGGTCAATTATTGATTTTTTAATTATAACTTTTGTGATTTTCTTTTGTCCAGGTTAACAACAGGGACATATCAATTGCTGTCATAAGGACATTTATATCTAAACGCAATCAGGAGCATGAAGCAATGTTGTCTAAAAGAAGAATATCTGCTTCAAAGGTGTGAGAGGAGGATGGTGAGCAAGAAGTGCGTGATGAGTTAGTTGTTAATGATGAAAATCCAAATGTGGAAATTCAAAGGCTTGATGAAATATCTCAAGATGAACCATGTTGCATATTAGAAGCAGCAGTCAAGCCCACTGAGAGAAATGTACCAAGGCAACCGAAGCCACCACGAGTTCTTGAGGTTTTCTGTGATCTTTTCCTGTATGCATAAATAAGTTTTTAGTTCTTCATTTATTGCACTTCTGAATTTTTAGTACTAAAACATTTTTTTTCTCATTTTTTTAATTCTTTCATTGGCCTTATCAGCTTCTGGGTTGAGAGCTCTAAGATATGCTCGTGAAGTAGAAGGAATTGGTCAAGTTGTGGCCTTAGACAATGATAAAGGCGGTTATCAATCGTGCATATGATGTATTAGATCCAACTTCTGTTTGTTTTTTCCTTGTTTTATTTTGCTCTTAGTTCAGAATGAGCATATTCTTGCAAAAAATGACTGAATAAAGTACATCTGATTGCCATTCCAATTCAGTTATGAGTTCATTTATGAATTCATGTAACATTATGATGACTCTTTTCCTTGCTTTGCAGCTTCTGTTGAAGCTTGCAGGAGAAACATAGAATTCAATGGTTCAGTCATCTTGCAGATGCTTGTGTATATATGCTTACTCATCCAAAAGAATTTGATGTGGTATGCTTTTGCTATTTCTTAGACACATTTACTTTACATCAGTTGCACTGAAAAGTGATCAGAAAAAGGCTTTGCACCATCAAAGCATTAAGCCATTGGGCTTTTTTAATGTGTATGGCAATCCAAGTTGGAAAATGTGATTATTAATAGTTTCCCTGCTGTCAATGTTGATTACAATATTCAGAATGCGTTATATTTATTTTCTCTCTTGATTATGCTGTTGCAGGTTGATCTTGATCCTTGTGGTTCACCTTCCGTGTTTCTGGACTCTGCTCTTCAATCTGTTGCTGATGGAGTCATGTTGATGTGTACAGCAACAGGCATGGCTGTGCTTTGTGAGGGTAATGGGGAGGTTTGCTATTCCAAGTAATATCATATTCTCCTTACCTTTGCAGAAAATGTATTTTTGGATTTGTTGACTCATATTTTAACTCATTGTGGAATCAGATATGGTTCCTACCTGTTGAGGGGAAATATTGCCATGAAATGGCTTTGAGGATTCTTCTGGCATGCATTGAGGTACTGTCATCTCCTTGAGAAATCAAATACAGAATAGATAAACTAGTGCCTGTTCTTCTTTTGGGATAAAGAAGTGAAATTGAAACTGCATTGGATTTTTTTGCCTGCAATTTATTTGTGAATTTGGCTACATAATGGACTGAACTATTTGAATTATTCTGTAATTTTACATTAAAAAATATTTCTAATTTGGTATAATTGCTCCTCTTACTTTCTAAATGCAGGCCATGCAGATCGTTACAAGCGATACATTGAACCTGTGCTATCTGCCCAGATGGACTTTTACGTTTGAGTTTTTGTTTGTATATACACATAGGTGGCCACGTTATGTTGATTGAAATTGGGTTATCTATGATTAGTATGCAAAATAGTACTGTCAGAGCATGTTGTCTAAAAACCAAATATATTGGTTGCAGTTCTGCAAGTGCAATGAAAAGTACTCCCCTCAAGCTCTCATATGATTCTTTCCATCTTTAGCCTATTGGAAGGACTGCCTCCAACAAGGTATGTCGACTTTTCTATCTGACATATATTTGTCATTGACAAAAAAATTAATTCATTGGTTGAAATTATGCACCCTTGAAATGTTCATTGATGGAAACTAAGAAATAAGTAGTATAGAAAAAATTACAGGCTATCCTAGTAAGCCATGGCCAAATTGGTGTTCAGACTGTATGATTCAGTAATGGCATTGTTTTCTTGTTTTTGGCTATTTCTATTTGTGCATTGTTTTCATATCGCGTCTGTGTCCTGGTCTCTGTTCCTCTTCAGAAAAACAGTATAAAATATCTACCGGGGTTTGCTTCTTTTGTTCCTCAGTTGTGCTGTGACTCTGGGAAAAAATTCAATATGGAGGGGGCCTATATGGTCTGGTTGCATCCATGATCAAGAATTGGTAAATTCCGTTCTAGGTGATGTGAAGTCTATGAAGGACCACCCGTATCCTGCTTATGATCGCATCTCTGCTGTATTGACAATGATTTCGGAAGTGTGTTGCTTGTTTCCTCACTATTTTTACATTTTATGCATGAACATAGGCATCAGTAATAAATCTCTCTTCGTTAAGCAGGTGTTATGTTTGAATGAATGAACGGTTCAGTGGTTGTTAAGTTTGAATGTGTTGATGATGTGTTTGAGTGAATGGTACAGTTGTAAGCTTCAATGCGTAGATGATGTGTTATGGATTATATGAACAGATTTGATAGATTGGATGAGCAAGTTTATATGGCTAATTGTGGGTACGAGTAGGTTTATATGGCTGGTTGTGAGCAGCTTGCACAACTGGTTGAATGATGTTTGAATGAATGTTTCATGCATGCTGGTTCTTGTGTTTATATAGCCTAAATTTGTAGCTATTGAAATCTGATTTTTTGGGCATTTATTTAGGGCAAAATATAATTTTACATTGGAGGTAAAATAATCATTTGCCCAATATTTCATTAATTGTCTAAATAGAGTGCAGACGAAAGTGAATGGATATAAGAAAATGTAACTTCAAGTGGAATTCAATACAAGAAAAAAAAGTGTGTATTTTTAAAAAAACCTAAAAAAATTGACCAGTGAATAATTGTGACATACGGAAACGATGCACGGGTCCACAAAGACTTAAATCTTAATATGGTATATGTTTCTTAACATTCAGCTCGTCAGCATAAATTGTGTTTAATTATGTGACTAAATTTATGCGAAGCAGATGCAAGTGGCATGACTGGTATTTTCTATATATACGTATATAGAAAGTGGAGTAATATATTGCGTTACACATGATAATGTGGCATGTGTAATGTGTTCAATTCAGTAGTTGTCAATTATTTATTTCATCATCAATGTCTTCGTGGCGACTATATATCTTTCAAGTAATGACACGCACCAAATCGGGACAATTCACCTTCAAAATCCACTTCATATAAATCAGCGGGATTTTAAATATTCATACTCAAAAGTACAAACTGCTGGTACAGGCAAAGCGATTTTGATATATAATCACCATTTTTATAATATCTTTCTCTTTATCACTAGTTTCTTGTTACAGACTCCGCATACATACTTACCAAATTCATTTTGTAGAGCATAAACCCACAAACAAAAGCCTAAACGACGCCCTTCATCTGCGTTTCAAATCTATCAAAATAATCTACATCAATGTGTTGCACATGATCATCTACGTATAATCTATTAATCTAAATACTGTTATCGACTTTCCTGAATCTCCATATATCAATCTCTTGTATAATTTCTTAACAAATTGGGAGCACAATTCGTGTGAAGGATCACACAAGTCGTGCTCCCCTTTTTACAGACTAATAAAAAGCAATATTTAAAAAAAAAAATATTGGGAGCACGATTCGTGTGAAAGATCACACAAGCTGTGCTCCCTTTTTAATTTTTATGGACAAATAAAAAGCAATATTTAAAAAAAAAAAAATTGGGAGCACCATTCGCGTGAAAGGTCACACAAGTCGTGCTCCCCTTTTTATCGACAAATAAGGACTGTGTTGGGTGACTATAAATAAATGGTTCCCAATATATTTTTGAAACAAGCAATAATAAAATTAATTTCAATCTTTGTTAATTCTTCTCTTCCCTGTGAATTCTCTCATCACAAGCGTTTCAAATGATAGTCTTGCAATTCAATATTTTATCAGGTAATCTGATTAATTTTTGGGGGAAAAAAATTACTACATTGTGACTTTAACTTTGATTTTACCAGCTGTTAAATATTTCGTGATGAATTAATTGAGTGACTATTCTCTTTAAATTTTTGCAGCTTCCACACGTTTTGATGAATGCTTCGACATTCTTTGGCTGCTACTTGGTAGCGATCTTGATGCCATGGAGGCTGGCGATTGGCGGGGCTCCATTTGCTGTACTTCTGGTGACTCCGGGAATTATTTATGCTAGGAAATTGATGTCATTAGCAAGGAAGATCAGAGAAGAGTACATCCAGGCCGGTACAATTGCAGAGCAGGCTGTTTCTTGCATGAGAAGTAAGAACTGTCTATGCCTTTGTTCGTGAGACCAAAACCATCGACCAGTTCACTTCAGCTTTACGAGGTTCGGTGGAATTGGGGCTGAAGCAGGATCTGGCTAAAGGCTTGGCCATGGGAAGCAATGGACTCACTTTTGGCATTTGGGCTTTCATGGTGTTTTATGGCAGCAAGATGATTATGGACCATGGTGCTCAAGGACGAACTATTTTCAGTGTCGGCTCCTGTATTATCGCTGGTGGCCAGTAAGTTCCTTTACCTTGTAAACATCTTTGTAATTATTCATGTTTAACAAGCATCATACTCATGTATGTTTGTTCTTGTCTTGTTAATCAGAGCGCTCAGGGCTGCTTTTCCAGAACCTGAAGTTATTCTCAGAAGCAATTTCAGCAGCAGAACGCATCATGAAGGTGATCAAAAGGCTCCCTAGGATAGATTACCGTAGCATTGAAGGAGAAGCCTTGGATATTGTTATGGGCACAATTGTTTTCAGCAATGTACAATTTGCATACCCATCTAGGCCTGAAAGCAAAATATTCAATGACTTTTGCATAACAATTCCAGCAGGAAAGACTGTGGCCTTGGTTGGCGGTAGTGGCTCAGGAAAATCCATAGTAATAGCTTTATTACAGAGGTTTTATGAGCCTCTAGGGGGAGAGATATTTTTGGATGGCGTTGCTATTGATAAGCTACAGCTCCAATGGTTAAGGTCACAGATGGGTTTGGTGAGCCAAGAGCCTGCGTTATTTGCCACTTCTATCAAGGAAAACATATTTTTTGGGAAAGAAAATGCCTTCATGGAAGAGGTCATTGAAGCAGCAAAAGTTTCAAATGCCCATGATTTCATCTCCCAGTTGCCTCAACAGTATGATACGCAGGTTAGCTCTGCTTGTCTCCTAGCTGGCCTTTCATACAATTGAAAATAAGACAGCACCTTCAATTCTTCCCCTTGAAAATATATAGCCTCAAAGGTTCCTTGGAAAATAACATAACACTTGCCCTATTCCAGTTTCAATGTCAATGTTGTATTATTTCATCGAAATAAAGTATTAAACCACCGTATCTTCAATTTCTACTAGCAGTTATCTGATACTTCCAAGTCTTCGCGGCCTTAATTCTCCACCTGTTAGTTGTGTTGTGATTGCTTTCACTTTCTTAAATTTTACACGGATTTTGCCTTAGATTCTGAATCGGAAAATGTTGTGCAGGAAGCCTTAGAAAAGGCTGCTATTGGCCGCATGACAATCATCATCGGCCACCGACTTTCCACCATCTGCAGTGCTGATGTAATCTCTTTCATCCGAAACGGGAAAGTCATGGAAACTGTTTCCCACGATGAGCTGTTAGCAGATGGAAATGGACTCTACACCTCTATTGTTCAACTCCAAACTGAAAAAGTTGAAGCTAATGCAAGCTTGCATGGCTTGTCTACGACATCAAATTTGGACATGAATGATGAGAGCAGTCTGAGACTTTCGGCAGCACGTCGTTCAAATTCAGCAAATTCTTCTGCTGAAGGTCAAGTTGCCCAAAGCAGTGAGGAGGCGAATAATGAGAACCCCCCTGTGCCATCTTTCGGGAGATTGTTGGCTTTAAACTTGGCCGAGTGGAAAGAAGCAACATTGGGTTGTGTAGGTGCAACTTTATTTGGTACAGTTCAGCCTTTTTATGCATTTGCCACGGGGTCTATGATATCTGTCTATATCTTGACAGATCATCATACCATGAAAGAGAAGACGAAGATGTATTCCTCATGCTTCGTCGGCCTGGCAGTGCTTTCTTTTCTCAGTAATGTTTGTCAACACTACTGTTTTGCGGTCATGGGTGAGAACCTAACAAAGAGGGTAAGAGCAAGAATGCTCGCAAAGATTCTCACCTTTGAAATTGGGTGGTTCGATGAGGATGGGAATTCCACTGGTGCCATCTGCAATCGACTTGCAAAAGATGCCAATGTGGTAATTAGTATTTAGAAAGTAGTTGTACTCTTTTATACAATCACTAAGCTCGTATTTGTAGTCTAATTATGCTTCTATTTGTTGGCAGGTAAGGTCTTTGGTGGGTGATCGTATTTTCTGCAGTAACCATAGCCTCCACAATGAGCCTATTCATTGGCTGGAGGCTTACACCTGAAATTCTACGGATTGCTAATGGGATTACTCTCCTATATTGTCGGCTCATCAGGTCTCGCAATTATTCTTAAGGTATAATAATTGAACTTGCAACTTGATTAAAGATTTTGGGTCTGTAGATTCTTTTTATTCTCAGTTCAGCTACTCATTGATGATTAAACTGCTTTGCTACTGATAATCTCCATCCGCATTATATAACTAACGCCAAACACTCAACTGTGAATAGTCAATCTCCATCCGCATTATATAACGTACGCCAGACACTAATCTTTTGGTGACTTTCTACTTGAAAAATTCACACGCAATTGTAATAGTACTTATTTCTCTCTCTCGCTCTCTCTCTCTACTCAATTTCTCGGTAATTTCTTGTTTGCTTAATCTAATCTATCCCTTATTTAACACACACGCGCAGTCTCTCTCTCAAGCAACATCAAACACGAATCAGAGTTGGTGGTGAAGTGAATGTGAATTCATTCACACAAAAGGGTTTGATTTGAACACCTTCAATGACGGTTACAATAGTATGAGCAGCAGCTAAAACGATATTGGCCTAGGCCCTATCAGCCAGGTTATAGGCCCTGCCTTAGCCTCTCAAAAGAATGTTGGGATTAACGGTGGATTCAACAAAGGGATTTATTCAAAGCCCGGTCATTTTGGTCTTAACACCATCATCATCATCAACAACAACATACAACAACATCAACAGTTATATGAATGTCAATTTGAAGGGGAATAAGAATAAGGAAGAGGATGATCATCATGGACTTGGAAGCAAAGGTGGCAAGAAGTACAGCAACAAGAAGAATAATAACAAAGATGGTGACAATAATTCCAATAATAAGGAGAGTAAGACTGCTGCTGATAAGAGGTTCAAGACTCTCCCACCTTTGGAGGCTTTGCCAAGGAAAGAAACCATTGGTGGCTATATTTTTGTCTGCAACAATGATAGCATGGCTGAGAATCTCAAAAGACAGCTCTTTGGTATGTACATGTTCTCTTTTCCCATTCCTTTGCTTTTCTTTTCCTTTTTTTTTTCCCCCAAAAATGTTTTTGTGTTTAGGAGCAATTTTTTTTTTTCGTATAACAGATTATTTTCTAAATATAGGATCATCAATTTATTTATTTTGAGATGATCTATTTGGGGTTGATATTTTTATTTTTTTAACTTTTGATTTTAATTGTTGTTTTTATTTTTCAGGATTGCCACCATGTTACAGGGATTCAGTAAGAGCTATAACCCTTGGCTTGCCCCTTTTCCTTTATAACTATTTCACCCACCGGCTACATGGAATTTTTTAGGTTTGTAATTTCAATATCAGTTTTTGTTTCTCATAAAGTTGTGTTTATTTAATCAACATCCTGACGATCTCTCTGTTTAGGCTGCTAGCTTTGGAGAAACAAATATTGATGCTGCAGCCTGGGAGGACGAGGAATGCCCTGGCGAATCACGATTCCCAGCTCAGGTATTTTTCATCTCTGTTTTATACTTGTAGCCATAGAACATTTTTTAGTTGGAGTATATTCCCAGCTCAGCTAGTCTGTATCTAGAATGCATAGTGATTAGTTTAATCAGTCAACAGCTTCTTAACGATTAAAAAATTCAAATTTTTTCACAATTACTTTATTACCCTTAACAAACCAAACAGCACTCTAACACTAATACACAGTCAGGAGTGCTATGTGTCAATATGTGCATACGTTCTCAGTATTATGTGTCAATATATGCATGCATACGTTCTCTCTAAGTGTAACAAGGGTAAACCTCAGGGGAGGAATTTAAAAATTATCCAATCTAGAAAAAGTCAACATTTTATGTGGTAGGCTCATCTTAACAATGAAGGCATTAAGTAAGATTTCAAAGAACTCACAAGATGATTTTATTCAGTTAATGAAAGCTATATTTATAGCTTTACAATGACAAGCTAAGATTAAATCAAGAATGAAGGAACTAACTTGCTGTTATTGAGAAATTAATCTTATTAATATTGACTAAGTTCACAGATTGGTGACTATGTGGTTGAAAGATTTAACGTTTAGAATACAGAGTTTTTATTTTGGGATATATTTTATAAATTTGTAGGTTTGAATGTTTGATGAGTAATTTATTTGGTTACAATAGCTCAACCATCCTAAATTTTGTAGTTCTGGAATGAGTGGTGGGGAACCACCCTTTCCTCCAACGGAAGACGATGTGGAACTTTGTAATATTTTCTATTGCAGTCTCCTTGGGCCACTGATGATTATGTAATTTGTGTTGTGAATGTTTTTTGTTCCAAACAAAAAAAAAAGTGTTAATTATGATTAAATGCTTTTATTTTTTTCTTTATCCAACAGTTATGGGCAGTGCTTGGACCGGACCAAAGGATTGTACTTCAAAGAAAGGGAAAATTAACGCTAGGCGGTCTCCTGTGGCTGTCCATTGAGTTCCACGTATTGGAAGAGCCACTTTTGTCAAGAAGGAGCTAGAAGACCCATATATGGTGCACAAAATCCCAATAGAGGCTATTCTTTGTGAAGACTTATATCAAAGTATGTATGCACAAATACTTTATGGTTTTTAAGAGAGGGAGCGAGTTTTTAGGTTGAGAGCAGTCTTTGACACTGATTTACTAAAAGTCATCACACTTTTCTAGAATTGTTGGATCGATTTTACTCATGACATAGAAACTAGAACACTAAACCAACAAATCACAAACCATTCTATTAGGAAGTGCATTGTCAGGATTCTTAGGTCTCATCCTGATCTAGTTCACTTTATTAGGAAAGTTTTAAAGGAAATTGAAAAGCAATTATTGTGAGGACTTGGCCAAATGCGAAGTACCTTGATGCCACTGTTACTAGGAAGTATGGCAGCATATGTCTCCAAACTTAACTTCTAAGGAGGCTTGTCAATTGTAAACAGGGTCCACACTTCTTCAAAGGGTTACTTGGGGTTAAATTTTAACCCAATGAGCAAGTCAAGTGAAACATCATACTCAATCATGCCAAACATGGCATATTTTGAGTTCTCGATAGTTTTGGACTTGGAACCCTTAGAATTGGTTAACATGGTTAATGTTGAGGCAGGAAAAAAATATGAGTATGTCATAACCACTTATGTTGCTTGTCTCGTTACAGACTTGGAGACATTCTAAGAGTGAGCGGATTCTAAAATTGTTCACCCCAATTTCATTTTCTCAAATGGAAGTGTGTGCTACTAAGTGTGGATGCTGATAAGACGGAAAGGGGGTATATTGTTAAAAGTTGTCAACTGTGCCTCTCGAGTTTTAGAGAAATTTAACATCAATATTCTTGATTTTAGCAACCATGTTAATATAAGTACTGACTTGGGCATTGTGTTATTTATTTTGAGCTAACAAATTTTTCTCCTAGCAAAGTCCTTAACTGGTATTGTCTGAGAATGGAAGAGAATTTCAATAAAATTTATGTGTTAGGACGTGGTGAAGGAATAATTGGACCTCTGGAGATTCAGGTGGTAGAAAACGGAACATTTTGAAGAGCTGATGCAACATGTAATATCAAAAGGAGCTTCTATCAGCCAATTTAAGATTCTTAAAATTATTACTTCAGAGATATAATAAACTTATTGGAGTTTAAGGTAAAATCCATTCACTTTATCCCATGTGTGCTGAATTGGACTTTCCGTCATATTATAATATATAAGTCCTTTTAGAGTGATTTAAGAAAAGAAGTTGATCTATTTAAAAAAATAAATCTAAGTTGAAATCCACACACATGCTTTGCGCATTATTAATTTATCCGTAATTCAGAAGGTCTAACTCGGCATGCATAGGCTAGAGTGCGTGGATTTCACCTTAGACTCTAGTAAGTTTATTATATCTCTGAAGTAACACTTTTAGGAACCTTAAATTGGTTGATGAATGCTCCTTTTGATATTACATGTTGCATCAGCTCTTCAAATGTTCCGTTTTCTACCACCAAAATCTCCAGTGGTCCAATTGTTCTTTTATCATGTCCCAACACATAGATCTTATTGAAGTTCTCTTCCATTTTTAGACAATATTGGCTAAAGACTTCGCTATGAGAAAAATTTCTTAGCTCAAAATAAATAACATAATGTTCAGGATTAGTACTTATATTAACCCGGCTGCTGAAATCAAGAATATTGATGATAGATTCCTCTAAAACTTGAGAGACACAGTCGACAACTTTTAACAAATCTTCCTTTTTTTCTTATCAACAGCCACACTTAGTAACACACTTTTTTCATTTGAGAAAATGAAATTAGGGTGAACAATTATAGAACACGCGCACTCTTAGAATGTCTCCAAGTATGTAACGAGACAAACAACATAAGTGACTATGACAGGCTCATCTTTTTTTTTCCAGCCTCAACATTAATCATGTTAACTAATTCTACGAGTTCCGCGTCTAAAACTATCATGAACTCAAAATATGTCATGTTTGGCATGATTGTGTATGATTTTTCACTTGACTTGCTCGTTGGGTTAAGATTTAACCCCAATTAATCCCCTGAGGACGTGTGGACCTTGCTTACAATTAACAAGCCTCCACTGTAGAAGTCAAGTTTGGAGACATATGCAGCCATACTTCCAGTAACAATGGTGTCAAGATACTTCGTATTTGGCCAAGTCGTCACAATAATTACTTTCCAATTTCCTTTAGAACTTTCCTAATAAAGTGAGCTAGATCTGGATGAGGCTTGAGAATCATGGCCATACACTTTCTAATTGAATGGTCTGTGATTTGCTGGTTTATTGTTCTAGTTTCCATGTCATGAGTAAAATCGGTTCAATAATTCTGAAAAAGTGCGATGGCTTTTAGTAAATCAATGGCAAAAACTGCTCTCAACCTAAAAACTCGATCCCTCTCCTAAAGACCGCAAAGTATTTATACATACATACTCTGATGTAAGTCCTCACAAATAATAGTCTCTATTGGGCTTGTGTGCACCAAATAAGGGTTTTCAAAGTTCTTCTTGAAAAAGTGGCTCTTTTAGTATACGGAGCTCAGAAGGATGGACAACCCATTGAACCATATGCACCTCTTGTAATGTGCCCACCAATGGTTATACTTGTACAATAACCAGCAGAAAAGACATGAACATTGCTTTTTTCTGCAATTATGTAATAGATTTCACCAGTTGTGGGCCCAGCCTGAATCCAAGCACTGCTATCTTAATATCAATGTTAATGGAACGTAGATTACAAATGTCCACAACAATGAAATGTGTTTTAATTTCGGATGCATAAGAGAGACCCTTGTAGTCATGGCCTCCACGTCATACTCTCATGTGGATTCCAAGCTTTCTTGTGCGGATAATAGCTGCTTGGACATGGGACTTGTGTAAAAGCATGAAGATCAACTTAGGCTTTGGCAGTGAAGCCACCAAATATTTGAATTTTGGAGCCGTAAAATTTAAGATTAAAGAAAATGAAGACATATTTTTGAGGTATGAAAGGAGGAGGAAGGAATGGAGACGTTGGAATTGAAAGAACGGCATTGGATGAAGTTTCTTGAGATCAAGCTGAAGTTGTGTGTGATAGGGAAAACAAAATCACTGACACTAGTGAAACTATGTGGTTGCTTGAAGACCTTTTGTTTTTCAGTTTTCTTCTGTTTAAGAATTGAAATTTTGAATTGTCTTATATAAAGAGTTATGAATTTGATACGTAGCGCATATTTGTTTTTTTTTTTTTTAATTTTTTTAATACTTATTTCGGGTAAAATATATTAATAACTTGAGCTCAGGAGGTTGAGACTAAATCTTTAATTTTGTTCATCACCAACTTCAATTTTCTATATTGCATCTTATCCAATGATTTGAAAAAAGTAGAGACAAAAGAATATTGAAATCCCTCCTGCAGATGGTGTTTAGTGGATGATTGTTACTTTTAAAATTTTTTTTTAAATCAGTGCATTGTCGTGCAGGAAACAACATACATAATAACATTCGGGGAATGAAGATTAGCAGAGCATATGTAAAAGCTCCTAGGACAAAATTATGTTAAAACAGTTGCTTCCAGTCATTAAATCTACGATTACACAGTTACACAAACTGAATCCAATGATTGGAAGTAACTATTGCAATATAGGTGGACCCCATGCATAAATATCATTTTTCATCTTTTAAACAGGATTCTCATCCAGGCAGATTTTACTTAATCAGGAACCTTTATCATTAATAGTGATCAAGAATAGAAGTTTGCAAAACTTTTTAAAAATCCAGTCTGTCTCACTTCATCCTTCTTTTATATATATAATATATATATTCTCTACAAGGCCAATTTGGCGTGAAAAATGATATTCGAACACCAAGAAGACGCCATCAAGCCAGAAATGATATCGTTGCAGCATAAATAGTACTGTCATTTTGTCTGCTATAGTAATATTGTAACCTGAATAATTACTTCATTTTCTGTCTTGACGGTGTCTTCTTGGCATTCAAATATCAGCCCCCAATTAACCTACCAATTGTTTCTCATTTAATATTAACATTTATTGCTAGCTCAAAGCCGCCGAAAATGAATGAGATTAATGGAGACTTGCGTGGCACTTCTTTTTCCCATTGATCCAATCATCATGCCCATTGAACTTGTCTTCCTTTAGCCATGACAAAAAACATCCAGCCTTTCTCGGAAATATTGGAAATATGAGTCAATATTTTTTTTGTAAGTTCTAAAACCAGCCAAATCAACAATTCTAAGATGAACAATAGAACTCCATGAATAATAATTACGGGTACTGTTTGCTTTACTGTTTACAAATTTTGTTCATGTCACAGTTTACAAACACTGTTTATGCCAGTATTTATGGGTAATGTTCATATGGTATTATTCACAAATTTGTCAAGGCATGCGTAATGCATTGTCTTTAAAACTAATTTTCGTTTTTCTAAAAAGATTTTTTTGATGCAATAAGGACACAAATAATGCGGATTGATCTCTAGGATTCAATGAAGCTATTATTGTGAGGTTGCACTCCAACCAGTAGTGTAAAATAACAAAAGAAAAATTATGAAAGAAACATGAAATAGAAAGAGAGGTCATAGAGGTTGCTGTCCCTTAAAAGGCTTTTTATGTTAGCTTTATATAAAAAAACTCTCCATAATCCTTTTATAATTCAATTTATATTAGTTATCCACTTTTTTTATTTAATTTGAATTAATAATTCATGTGTCTCATAATTTATTTTTAATAATATAGTCTAAATCACATTTAAATTTGACTTATTTAATTTTAATTTGTGATTAAATAAAACATATAACTAATTTCAAATTAAATATAAATTTGATTGTCTTATCACTCTCCAAATGCAGGATGTTAGTATTATGAAATACCCAAAAAATTCCCACAGCCTCAACTCGATATTCGCATCACCAGTAAGCAAACAATATGTCATCTTCCTCAGCAATATTAATCTTCTTCTTATTCCTCACATCACTCTTTTTCTTCATAGCTAATGTCCAAGTTCCTGCAAATAAAACATTTAAGTTTGTGAACGAAGGAGAATTTGGTCCATACATTAATAAATACGACGCTAATTACAGAATATTGGGCATCTTCAATGCTCCATTCCAGGTTGGCTTTTACAACGCAATACCAAATGCTTACACCCTCGCTTTCCGCTCGGGCCTTCAATGAAACGTGCCAAATTACCGTTGGGTCTGGCAAGCGAAAACAGGCAAACAGGTCTGCGGAAACGCCACCTTTTCCTTGGGCAGCGATGGAAATCTTGTCTTGGCTGAAGCGGACGGCACTGTCGTTTGCCATTGCAACACTGTGGAGTTCAAGCTGCTTCCAAATGGAAACATGGTGCTTCATGACTCAAAGGGTAATTTTATTTTGGCAGAGTTTTGATTATCCAACTGATGCTCTCTTGGTAGGCCAATCTCTACTCTCCGTTAAAGAAAACGTCAGCTTCGTGATGGAGCCTAAGAGATTTACGCTGTACTACAAAGGCAGCAGCAACTCTCCCCAGCCTGTTCTTTACCATGATTCACCTCTTAACGGAGAACACGACCCCTCTGTACAGAATCTGACATTCAATTCCCGCCCTAAAACCTATGAAGCTTTTGCTTATGAACTAACGCTAGACATCTCCAACAGTGGCAGTGACATTTTGGCTAGGCCAAAATACAACATCGCGTCATCTTTTTTGCGGCTAGGCATGGATGGAAATCTCAAGATCTACACTTACTACGATAAGGTCGATTCGCAGCCAACGCAGGTAACGTTCACTTTCTTTGTCAGAGATTTCAGTCTTGGAAAGCGAGTGCCAGCTGCCGGAGAGGTGTAGCAAATTGGGGGTGTGTGATGACAATCACTGCGTTGCTTGCCCCACGGCAAAGGGCTTGCCCGGGCGGAGCAAGGAGTGGGAGGCAAGAAAGTGACTTCTTGTAGACCAAATGATTTTCATTATTATAAAGTTGAAGGGGTTAATCATTATATGAGCAAGTATACAAGTGGAACAGCCATTAAAGTTGAAGATTGTGGCAGGAAATGTACTTCGGATTTCAAGAGCTCGGGGTACTTTTACCACCAGGCGACTTCTAAATGTTGGATTGCTTATGACTTTAAGACTCCCTCTAAATCCCCAAGCTCTACACATGTTGGATATACAAAGGTTCCCAAACCAAGCAAGCTATCGTCATGAAGTTCAGAGATTTTTGTTTTTTTAAAAAAAAAAGTTATTGCAGCTGGCCTTGGTGATTTTATGTTGTTTCCTAGCAATCTGTACCATTGTCATGTCAATTTGTACAAGCAGAATTTTTACAATAATTTGTCAACATATAGTCACTCTTTTCCTATGAAATAAATGATATCTATAAGTTGAATCCTTATTTGCTGAAAATAAATGAAAAAAAACCCCATGTTTCAATAATATATCATTTGAGCAGTCCATGTTAGTAGTTTTTGTCAAGTAAATTCTTCACTGAATTTGACTATTAACACTATTAAGGGTATTTCAGCCGAAAGAAAAGAAGCAGATTCGGATGTCATCAAGTAGAAATGGTAAAAAGTCTTGCATTGAAAAGAAAGGTTTGAAATTCAAACCACAAGGGGGAGGGAGGAGATTAAATTGTTCTTAGACTAATTAGAAAAAAAATTGAAAGAAATTTGATGTCTAAATACAAAAAGAAAAGGCCTTAATATTTTGAAATATCGCATATCGTTTTTTTTTTTTTGGGCCTTAAAATACAAAGATCTAACGAGTGCCCCAAAGTTTTGATTAAAAATAATCATAATGGCTTACAGAAATGTGAAATCATTGACGATGGATGGGTCAATTTTGTTAGCCAATCCCTAAAAGAATTCTAATACAACTGATTGTTACTGCGATAAGGCTCCATGCAATAATTAAAGCTCTATGTAATAATTGCAGTCCCTCTATGTTTCTAAAATGTCAGAAATAATATTAGTATTGTTATTTTACTCTCCCACCCCCATCAATAGTCATCTTCCTATATCCTTCTCATGTAACCCGTGAGTAATCTTTGGATTTTATTTTTTTCTTTGTGTCTTAGTTGTTTATTTTATTTCTTTGAGTAAATATTTTTATTTATTGGCTAAGTCATTAAATAATATAAACAAGGAAGATATAGGGAATTTTGAGAGGATTTTTATTATTGATATTAGATAATTATAATGCATGATTCAGTTGCACATCTAAGAGAGTCACAACCTCTTAAAAATAATAAATCTTATGATTACTTCCTAACTTTAGGAAGACAAATCTCTTAATTTATTCCACAAATATGTCAATATTTTATAATTCTCCAATTATTGCTATTATTTCCATATCTGTTTCTATAATTAATAATCCATAATATTGAGAAAATACATAATATTAAAATTGAATAGAAAAAATAAAGAGGAGTTATTATTTCCTTTATTTTTATTTCTCTAGTTTTTTTTTATGGGAACATAATGGAGCTAAGTATTGGTAGAGTATTATTTTCATTATCATTTTATGTATATTTGGTAAATTTGTAGAGACTTATAATGAGTTTAATAATAATAAAATTCATGTAAAGATTTCTAATAGCTTTGTTGATTTGATTTTTACGAACCAAAAATGAAAATTGAATTTTTTTTTTGGGTAAAAGGGATAGAAACAAATAAAATAAAGTTTGTTTGATTAATCAAAATTTAAAAGAGTTACTCAGCGTTTAGTTAAGCATCTTTTATATTAGGCCAAAAATTTACGGTTTAAGCTAATAATAATAATAATAATACATGTTAAGATGGGTAAGTTATTTTAGTGTTTGCACATATTCAATCAAATTCAAATAAAGGTAGTTAAATCCCAATAAATTTTTAACAAGATTTTCTTTAACTTTAATAATTGAAACTTTGTGATTCAAGGTAGTTAAATCAGGATTCTCTTATGATCTAATGTTTTCCCCAAAAAGAAAATCACTAAGTAATTGGAAGTTAATGAATTAAAAAATAAAGAAAATTATATCCTAATCATATATTAATACTAAAGGACAAGTGTCACAAGATCTTTAAAATCCTAGGATAACTTAGATTCAGTTGGCAAAATTTGATTGTTAAATCAATTGATTGCATAAAAAATTAGGCAAATAAGCTTATTATGAGAAACCACCACCTAATAAGTACAATAAAATCAACTTAAAAATAAGAGACTAAACACAGCCAATATTAGATCAAATCTAATTGATTGATTTGCTAAAAACTCTGTTAACATGTAAATGTTCTTTTTATTGATTTTGATGATAACAAACCTTTTGATAAATATGTTGGAGTTTTCATAATTACAAACATTTTCTTAAAAGTCAGAAGTTTTCTATGAGTATTTACAAGTTTTTGAAAAAACTGGAACATCTCTGCAAAAATGTGTATTTCTGGAAATAATCGGTGAACCGTTAATATTAACGGTTAACCGATAAAATGCAGAGAAAGGTTAATGTCTAAGGCTTCAACTGATTACTTTATAACTTGTTAAAAATCAATCCCTGGATTTAAACGGCTAACTATTTATGGTAAAGCCTAATCTTTCTGAAAAGGGTTATTTCTTAAGCCTTAACCGATTAAGCATTTTATGTTTTAAGTTACTGGAATTAAACGATGAACCGTTTATTTTAACGGTTAACCGATAACATTCAGAAAGGATTTTTCTGTTAACCTCTTACCGTTTAAAGCAAATCGGTTAAGATTTTTGCTTTAAAGGCTACTGAAAATAACCGGTGAACCGTTAACTAATAACGGTTAACCGTTAATGTCCAGAAAGGCATACTTTATTAAGCCTTAGCCGTTTAGTGAAAACGGCTAGTTGAAATGTGTTGTATAAGTCTCTGGAATTTACCGACGAACCGTTAACGTGAAAACGGCTAACCGATAATTTCCAGTATGTTACTGACCGCTAAAGCCTTAACCATTTAGCCAAAACGGATAGAGATTTTTGTTGTGCAGGTCTCTGGATTTTAACGGCAAAAGGGTAAGTGACTAACGGTCAACCGTTTATTTGAAATCAAGACAGAACTTTGACCAACAAGAACGGTGAACCGTTAACGGGTAAACGGCGATCGGTTTTCTGGCGAAATGGGCTATAATGGCTAGTTTTCAACTTCAATTTTAAATAAGCTCATTCAAATCATTTCAAGGGTTGATCACAACACAACTATTGAGCTTATACACGTTTATACAATCTTCATAGAGCCTTAAACACATTCTTGCTTCATTTTATTCACACATTTGGCTTTGATTTGTAATCTTAAAGATTGTGTGAGAGAAGAACAACTTGTAATTTTTGTTTTGAGCGATTGTAAGTGTTGGGATACACTTGGGTTAAAAGATTGGGAATAATCTCTTGTTGTGAAGGTTTATTGACACATTGAAAGTCAATTGTAAACTTTTGAGGCCTTGGTGGCTTGCTTAGTGAAATCCTCAAGCTCGGTGTGCTTGGAGGCGTGGACGTAGGCGGGGATAGCCGAACCACGTAAAAATCATTGTGTTTGATCTCTCTTACCCTATCTCTTTATTTTTTATTGCACATTACTTTGTTTATTTCGAATTTGCTTGCTTAGTTACTATTTCATTGAATTTTATTTGCTTATTTTTTAAAAATCCAATTCACCCCCCCTCTTGGGTTGCCTAGTTAGTATTTCAAACTCCTCTTATTTTCTTTCTTTTTTAATAAATCCTCTTATTGTCTTTGATAATTCAAAAATATAAAAATTATCTACAAAATTCTAAAAAAAAAAAGAGAAAGAGAAGAAGAAACCAAATTAAAAAAGAAAGAAGCATGGAGGAGAAAAAAAATCAGGATTAATATTAAACCATGAAAATGAAGATAGAGAAAATAATAAATAATTTCTGAATTGGGGTTTATATGTTAAAATTTCAAAACCTACAATATTTATTATTTTTTAAAAATAAAAAAGACTTTTGTGTAATAAAATATTATTGTGTACCGTACCACCAAGATAGTTTTGTCCTTCAATTTAATGGAGAAGTTTATGTTACAGATTCAGTAACATACATCCCCCACTTCATGCACTCCACGTTTCCCTGCACGTGAAAATAAAGCAAGTAAATAGCACCCTTGGAGAGCTGGCTAACCTGGTCTGTTAGGTACAGAATCTGTACCGTAGCCAGCTCCCAATTTATAATACAATAATAATAACACGATAACGATGACAATTATAATAATAAATACTTGTTGGTCTTTACGCATTACAAACATTGTGTTCCTCGTGACATTTATTATCCATATAATATGTATATTGATTGGTAGCTATTTATAGCATTTAGTCGGTGATCACGTGCATCAGTCTATGCTTCAGTCATAGCTTTTTCCTTACGCTGTTGCCTGTTGGTTTAAGAAAATGTTATTTTCTCATTAAAAAAAAATATTATTTTAATAAAATATTGAGTTATAAAATTTTTATAAAAAGTACCGAAGGATTAAAATGTCGATAAAAAGTAAGAAAAAATTAAAAATATCTTGACAAAAAGTTAATTGATTGATAATTATTTTGATATTTTAATCTTCTCATAAGTTTATCAAAACTTTAAAACCTAACCTTTTTTTTTTTTTTTTGGTCAATGCAGCATTGCTAGCTGTTTATATTCCTTCATTAATTAGTTTTCGGAATTGTATAATTAAACTGGCAGAAGAAATTTTAATCCTGACAATGTCAGGAAATATTGATAAAACAAGAGACACCGATTTTCTGGTAATAATTTCCGTAAAAGTGGATTTTACCAAGTAAATTTTTGGTAATGTTTCTGGATTATGACTTACCTAATCAAGAAAATCAGGAGCTGTGAACAAATTTGCTAAATATTTGACGTTATCATATTTTGTAAGGCAAGTATTGCAAAGGTCCTAAATCCTAATGCGGAGAAGCATGCACTGGCGGCGCCACATTAGAATTAGGGGGATTCCTACACTTTTTAGAATTTACAAATTTAGTTAGATATTTGTCTCATTTTGAATTTGATTTACTAAGAAAGTCCTTGCTCAGATTTAAAAATAACGAATATATTAAGTATTTATTTTTATACTTCCAACACAAAGAAACATTGTATTTTGAAGTTTCTCCAGCCCTAAATCTCCTCACACAAAAAAAAAAAAAAAAAAAAAACTATTTTACCTTACTGAGTTTATCCAAATGATTTTTCTTTAATGAGTCTTATGGCACTTAAAATTCAACTTAATATTTATATTATAGAAGTGAGTTCTGATAACAAATTTTCATAATTTGAAAGGAATTGATAAATTAACAAGAAAAATAGTTGATACTAAAAAAGATAAATTGTATTCACTAATTTATTTATTATTTCTTCTAATTCTCATAACTATAGTAAAAGAAGCATTTTTTACTATGAATTTTATGAAAAATCATTTATGAAATCAGACGAGAGATCAATGATTGAGTGATATTACTGTTGTATATACAGAAAAAGATTCATTTTGTTTTCTAGGTGATAAGGTTATTCTTCAATTTTTTTAAGATATGAAAACAAGTTGAGGTAAGTTATAAATGTATTGAATCGAATATGTTAATGAATTTTTATTTTAGTATTTGTTACTTGTTGATCAATTTTAAATTATATTATTATTTTAATTTAGCCACTACTAGATTAAATTCCTGGTACAGCCACTGCAAAGCATGTATCCAAGATTGAAATTGAGACAAAATCATAAATACGACATTACCAAGCATCGACATACTGAGACTCTCTGTGCAGGCATTGTTACTTCAACATTACAATCACACATAACTCTCAAGCGATTAAAAAAGAAGATCAATGACTGATGTTATATTGTATAACCACAACTCTTTAAAAAAACTAAGATTAAACAATTAGCCGCAAGTATAACTTCTATGTTATTTTGCATAGAAAAATGATAAATAAACTGAAGGAAGATGGAATAAACTATAACACCGTACGGTATTAAAATGTTAATCAATTATTTTGTCTTTTTTCCTTTTACACCTTAAGGTGTTATAGTTAATTTTGTCTTGTTTCTATTTAAATTTAACTACTCTTTTGCATAAATACCATTAGCTTGCATGTAGCTCAATTCTTAGGATGAACTAAATGCCTAATGTTAGGAACTTTAAATATGGGAACTAATTAAAGGCATGTTTGTAACTATTGTGCTTGTTTTTTTGAAAGCACGGACGGTAGCTGAAGACTATTGATTACTAACTACAAGTATACTTGACAACTAGTGGTTTTGTTCCACAATCTTGTCACTTGATTCTCGTTTCTCTCCATTTTTTTCGCCAGAAGATCCTTCAGATAACGATACACTTTCCGGTGAAGGAGCAGGCTGAGAAGACACAACAACATTCCCAAACCTTACATATTCTAGCTTCTGAGAAATGACCTTAGCCTTATGCAGTGCGCCCTTACTGAATCTGTAAACTGGCCAGACATTAATGCACCATCCCCGTAAACAAGTCTTGTTTGCTTTAATTTCATCATCCAAAAATTTTTGAGCTTCTGCAATAATTTCATCCACATCTTGTATCCACTTCTGAACATCCGTTTTGATAATTTCTCCATTTCCTTCGGCAGTATCAATTTTCCTCTGCACGCTTTCTCTTGTACTTGCAAGCAGCTGAGTTTGCTCTATTAATGTCTTGATGTTATGGCTGTAGTGAAGAAAGTAACCAAGCTGACGAAGAGCTGCATGAAGCAAACACGCTGCAATCCTTCCTAAGATTGAAAAAACAATATCCATGTGAAAGAAATTTCTCTTTTCGAGTTTTTAATTTCAATGGCTTAATTTGGTAACTAAAAGGCATGCAAGGCACAATCACTGAGATGTATACCAACAGCAGAAGAAAAGTAAAGCATCAAAACAAGGCAGAATAAAGCAAAGTCTATATCTAGCCACATGCACACATGCTTATTAATGGGTTTATTTGAATTCTAAGGTTCACATTGAAGCCTATGAATCATTCTTTTCTTTTACCACTCTTATAAGTTAGAATCTGTTGTTAAGGGCATTAAGGTTGCTGAAGCCTCCAATTTAAATGATCAAAGATAAAATGTCCCATGACACGTTATTCTCTTAGGCCAGGCCTTGATTTTGCAGACATACACTAATGATCATGAAGTCACAAATTATATTAGGACCCTTATGTAGTCTCTTAATTCATGAGCACGCAGTAGCAAATTAATTGCGAAATTGTTTTATGGTGAGGCAAATAGTGCAGACATCAATGCTAGCTAATCCCAAGGATTCATATTTCTTTGAGACATTTCATAGAACAGTTCTAGTTTCACTATTAGCAGAACTGAAGTGCTCCAGCTTCCCGAAAGCAACGCCACCATTGTAGCCTCTAGGCTAAGGAGGCTTCCATAGATCTGCGTCTAGCTGAGCTACTGCAGATTTAGTAATTAAGGATGGGTTACTTGTGCTCTGAAAAATATATTGTGTGAAACTGTATGTTGTCTTGGATTTTCTGTGTTGGGCCTTCTTTCGGGCTTCTCAATTGGACTTTAATTGTTAATCACCAACTCGTAATATACATATCATTCTCACATACAAAACAATAATAATAATGTCAATATTAGGATGACGTACATAAACTCTTAAGTAGATATTTAAATATTTATAACCTCTTAAGCCAAAGTGTTGGGCCCTTTGTGATGAGTCATGATGGTTTGATTGGGTTCTTTCACGGTTAGTCGTAAGTCGTTGTTCGGAGCATAGGATTCGGCGGCAATATTAGGATTAGGATGACGTACACTCTTAACCTTGGTAGATATTTAAATATTTATAACCTAAGTGAATGAGAATATTTCTACTTTTATGGGGTGCGTTTCCACCAATGAATGATTTACATTCTCTTTTAGGTTTTGATGTAAGATGTAGATCATGTTATAACCAATTTAATTATATTCAAGTACCTCCCTTTTTTTTTTAATTTTATATATAATTTTCTAACAACAACGTGAGGCCTTTCAAATTAGACATTGTTTCGACATTATAAACAATTTGTAAAGATCGAAAGGCACCACCTTCCATGACTTTTGGTGCCCAGCATGCATGAGGGTGGACGTTTCAATCAAAACAGACTCCATATGCCAATCTTGATCGTGTCGGTTAAGAAAAAGCATAAAAGTATGTACTTTTGAAATTTGAATCAGTCATTGTAGACATTAAATAACTTATATCTTCCTTATTTTTCTAGATAATCATACCCAAAGTGCAATCATCCACACAAAAATTTGAATGAAATTGAATTTTTAAAGCGTTTATTTTTTTGGAATTAACTTTACTCAACTTTTGTTTCCAGCCTCAAGTTTTGCCGCCCCACATGTCATGTCTTGCGATATAAGTGGATCTGCAAATCACTCTATTCAATTTTGACTTGTCTTCCCCTCCCTTACTTGCACTGAGAGGGTCGTTCATTTGACTCAAACCAGCAACAAATATAAAAAAATTTAGATTAGGAGTTGAAAAAAATATATTTATAAATAGGATCTATCTATGTTATAACTATTGTATAATACAACAGTTATTTTTAATTATTGAATTCAGTTAGTATAACTATACAGTTATTAATCTAATGGTTGAAAGCAACCGTTATACCATACAACAGTTATAACATAAGTTTGTCCTTATAAATGGGGTGCAAAATTATTAATCTAACTTTCGAGAAAGGTTTAGGCACTCTCATAGTACACATCTTTCTGTTAGATTCTTGTTTTACATATCTTTAACTAATTAAATAAGGCATTCGGCAAGAATTCAATTATAGGAAGCACCTAAATAATGTTGAGCTATCGGTATACAATGATCATTGCTGGGTGTCATTTAAGTTATACACAAATTTTGTACTTGCATATAGGTAGTAATAAATTGTAAGTTGAAGCGGTTTCATGTTGTGTTATTGTCATGTCATGCTAAATTTTGCTTCTTCAAAACCAACCATTAATTTGTTGAATAAAAAAAATATAAACAAAATCGGACCATTAATTTTATCTTATTACCCAAACTAACCCTGATGAATTCACTATTTTTCTTAAATAAAATTATTTCCATCTAATAATTGTTAAATTGCCGTCCTCTCAATCACTGAGGTAGCTTGATTAACAAGAGTGTATTAATAGACTGCTGCACCATCAATATTTTTTTGCTTTTTAACAATTGTAGTTAAATGTGTTACACTTATGTTTGCTATAATATTTTTGAGATATTAATAAAAAATAATAATTTATCAAATTAACATTAAAAAAATAAAAATTTGCACAAACTTTTGTATTAATATTTCACTTTTAGGATTAACTTGGTAAATTATTTTTTATGAAATAATTATTAATAAGATTATTATAAAGATATTAATCATTTCTTTAAGTTGGCTAATGATAATTTATTTATAAATAATTATTAATAAGATTGTTGTACAAGTATAAAAATATTAGTTCTTTCACACTGATATTTATTGGTTAATGTACTAATAAATAATTATCAATTAATTTCCTACTTTTTAAAAATAAATTAACTAATGTCAAAAATATTGTTGGAAGGGAGTTATTATAAAAGTAAAAAAATAATAATAATAAGGGTAAGAATGTAACATTTTAATTAGAGGAGGTGTTTTAAGGTATTTTAAAAATATGATGACTAAACAGATACTTACATCAAAATATAAAGATAAAATGAGTATTTACATATATTTTATTTATAAAATTAGAATTCTAAATTACGCTACTTGTCTCCATCAAGATTTGTTGTGATTTACTCGATGGATATATTAAAATATCACATAATTCAAGATACTTTTAGTATTATCTATGTTATAAAAATGAAGTATGAAATGTTATAACGTAACATCAGACAGTTTATTTGACCACACAACTAAAATTGTATTTGTCCATCTCCGGAATCGATTGGAATATACCAAATCAAAATCCATTAAATTGTGACTTTTAATTTTCAAGATGATGGATTAAAGAAGTCAGAAACGATTTCCGTATACCAAAAATAATGTCCCCACACAACATGGGATCATGCTAACATTCATTGTGTTTCAAAATTTAAACCTTTTATTTTGACCTTCAATAATGTGATAATTTCAAATTTCAAAAACAATAATTCTACTTTTTGGAAGAAAAAAAAAATCAAAATTTATGAGGTCTTATATGCTGAAATTTTCTCCATTATTTTGGAGTAATTATTTAGCTCGTTATTTAGCTTGAGAATTTGAGTATTTCATATTTGTGGGAACATATTAGCGAACTTCAACTTGGATAGATTAAAACAGATTCCATAAGCATTGATTTAAATATTAGGTCCCAACATACCTTCTCTTTTTTTTTTTTTTTGATACATTTACTAGTCAATCTATACTGTATCATGTAAGGTTCAATGTAAATGTTCAAATGTTCCAGATTTTTGTGCTACTTATTTTATTTAAAATTTTATTGTAGGGGTAAATTGAATATTTAAATAATAGACCTTGAAAATTTGAAATTATTAATAGCTAAATTTAAGACCACTTATAATTAATCAATTATAACCATATAAGTCAACCGTGGATATTCTTCATTACCATTTAAATAGAAGAATATTCTTTATAACACTAAATATACGTTAATGCATTTAGACGTGGATCCGTCGAATTGTGCAAGAATCATGCTATCATGAAACCTTTCTAAATCATTTGAGCATTTTTCTACCTTTCTAAATCATCTGAGCATTTTTCTAACCCCTACTTCAAGTTGTTTTGACAAAAGAGAAGTTCAAGAGATTTCCAGGTAAATTCATAAGATATGTATAATTTTATGTAGCATATTCCAAGAACATTTAAGGCTGGTGCCCCATTTCTGCCTAACAAGCTACATGATCCCAATGTCCCTACTTGGGCTGATAAGATTCATATTTTCTATAATAAATAAGTCAAATGTTAAAATTTCTAACAAAACAATCTCATATTTTTCCAACTTCCATCGTTCTCCATCCCCTTCTTGTGACAAGTTAAATATAACATAACATGACTCCAATCTGATTAGATAGATAGATGTATTAGAAGAAAAGAAGAAGAAAAAATGTTCGTTAATATACGGTGATAAATGGAAAAATTCTAATCCTTGACTTTAATAATTATATGACGAAAAGTGGTCATAAATCTATCAATAAGTTCAAAAAATCTCTTTCAACATGCCTAAAAGCATAAAATTTTATAGTTTAATAACGATTACAAACAAGAATCCACAATGAAATTTTAAGGAAACGTGATATCATTAAAATTCATTACAAAAACCTACCGATCGGTGCCCAAAATAATAAATAATATTCTCACAATAAAATGCAAATGCTTAAACTCATACTCTCAATGTTAAAGTAATTTCATAAAAAGAATAAAAATAAAAATAAAAATAAAATTTACTATAAAAAATCTCCTCCAAACACTCTTATCTTGTTGTACGAAAAGCAAGGGTGAAATTTTAGTCCCTATAATTTAAGTGTCCACTTAGTTTTTATATTTAAAAAAAATATCTTAAGACATCCTGCAGTTAAATATGTTACACTAATGTTTATTATAATATTTTTGAGATATTAACAAAAAAATAATAGTATGTCAAAAAAATAATTATTAGTAGGATTGTTGTATAGGTAAAAAAAAAATTAGTTCTTTCACAACGATATTTATTAGTTAATATACTAATAAATAATTATTAGTTAATCTACTAATTCTGTTTTAAGATAAATTAATTAATGTCAAAAATATTGTCGGAAGGGAATTATTGTAAAAAGTTAAAAAAAAAAAAAGTTAAGAATGTAACATTTTTAACTGCAGAGGGTATTTAAGTCATTTTTAACTGCAGAGGGTATTTAAGTCATTTTTAAAATATAATAACTAAACAAATATTTAAGTCAAAATATAAAAACTAAATGATTATTTACCTATATTTTGTTTATAAAATCATAATTCTAAATTTTACGACTTGTCTCTATCAAGAGTTGTTGTCATTTACTAGGCGGATATATTAAAATATCACATAATTCAAGACACCTTTAGTGGTTGTTTGGTATGATTTATTTAATGGCCATAAGTGTTTATTTAATCTCATAAACTCCTATCATAATTTGAGTTGTTATTTATTTTTTTTTTAATAGAGCTTTTGAAGCTTAAATAAGATATTTTACCTCTATCAGCAAAAGTTTAAATTTCGAGATTTTAGGAGTAAAAGTTGAAAAGCTTTTTTTAAACGTTAAAATATCTAAAATATCATCTACTTATTTGATAATCTTATTTTATTCTTTTCATATAATATTTTTTAAAAATTGCTCGTTAAAATAATTTCATAAATTTTTAATAAAAACTCTTATTGACAAAAACAAACAATTAAAATTTTTTTAGTAAAAGTTCTACTAACATAAGTTCTACATAAAAAATTATACCAAACGGAGCTTTAATATTATTCATGTTATAAAAATGAAGCATCAAATGTTGAGCTCCAGATCGATCATATGCCAAAGTGTGTGACGTCAAACAATTTATTTGACCACACAACTAAAATGGTATGTATCTATCTCCGGAATCAATTGGAATATACCAAATCAAAAACCATTAAATTGTGACTTTTAAGATTCAAGATGATGGATCAAAGAAGCCGAAAACAATTTCCGGATATTTTACGGATTGGACACCAATCGATATCCAATTTATGATTTTACGGATTATAAAATTTCAATTTAATTCAATCCATGGATTGGTGAACTTCGATCCAAATTCAATCCATATATTTGCAGATTGAATGCGGATTTGACCCAATCCATATCTAATCCACCATTTTGTGGATTGATTTGTGGACTGAAAATATTTAAGTATGTCCAATTCATGAATTAACTAAATAAAAAATTAATATAAAAATAATTTTACTCAATTAAATTTAAAATTAAATAAGATTTAAATTAATTAATTATTTAAATAAAGCTAGAAAATAAATTTAAAGTTTTAAAATATAACACACTAAAATAAAAAAAAAAAGCTCATGCGTTTAGATAAGTACATGAAAATTAACTATTTAGGAAGCTATATTTGTTTATTTAATTATTTTTATTTTATATTATTATCATATAAGATATAATATAATGTTAATGTAACTATATTTTAACTTATTTATTTACTAATAAATACTAATGCCATATTTACAAATTTTATTTTTTTAATTAAATAAATACTTTTTATTTTTTTACAGATTCGCGGATTTTACGGATTTATAGAAATAGATCTATATCTAATCCACCGAGTGTGAATTACTGAATTTTTAATATAATCTAATCTATCAATTTACGAATCAAATTTTTACGAATCAGATAAATTGAGTGGATCGGATTGAATTCTGAACACCCCTACCAAACAATAAGGGATGTGGAAAGCTGAACACTTGCTATTGGTCAAAAAGTAATGTCCCTACACAACATTATCGGATCATGCTAACATTCATTGTGTTTCAAAATTTCAACCTTTAATTTTGCCCTTCAATAATGTAAGAATTTCAACCTTCAAAAACAATAATTCTACCTTTTGAAAAAAGAAATTCAAATTTTATGAGGTTTTAAATGATGGAATTTACTCGATGAATTTGGATTTAACCCGTTAGTTAGCTTGAGAGTTTTGAGTATTCCGTATGCATGGGAACATATTAGCGGACTTCAGCTTCGGCCTTCGGTAAACAAAGACAGATTCCGTAAGCGTTGATTTAATCAGTTAGTCTTGAGAGTTTTGAGTATTCCGTATGCGTGGGTCCCAAAGTGACTTTTTTTCCGATACGTGTACCAGTTAATCGATACTATATCATGTAGGGTTCAAAGCAAAGTATTCAAATGTTCTAGATTTTTTGCTACTTTTTTTATTTAAAATTTTGTTGTAGGAGTAAACTGAATATTTAAATAATAGTCCTTGAAAATTTGAAATTAATAATAGCTAAATTTAAGACCGCTTATTACCAATCAATTAACCATATAAGTCAACTGCGGATATTCTTTATCACACTAATGTGTCTAGACGTGGATCCGTCGAATTGCGCAAGAATCAATGCATCGTTTGAGCATTTTTCTACCCCTGCCTCAAGTTGTTTTGACAAAAGGGAACTTCATGATTTCCAGGTAAATTGATAAAATACGTATAATTTTATGTAGCAGATTCCAAGAACATTTAAACCTGATGCCACCCAACAAGCTACATGGTCCCAATGTCCTACTTGGCCTAATAAAAAGCATATTTTCGTAACAAATAAGTCAAATGTTAAAATTTCTAACAAAGCGATCTCATATTTTTCCAATTTCCATTGTTCTCCATCCCCTTCTTGTGGCACGTTAAGTTACGTATACCATAACATTATCCCAATTTGATTGGGTAGATAGACGTAGCTGAAAGGAAGAAGAAAAAATGTTCCTTAATGTACGGGTAATAAATAGAAAAGCTCTAATCCTCGACTTTAATAATTAGATGATGAAAATTGGTCATAACCCTATCAATAAGTCCAAAAATCTCTTTTAACATGCCTAAAAGCATACAATTTTATATTTTAATAATGATTACAAACAAGAACCCATAATGAAATCTGACATAAATGAAATTCATTACAAAAGCCTATATATCAGTGCCCAAAACAAAAAATAATTAATATTCTTACGATCAAATGGAGAGACTTAAGGTCAGTTTGGGATTACAATTACTAATTAAATAAAGTGTTTCTACTTTGCAAGTATAATAAACTGCTGATTAAAAAGAAATTTGGTATTTAATAAATTATATTATTGTGGTTGTTGTGAGTTTGCAAAGTAATGTATATGCGTTTGATAAATTTAATTACAAACGTGTGGTCTTATTTTATGATAACCAAAATAGACATAAGTTTAAATTACTTTTTATTTTTTTGAAACACGTTTGATAATGTTTAGCATACTTTTTTCTTTTTAAAACGCATAAAATTACATAAAGTGAAAAAAAAAACTCAATAAAATAAAATTTAATGAACTTACTATATCAAAACTTTGATACTGGAGAGATGGAGTAGTTGGATTGTGGTGGAAATATGACATCTAATGACTTATATATTATGGTATTTGAAAAAATAAGACATAATTATTTTTTTAATATTAAAGTTATAATAGGAAATTTAAAAAAATATGGTAGCTTATTCAATAAGCTACTTATGAAATCTATCTACTTTTAAAAGTTACTGTCAAAATAGAAAAATTTATGAAATAAATAGTTTTTACAAATTTACTAAATATTATTTTTGTCATAAATTATAAAATGAGCAGCTTATTTAACTCCAACCTCAATTTCAAACAGGATCTTAAACTCAGATCTCAACATTAAAAATACTTTCATTAAAAAAAAAAATTAAAGCACCATCACCAATTTCTGAAAAGCTACTTAAAATATCCTTTGTTAAAATTTTACCATAAAAATTCTCCTCCAAACACTCTTATCATGCAATGGACTTAACTTTGTAAATAAAAGTACGACAAGCACTTATTTTGAGTGCTTATCATATATTCTTTTTGAAGCAAATCTGATAAGTTGTCGATCGTAGTATTTTATTTAAGAAGCCACCGGCCCTATAATTGATTCTGCTGATCTTATTTATCAGTTCAAGCACCTTTCATATATAGTCAAAACTCTTGAGTGCTTCCCATAGAAATTAAAAAGAATCCAAAATTCCAAACCGGCTTCCAATTTTTTTAAAAAAATTAGATCTAAAACATGAACAAAAGTCAGAAGTTGACATCTAACGATCCAGATCGTGCTTTAAAATTAGCTGGATCTACGTCTCTTTTTTAAATATTTAAAAAAATTAACCTCCAATCCACATAAGAGAAAGAACCATCGACTTCAAAATTAAGATTAAAAAAAATACTCATCACAAGATAAACCAACAGTTTAAAATTGAAAATACTTTAAATTTACCTTGTAGATAGGTTTCTAAAGTTTTAGTCGAAAATTTTATAATAAATTTAAAAATATTACTATAAGTTAGGTTATTTTAATTGATATTTAAAATTAAATTACATATTTTCACATAATTAAGTCGAAGATAAATTAAATTAACAAATTAATTTTACTAATTAATTATGTGTGTCATTTAGTTGAGATAGTTAAATCTCTTACATTAAAAACAATGCGTTTAGAATTCGAACTCGACTTACATAAATAATAAGGAGATCTGTTTACCAACTGCAATTGAAAAAAAAAAAAAAAGAAGATTTGATTAATGACATGAGCAGCATTACTAGCTTAAAATTTTTAATTAATCTGAAAAATATCGATAGTAGAGAAATGGTGCACTTCTTGTGGTTGTATTATATAATCATAGTAAATGCATTTTGTTCTCAGAAAACTCATCTTACTCATAAGTCATAAAGCATGCGTTGCGTGGACACTTATTTTTCAACAATTATCTTCTATAAGAACTGGCGTGGATTGTGATGCATCACCCACTTTGATTTTAAGAAGCTTATAAAAACTCAATTATGACTCATCAGTCATCATCTTATGTAACCACTTGGAAGTGATTAAATCATTTCATGATGAGGCGTTGATTCCCCGCACGTTCATGGGTTTAATTTATATTTTCTTTCTGTTCAAAGTCGGTGAAGGTAATTTTTCTCCCAATATGGGAGTATGACGTCCCTCGAATATTTGAGAAGATTTAAAATATATTTTATTCCTTAGAAACCGGTGAAGCGATCTTCTCCCAATACGAGATTTCTTCCAATATGAAGACGTCAAATATTTGGTAAGGTTTAAAATCACGAGCGTTATATTATAATAATTGATGTAACGAAGTCTTACTCAATGTGATTTCTTTCATAAATTAAAACAACTTGTCTTAGGTTTTTCATCAACTAATTATAACCATGTTCGGTGTTAATAAAACAAATAATATTTAATGTCTAAAATCATGTGCACATTATCGACGATTCAATTATTTTGAACAAGTCATGAATCTGGATTAGGCTCTGATAGGCAGTTACTTCACAGAAACAATTAAAAAATCAAATGTTAAAAATATTAATTGGTGGAGTGACCCATATCTTTCTATCTCATTCTTAAAGTCGGTAAAACATTACCTGCATAAGATAAGAGATTGATGTTTACATTAATTTTATTAAAAAATCTACCTCGATTCTCTTTATTTTATTTTAAATAAAACCGGCCAGTACTGAAGCATTCCTCAATCGAATAAGGTAAAAATTAATTAAAAAAATATAGATGAACTTTTCGAAGCATGGAGGAATAACATTGTTGGTAGCCTACTTAGGGCATAAATCATACAATTATACAGTTGACTCCATCATATATCGGCTTAATATCTCTTATCTGATACATAATCTACTCACCAAGTTAAAACAGCTAGCAATTTAATTAAAGCTTTGAATCACATGCAGGCATGCAGGATGATCAATTATGTTCATTATTGGTATAGTGTGTCACAGTTGATGCTGACACTATATCCAACAACAACATGCCTTCATATTAAATTGCAAATTATAGAATCCACTCACTTCTGCATCTGAAGCAGAAAAATTAATTAGCAATCAAAATGTTCATGACACCTTCCCCAATCCCCCAGATTTCTGATTAATCACTTAATTAATTTTATCCATAACATGTACAAACATTGTTTTATAATGAATTATTTATACGTTTGCTTTTCATCCAAAACCAGGGGCGGAGCATGAAATTTGATAAACCTTTGAATCTCCAAAATGGAAAAATCTCAAAATCTTAATTTGTTCACAATTCTCTCTCTCTCTCGCTTAATTCAATTTTCAATGCATACTCATTTTTTTAACTCTTCTAAGTTTTTTTTTTTGAAAAGTTTAACTCTTCTAAGTTTACTGTTGATAAATGAGAATGTTAGTTTATTATTTAGCATTTTGTTTATTTTTTCAACTAATATTTTATATTGCATAATTGTGGAGCTTAAACTATTTTAGGTTTTATGTGCATAATTGATTGTTATGAACGCTGCTTATATATATATATTTTAAAGTTTCAGTATAGTAATTGACTGTAACATAAAAGCTGAGTTTTACTCTTCGGTTAATTGCGCTCTAAATTGAAAGATTGGTGGAAAATCACATTGCTATCGTCTAATTTATAAATTAATTCATCTTGTGTTGGCACTTTCAGTTTTTATAACAATTATTAAAAAATAAATAAATTATGAAAGTTTTAAAATAAGCCTCAGTAATATGATGAAAGATGGATTTCTTTTAAATTATTTGGTTATCTACATCAAAAAAAAAAAAATTACAGAAAACTTTAATTTAAAATCAATGTAGATATCTTCACTTCTTCACTTGACCGGACGCTTTTGATACAAAAGGAATAAACTTCTTAAAATAAACCCCCAAAAAAAACAAATGAAGGCATTAGATTTTTTTTTTAAATATTTTATTTTCACAACGTTAGAAAATCATTTTTTAGAGTCAAATTTTATATTATTTCTTAATCATAACATTCTCTAACCCTGCAGCCAAGTTTTCATTTTCCATCCCTAATCCTAATGCCTTTTTTTTTTCTTAAGAAAAACTTTAAAATTACAAACAAACACATAAAAAATGTAGTTAAAAATTATTGATTGTTGATGGTTTTGAAAAAAAAAAAACCCTTCAAATAATTTATAAGGTGCAATTTTCCTAACAACCGTTTCTTATCAACATGTTCAAAATTCAAATGCACTATCATAGAGAGATGTTATCTACAGCAGCTCTTTCTTTACCATAAATTGTTTTTTGATAATGCCCTTTACTCTATATATATAATTAAACTTCCATGACATGCCAAAAACAATATAACTTATCTTAATTTGTCAAAGCAATACTCTGCATTCTTAAAAGCAAAACGGGAATTATTTAAGTTAGGTGAAAGCACACCAAGGGATATTTTTGCTCAATGGGCAACATGTTCTTTTAATTATTAGGGCATTACTTTGATCATATAGGAATTTTGGATGCCCAAGTAACTGATAAACCAAGACAATTGGAGTTTCATTCTTTAACGATTTACGTATTTTAGGAAATATATGTGTATATTCCTAGAAAAATCACTAGGGATTTTAAAGGAAAAAATGATGATGTGCATAACTAGTCGTGCGAATATGAATTGTGGAGTCGTGTCAAACAAAGTTACAATAATCTTTTAGATGGATGCAAATACAATGTATTGGTTAATCGTATCAATAATTTAAATTAATTTTTTTTTTTATTAATGTCCTAAAGATTGTTGAAAGGTTCTAATTGTAAAAGTTGAGAAAATAAGAAAAATAATAGTTAAGAAAAATATAATTAATAACTGTGGTGTTTTGAGATATTTTCTAATAACTAAACTAATAATTAACTTAAAATAAAGAGACTAAATGAATATTTACACAAGTATATAACTAACAGCACTTAGGTCCAATCTTTTAAGAAAGTACAAAATTTACATAAAAAAATAGTTATTATAGCTATATCAAATCTTTAATTCTAAATAACTAATCTTCGCATTTGTAAGTTTTAGTGGATATGTGTCCTTATATTCTTTTTTAGAATATTTTCCTATACTTTAGGTTGAGATTTTAAAAATATGTGGTGGGTAATACCTTGACTACAAGTTTGATAAATATATATAATCTGGTGAATAATAATAACTCGACTAGATCACTACAAACAATTTTAGCTTGGTCTAAAAAGAAATTATGGCTTCATTCCTAACTCGATGGTGACTTTGTCGTTATTTTTACAATTCAATTAAAGGACAGTATAATTAAAATTTATTTAAATGTATAATTAACTTAAAATATTAAAGTTCAACACAATTGAATAAAATTGAAGGACATATATAATTATAGACTCTTATAATTGCAGAAAAAATCGTATCCTTCACCTTAAAATTAAGAAACAGAAGTGTCACCTAATCTTTTTTTCAAGACTGATATTACAATAGAGTATAAGTGATACTTAGTACAAGTGCTTCGACTGTTGCACTAACAACCAGTCTTAGAAGGTCTAACTAACCCATGTAACAAGTTATTGACATGTTGTCACCGTTTTGTTGAAGTAACATTAAAAGAAATTATAAAAAAAAAAACATTAAAAGAAGGAAAAAAAAAAAGAAGCAACAACAGTTTCGACCAATGAGAAGTAACAGGAGTATCCGAGTATGCTACAGCATATTCCATTACCTCGTATTAGAAACTAAAGTAAAGCCAGATGAAAAAAGGGCAGTTAATTCACAAGTCATCTGTCAGCACATCTCAATTTGGGCACAAATTTCGCCTCCTCTCGAGAGATTTTGTTTTTTTGATAAATCTCGAGAGAAGTTAAAAAAGTAAAAGGGGAAAAAATAAAAAAACGAGAGAGAGAGAGAATTTTTTATTTGCACTCTTTCACTCTCTTTTCTCTCTATATAAACCACTCTGTATTCATCGCTTCTCTGCATCTTCCCCCCCGCCTCACTATCTTTTCTGAAAAATTCTGATTCGACTTTCTGTCTTTTTTCTTCTAATCTCGTTTGCCTGGATTCAGGTACAATTTTTTGCACTTATCCTGACTTCTGGGTCCCTCTTATAATCCGCCATTTCTTAACTCCATGTGCGTGTTTCTCTTTCTGTTTTTATATGAGCCTAGGTTTTTAGATTTTCATGAATTTACATTTTCGAGTATTTGCACGTGGCTTTTTCTTGTCAAATCATTGTTTTGTAAGATTTTCATATGTGGGTGGTGATCAAAATGTGATTTTTTGGCTGCCTGTTGAGTCAAGTTTTGAATTTTTATTTTGTGGGCAGAGTGAAGCTGAGCTGGGAGGAAGAGTGAAGGACAATGGCGGCGAATAGGAATTTAGAGAAGATGGCATCGATTGATGCGCAGCTGAGGCTTCTGGTTCCTCGAAAAGTGAGTGAAGATGATAAGTTGATTGAGTATGATGCTCTTCTTTTGGATCGGTTTCTTGATATTCTTCAGGATTTGCATGGAGAGGATCTCAAAGAAACGGTGTGTCATTTTCTCTTTTGACCTTTTGTCAATCTATTCTTTTGATTAATGGTTGACTTTTATTGTTGCCCATGTGACCAAAAGTTTATATTTTTAATGATTGTTGATTGATTCACGGTTTGGAGTGTGAAAAGTGTGAGACTGACGTGATTTATGACTCTTTTTTTTTAAAAAAAAAATTGGGTTTGGTAACTGAGGTTCTGATTGATACCCAGATTACAGTTTTGTTCAGATTGAAAGGATCAGTAAGCATCACAGTCTATGATGATAAGTCAATGTGTTTGTTGTTGGTATGGATTGAATATTTTAATGTTTGGGTTTAAAATGCAAGCTCTTGTTTGCAAACTTGCAGCTGTTTGAATTGATTTAGCGCCACATTTGGAGTGTTCAAGGGGCTCTATGGACCTGTGGTCAAATGGTCCTTGGATATCTCTTTTGATATGGAAGATTTATGCAATAATTTTAAAGAGTATATGGTTTGTCTTATTGAATTACTCGACTAATGATGTTAAGGTTGTGTAGGTTCAAGAGTGTTATGAACTTGCAGCTGAGTATGAAGGAAAGAATGATCCCAGCAAATTTGAGGAGCTTGGAAATGTCTTGACAAGTCTGGATCCAGGGGACTCCATTGTCATTGCCAAAGCTTTCTCCCACATGCTTAACTTGGCCAACTTGGCCGAGGAGCTTCAGATTGCCCACCGACGAAGGATTAAAAAGTTGAAGAAGGGTGATTTTGCTGATGAGAACTCGGCAACAACTGAATCAGACATTGAAGAAACATTCAAGAGACTTGTGGGAGAGCTGAATAAGTCTCCTGAGGAGATTTTTGATGCTCTGAAGAATCAAACCGTGGATCTGGTTTTGACTGCTCATCCTACTCAATCAGTCCGCAGATCTTTGCTTCAGAAACATGCAAGGTTTTGTTCTCTGACTCTTGGAGTAGTTGTACAGTATCATTCAGATATATAAGTGTATTGGAATGTACACGTTAGATTGACTTCTTCTCCTCATTTGAAGATCTTTATGAATATGTATAGGAAAAATGCTCCCGTCCTTCTGGAGAATGGCTTGGCTTTTTTACTTACCTCTTCTTTTTCCTGCCTATCTCAAATTTTCAGGATTCGGAATTGTTTAGCACAGTTGTATGCCAAAGATATTACTCCTGATGACAAGCAGGAGCTTGATGAGGCTCTTCAGCGAGAGGTAGAATCTCAATTTCTTGGTCAATATGTCTTCAAACTTCTTCTTTGGATTCTAATATTGTTACTGAACGTTTATACTGAGGTTGTTTGGTTGGTAAAAAAATGGTGTAAAATTTTTATGCTAAAGTACTGATGACAAAACTCTTGCCTTTAATATGCTTACAGTATAAGCAATTGTAATCCTTCTGGTAGGAGTAATTTTCTTCTTAATGGACCTTTAATAGTCTGCACCATGGAATTTTCTCAAAGCAAATGATGTAACATTAATGCTGACTTAATAGCTTTATTAATTTTATTCATTTTTTTCTCTCTGTGTATTTCTCGTCTAGATTCAAGCTGCATTCCGTACAGATGAGATCCGGAGGACCCAACCAACTCCGCAAGATGAAATGAGAGCCGGAATGAGCTACTTCCATGAAACAATCTGGAAGGGGGTGCCTAAATTTTTGCGCCGTGTTGACACAGCTTTGAAAAACATAGGGATCAATGAGCGTGTTCCGTACAATGCCCCTCTTATTCAGTTTTCTTCTTGGATGGGTGGTGATCGTGATGGTATGATCTTTTCTCCAATTGAAAATATGTATGATATCACTTACATTATGAATTATTCAAACTAATAGGAGGGAGCCAGAAACAACCGAATGCCGATTATCTTGTTTGGTGGTATCATAGGCTTATGTTAGAATTGTTTCTATTGCTGGTTGATTTCTGTATGTGTCATTCATTTGAGTGGTTTACTATTTGATGTCAGTGACTAAAACTTGAGTGCTCTATGACTCTCTATCCCCAAGTTTAACATTTGCTTGTTATTAAATGCAGGCAATCCAAGGGTAACTCCTGAGGTCACGAGGGATGTTTGCCTATTGGCTAGAATGATGGCTGCTAACTTGTACTATTCCCAAATTGAGGATCTTATGTTTGAGGTACTTAATGATCGTGATGCCTTAATGTCTTTTTTTTACAAGGAGCTTCATATGAACAATGCACTTAACCAGCATATCCTTGATGCAAGATGCTGTCTTCAATATGTTCATCTCATTTCTGATTTGTCTTACAGATGTCCATGTGGCGTTGCAGTGATGAGCTTCGTCATCGTGCTGATGTACTTCACAGATCCTCAAAGAGAGATGCAAAGCACTACATAGGTAATTGCAACAGGGACTTGCTTTCATGCCCCTTAATTCTATCTAGGTTTTTCTATTTCTTTGGATATAAAGGATTTGAAAATGTGTTCACTTCTACAATGGACATCAGATATAACAAATACTGTTTCTTGGTCATATTATGTTTTTTTTTCTTAAATGTCGGTTTCCTTGAACCATATACAATTGGTTGAAATATTCTATTGAACATATATTTTATGTGTTCTTATGTGAATTTGTCACAGTTTGAAGCAAAAAAGATGCATTTTGGTAAACAAAATTTTAATGACTGACAATCATCTTTTTTGCGTGGTGGTTGTCATTTCCTTACCTAGTGATTAAGGTCAAGGGTTCAAGCCTCCCCGGTGTGTGTTGCGAGGATTGAGTGAACCCCTCCTTCTGTGGAATGGATTTCCAAGCTGGGCTTTAATGGACTTGTAACATAATAATAATGAAATTTAAAAAAAAAAGAAAAACAAAAAAGCAATCAAAGATTTTATGACAACTGTTCACATATTTATCCACTCAGTATTCATAAAAGAGACTGTTCTTCCAATGGTATGTTTATGTAACGCATTCTGAATGTATTGTAATTTAAAAAAAAAAAAGGAAAAAGAAAAAAGCAATCAAAGATTTTATGACAACTGTTCACATATTTATCCACTTAGTATTCATAACAGAGACTGTTCTTCCAATGGTATGTTTATGTAACGCATTCTGAATGTATTGTCCTGCTAATGTTGTGAAACCTAGCACTACCTGCAACAGAGTAAAGTGCTTTGTTTTTGTTTATTTTTCTATTCTGAATTAAAAAATCCAAGTGGCCGGTTGCTGTTTTGAATTTGTCTGATTTGTCTTTGTGGTTACATTCTCGTTGGATTCATTCATGATCCAGAGTTCTGGAAACAAATTCCTCCAAATGAACCCTACCGTGTGATTCTTGGTGATGTGAGGGACAAGCTGTATCAAACCCGTGAACGTGTTCGTCAGCTATTAGCCCATGGAATCTCTGATATTCCAGAGGAAGCAGTATTCACCAATGTTGAGCAGGTATCTTTTTAGTGTGCTTCATTTTTTTTTCTAAAATCTTTTATTGTAAACGAGGGTTGGGCTATTTGTAGTCTAAGTTATATTCTGAATATTCTCTTTCTTTGCACACTCATTTATTAATTTTAATATTTTAATTTTTACCCTACACACCCTTGTAAATACCAAAAATAGTCCTCAATTAAATTTTAGCAATAAATATTTTATTTTTCTCTTTATAGCCATAAAATTATTTACTGCACCTAATACCTTTCTTCTTCTTCTCCTTCTCTTCTTCTTCGTCTTCTTAATCTTTACTTACTCTCCACATTCCTAAAATTATTCAACATCCCATTGCAGGTGAAGATAATCAAACATTGCAAACTGATTTAGGTTCTTGAGTGTTAATTTTTTTTTTCCCATTAAGAAGAGTAACAAAACAAATGCTAATTGTGAATGGATTAATCAGGCCATTAGAGTTTAATTTGCTGTGACTTTTTATAAGAAAAAACTTGGATTGTTTGCTTGCCACATTCCAGAAGCTGTTGATATGTTGATGAGGTGTTTGAGTATGATTCTTTACTCACCTAGTCTCAATGTGCGGCATCAAAACAACTTTAACAATTAATTGCCTATAAATTTCATCTCGAATTATTATAGCTATTATTATATTGAATAATCAAAAGGGTCGCAAATACCTTGTTGCAGTCAAAATCTTCCAATATAATGGTTAAGATGCTGAAGCACAATTAGGGTCTATGGGAAGATAAGTATAAGTTGAATGGGTGTGCAAGATGAGTGTTCCAAGTAATTTTATCATATTGGCTCATGAAAGATTATCCTTAAGAGTAATTCACATCGTGGGTATTTTTGTAGTAAACAATTTTATTAAGATTAGAGTGTTCAAAGTAATTTTTAGAGTGCAAATAGCTCCGCCCTATAAATTATTGGAAGGTCACTAGTAGGAACACACTAGTGAATCATCCTGTTAAAGATCATACTCGAGTGTTGATTTGGATATTTTGAGTTTCTATATGATCTTTTGAAATATCTTTTTCTCATTCACTTTCCATAAAGCAACTTTTTAACTTGATAACTAATCATTAACTTTAAATTTCATGTAGTTCTTGGAACCTCTTGAACTCTGTTATAGGTCACTCTGCTCTTGCGGTGACCGAGCGATTGCGGATGGAAGCCTTCTTGATTTCTTAAGGCAAGTCTCCACCTTTGGACTCTCACTTGTCAGGCTTGATATCAGGCAAGAGTCCGATCGTCATACTGATGTCATAGATGCCATTACCAAGCACCTGGAAATTGGTTCCTACCGAGAATGGTCTGAAGAAAAGAGGCAGGAATGGCTATTATCTGAACTCAGTGGCAAGCGTCCACTGTTTGGCCCTGACCTTCCTAAAACCGAAGAAATTGCTGATGTTTTGGAGACATTTCATGTCTTAGCTGAACTTCCAGCTGATAATTTTGGAGCATACATCATATCGATGGCAACAGCACCATCTGATGTGCTGGCTGTTGAACTCCTACAGCGTGAATGCCATGTGAAACAACCACTTAGAGTTGTTCCACTTTTTGAGAAGCTAGCAGATTTGGAGGCAGCTCCTGCTGCTCTGGCCCGACTCTTTTCAGTCGATTGGTACAGGAATCGGATCAATGGTAAGCAAGAAGTCATGATTGGGTACTCAGATTCTGGTAAAGATGCTGGGCGATTCTCGGCCGCCTGGCAGTTATACAAGGCTCAAGAGGAGCTTATAAAGGTAGCAAAGCAATATGGTATAAAACTAACCATGTTCCATGGTCGTGGTGGAACTGTTGGAAGAGGAGGTGGTCCCACCCATCTTGCCATATTGTCTCAACCACCAGATACAATTCATGGCTCACTGCGTGTTACTGTTCAAGGTGAAGTTATTGAGCAGTCATTTGGGGAGGAACACTTGTGCTTTAGAACACTTCAACGTTTCACAGCTGCAACACTTGAGCATGGTATGCGTCCCCCAATTTCACCGAAACCAGAATGGCGCGCGATGATGGATGAAATGGCAGTTATTGCTACAGAGGAATACCGCTCCATTGTCTTCAAAGAACCTCGATTTGTTGAATATTTCCGATTGGTAAGCAAACCACACTCATAGATTTTTTTTCCTTCTGTATAAATCGATCACATGCTTCTATTGAACTAAATAACCATATTCTGAATATGATCATAGGCTACACCAGAGTTGGAGTATGGGCGTATGAACATTGGAAGCCGTCCATCCAAGCGAAAGCCAAGTGGCGGTATTGAATCTCTTCGTGCAATCCCCTGGATCTTTGCCTGGACGCAAACCAGATTTCATCTTCCAGTGTGGCTTGGTTTTGGGGCTGCTTTCAAACATGTCATTCAGAAGGACATTAGGAATCTCCACATGCTGCAGGAGATGTACAATAATTGGCCATTCTTTAGAGTCACTATTGATTTGGTTGAAATGGTGTTTGCTAAGGGAAACCATAAGATAGCCGCATTGTATGATCAGCTCCTTGTTTCTAAAGACTTGTGGTCATTTGGAGAGAAGTTGAGAGTCAACTATGAAGAAACCAAGGGCCTTCTTCTTCGGGTAACTTTTACTGGAATACCTTTAACTTCTTGATTACCACTCCTTTTAGTCATACCCGGTGTTTGATCTCGTCAAATCTCCATCTTTTCTGTGGAGTTATTTTTTTAGCTTTTGAAGAAAAGAGTGCTAGAACATTCCAACCTTATCAGTGTTTCAAGTCCTGTCTTGTTTCTGACTCCAGCTTTTGGCAAGCTAAACAACAAAAGTTTTGCATTATTTGTATAGGCCTGATTGTTACTTAGTAATAGGGGGATATGAAGTTTTCCTTGCTAGCTATATTCCCAGCCAAAAAATTGTCTTTTTTAACTAATTTTGTTTCTTTCTTTTTGCCCATTACTAAAAAAAGGAAAAAACTGGTTCTTTCTTTCACATTTGTAGATTGCTGGACACAAGGATCTTCTTGAAGGAGACCCTTACTTGAAGCAAAGACTCCGTCTCCGTGATGCATATATTACTACTCTCAATGTTTGCCAGGCCTACACACTGAAACGGATCCGTGATCCAAACTACCATGTGAAGGTACGGCCGCACATCTCAAGGGAAATTATGGAATCAGAATCTGTCAAACCTGCCGATGAGCTGGTGAAACTGAATGTGTCAAGTGAGTATGCCCCTGGTTTGGAGGATACCCTCATCTTGACCATGAAAGGTATTGCTGCTGGCTTGCAGAACACCGGTTAAACTGCATGATCGTGTGCTTTTATTTTGTTTTCTTTACTCTTCTTTCAACAAAGAATATGCCCAATAACCGTATGCACGGGAATATTTGTGCGATACCGTCTATCTGTATGATAAGGTGGTTGTGCTCGAATACTAGAAGAGCCAGCATTGTTCACATCACTTTTGCATATTTTTATACTTTAATAGAAAAAGTGGCCTTGAGCCTTTTAATAATTTTGTGTTCATAAGATTTTTTTTCATTTTCCCTTTGATTATTACTAGTTTAACTATCAATATCAGTGCTATTAGAAGATGGCCGAAAGCTAAAATATGAAGAATTGCATTACATGTTTATCTCATTAGAAACGAATTGCATTTTTCAAGAACATTTCAAAAACATAAAAAAGAATAAGAATGATTAATGGGTCAATGCTGTTCTTGATGGCTTCGTCCATGAGAGGGAACCCAGGATCCGTCCTCCCATTCTTGATGAACTCTCAGCAAATGACCAGGATAAACAAACTCATCTCCGGTGCTGTCAAAGTGCACAAAGTACTTATCTTCGCCGCACTCTTTCCCAGTAACTCTTCCGACCCACCACCCGTCTCTGTCGTATGCATCCACCTTCTCCATCAAGTCGAACTCGGCCACCGTTATCTCTGGTGGGCAGGGCCTCACTTCTGCCGCGTCCACCACCTCCCTCAGCTTCTCATTCTCATCTTCCTCTGACACCAGCGTCAAGAACTCCACCAAGAACTTGTCTTTGCTGACACTCTGCACTAGTTTGGCCTCGAAGTATGAGCCAAGAAACCCGTCTTCTTTGCTGCATACTTCAACTAATCTCTTCACGGAATTCGCCATTGTTGTCTGATCTTTGTTTCTTTTTTATTTAGTTTATATACGTATAGCGAGAGAGAGAGTTTGTCCGGGGGTTTAGGAAACCCTGTTGAAAGCGGGAAAATTAACTGTTTCCAAATCCTTTAAACGCAAGGAATCCTTACCAACCAAGGATCTTAGTTAATGAAATTAACTGATTTTTTTTTCTTATCTTAACGTTCTTTAAATACAAAATGATCTATGATAATACTACAAATTTTTTGAAAAAATGTTTATGTTTTTATTTATGTTAAAAGCGTATATTTTACAAAAATAATAAAGAAACTAAAAGCCAATACAAAGTGTATTTTGTGTACACCGCGCTGTAATTAATGTGTTAGTAATTAAATGCTTATATATACCCAAGTATAATTTTGGCGTTTTGTGTGTGTGTGACTGTGTGTGTATATATCTTGTCTCGTACTAGTGAATATAATAAGTACTGTTAATGTTATTACTTCTATAAACATTATTCAAACATTAATCTAATAAAAAATTTGGAAAGAAAAGAAGAAAAAGACCCCTAATCTAAACTTCGGGTCGAAGCAACGAATCATCTAAAGACAGTCAGCATTTCATTTCTCTCTCAATCATTTCCACAAACACTTAAACAGAGAGAAACGATGGCTCTAACGACGCGGCAGAGGCGGCCGCTACCGTCGGATCCTCCGCCATCATCGCCGACATACACGAAATACGACAAGCCGTCGAGGCGATTGGACGACGGCGACGGCGGACGCGAAGAGGAGAAGTCACTGGGGTGGTTTGTGCCGGTATTCGCATTGGGAATGCTGCGATACATGAGCGCTACGACGAACATCATTCACGACTGCGACGAGGTGTTCAATTACTGGGAGCCTCTTCATTACTTGCTCTATAAATCTGGCTTCCAGACTTGGGAGTATAGGTATCTGCTTTTACGTGTCACCTTTTTTTTGCTCGTTTAGGAATTTTATCAAACAACTTATAGACCAATCATCAAATTCGGCTGTTTTATGTCTTTCTATTGTGTATGTATTAATTTTACGTGTAATGATAAGAACCCATGTATAAAACTCACTCTTAGACGTAAGGGAAAGGTGCCCATGAGCTAATAATCTTGCATTTAGATCATTATTATATTTAGCACATGTGTGGATCAAGGATTCTAATATGTAAGATGTTATCTTTGTGTAACTACAATTACAACCTCATTCATGTAAATTGATTTGGCATGATATGATTGGAAGAGTGAAAGTAAATATAGTCAAGCTGATGTATGATGATAGAATGTTCATTACATTCTTTCAATTATCATGTCATTTCAGTTTGTAAAGATGTTTGCTTGCTGTAGAATATAATATACACGATTCCCGTTTTCTGTTCTCATTTATTACCTTGACATAGATAGTTCGTATGTGTAGTATCATTCATGTAAATTTATGATGAGAGCATTCTAATGGTTTCTAGAGAACGAGATAGTGAATTCTTTTGAAGAAATTGGTTGCGATATTGAACATGTTTATATATCCATTTGCAGTTCAGAGTTTGCACTTCGGTCATATTTGTACATTCTTTTTCATGAATTAGTGGGTCGACCAGCTTCCTGGTTGTTTGCTGAGGATAAAGTAAGTTTTATTTTTGTCTTGTGATATATTATCCTGATTATTTCGTGATTTGACAGCCCTTCCCCTTTTTCATCTAATATCTGGGTATTTTTAATTCCTTTAATAGGTGAGAGTATTCTATGCAGTGAGGCTCTTTCTTGGTCTCCTTTCTGTTACTGCAGATGCTGTTCTGGTAGTAGCCCTTTCCAGAAAATATGGAAGGCGTTTAGCCTCTTATACACTGGCAATGCTATGCCTAACTAGTGGTTGTTTCTTTGCTAGCACAAGTGAGTCAACTTTTAATTTGTCTTTAGTTGTGTGTCCAAAATATTATTATAGTTTTTCCTGATTTTGTATGGTGTTTCTTGGAATGAATTCTATTCAGTTAGCCATGCTTTAGTTATCGGCAGTGTCTGTTTACTATTTTATGCATTAAAGTTCTTGTATACTCCATTTTCATGAATTTCTCTAGTTTCCAACACGTGTTTATTTTCCAGGTTTCCTCCCTAGCTCCTTCTCCATGTATGCTATCAGTCTTGCTTCGGGATTTTTTCTATTGGAGAAGTATGCAATGGCTGTTGCAGTATCAGCTGCTGGAGTAATCCTTGGCTGGCCATTCTCAATATTGGCTTTTCTGCCAGTCGTATTCTACTCGTTAGCTAGAAGATTCAAGCAAGCATTTCTTGCTGGTGCTGCTACTTCTGTTACTCTTCTTGTAAGTTAATTGGTTCACTATGTTTCATGTTTTCATGTATATTTTCTCTGGATTGGAAATTTATTCACTTGTATATTAGCTGATGGCATTTACTGAGGTGTAACCGTCTCACATTGTTTCTAAGTAATTGTAACTGGCTTACGTTGTTTTTATTGATGTTCCATCGCAAGAATTGAATTTTGCAGGCACTTTCTGTATGTGTTGACTACCAGTATTACAGAAGGTGGACATCATCTGTTCTGAATTTGGTGGTATATAATGTCGTAGGAGGTGGTGAGAGCCATTTGTATGGGATTGAAGGACCACTGTATTATCTGAGGAATGCATTCAACAATTTTAACTTTTGTTTTGTTCTTGCTTTGCTTTTCGTGGGAATCTTGCCAATTGCAAGGAAAAAATATGCACCAGATCTCGTGGTTGTTGTCTCAGCTGTTTATATTTGGCTGGTATTTATGTCCTTGCAGCCACACAAGGAAGAAAGGTATGATCAGCAGATGAAATTGGGTAGTTCCTGCTACGTTTTTCTCGATTTAACTCTAGGTATGATCAGTGGATGAATATACCAGTGGATTTTTCTTGTTCGGCAAGGATCAGCTCCTTTTTATTGATTTGTCATGATTTTAGAAATTGTCTTAAAACTTCATTTGTTTCTTTATCTCTTTTCTCTTTCTAATCTTTTAGTGATGTCTTGATGTCTTCTCGGTTATGAGATCATATTTAGATGATCTTTTAGTTCCACCTAGCCTGCAGCATGATTATTAAGGAGAGTGCGAAGTTGTAATTGTTGATTATATCTTTTTGTGATTAAATTCTGGGAGGATGTTTAGGTGGGATAGAGGATGCTTAGTGAGTCTTTTCCTCAGTTTGTATAGTCTTTTTTTGGGTCATAAGTGTTCTATAGCTGGTATGGTGAGGTTTTCATCAATGCAGTGGAGTTGGGACTTTAGATTCTTCAGAAACTTGAATGACAGAGAGCTTTGACATTGTTCTAACTTGCTTGGGGTTTTAGAAGGAGTTCATATTGATAGCATGAAAGAAGATAAGAGAGGTGGGACTCTAGAAAAATCAAGAATATTTTCAACCAAACGGTACTTTCTCAGTCTTATCGATGCTGTACCCTCTTTTTGCTCCCTCCTGTCTGATTTAGAAAGCTAAAGTTCCCTCAAAGGTGAAGATGATGGTGTGGGCTGTTGCACATCGGAATATTAACACCACTGATATGATTCAGAAGAGAAGATCAAGTATGGCTTTATCCCATGATTGGTTGGTCTTGTGCAAAAATGCTTTGGAAAGTATTGACCACTTATTTCTTCACCGCCCGGCTGCTTTGTTCTTGTGGTCCAAGCTGTTTAGAACTTTTAAATTTAATGGGGCATCACCTTACCTGCAGCAAGCTTTTCTGTTCTCTTGGAAAATTTCTGGGAGTTAAAGGCAGTGTGAAGGCTTCTATCTTATGGGGTTGTGAAGTTACGGCTATATTTTGGGTCCTATGGATTGAAAGAAACTTGGATGTTTTAGGACAAAGTGATGGACGATTACATGTTTCTTTGCGACAGAGTTAGATTCTGTGCTTCTCTATGGGTTTCTATCTCTCTGAAGTTTAAAGATTCATCTTTCTTCTTTATTTCAATTGATTGGGAAGGAGCTATGGTGTAATATTGTTAGTTAGAATTTATGATCTTATAGGATTTGTAGTTCTTGGACTAGGGGATTTTTGACTTTTTTCTCTGTGGATCTGTTTGCCCTCCTATATGTACGTTCTTACATCTGATATAATTTTTTTGTTTCTGAACCAAAAAAAAAAAAATTAGATCTTTTTGTGACCACCATTGCAGGTTCCTTTATCCAATATACCCACTTATTTGTGTTGCTGCTTCAGCTGTCATTGAGAGCTTTCCTGATATTTTCCGAGACAAGTATGATCCAAATGCTAATTTTGTGATGGTTACGGTGGGCTCCTCTGATATTCTTACAGTTCTTTCTTTCTTTGTAAGTGAACTCTCAGGATGGTAAACTTTAATCGATTCTATTTGCAGACAGCAAAAGTCCTCAGACCTTTCGTTCTTGGTCTCATATTATGTGCTTCCCATTCTCGAACATTTTCGCTGGTTAATGGCTACGCTGCTCCTATCAGGGTATACAAGATCTTGCAGCACCATGATGATGCAGGACCAGGTAATAACTATTATCTTGCTTTATTCGGTTGTGTGAGGCATTAATGTTGAGATAGTTACTGACGAAAGGATATATTGAAATAGTGTTGGGTATTGTGATAAGCCTCTCTCTCTTGATATTTTAGTTAAAACTCTCAAATTATTGTTGGCTTGTTATTGTGATGTGCTTTGTTTGGAAAAAGTAGAGGGCAGACTGGCTTGGAAATATCATTATATGTAAGAATGCTCTGACATTTTATTGATGACAATGCTAACTTTGTTTAAGCTGCACGATGGTGGCATTGAAGTAACGAATTGAAACTTGTTCAAATTTGTATCTTTTTACGGATAGCTTTTTGCAGCAGAACACAGATAAGACTTTAAACAGCAATGACACTTTGTTGATTGTGATCATTCGTTGAGGATCTTTTATTTTCTGTGCTTTTTGTTTTATTTAGTCAAATTTTATCAAATTTTATTTATATTCCTTGAGTAGACTCTCATCGTTGTTCATCCTCTAAATCGTTTGCTCTATATTTCTGATTTCAATCGACATACATATATATGTAGGATAGGAAAGTGTGATCTTAACAACTGGGATCAAACAATTATTAGCATTCTTAGTGAGTAGAAAATACTCATTTAGCTTATTTTTTGAATTGCATACATGCAGGTTCTGTAGTTTGTGTTGGAAGTGAGTGGCACCGATACCCATCGTCATTTTTCATTCCTAATTATGTTGGTGAAGTTCGATGGCTTGATGATGGGTTCCGCGGACTTCTTCCTCTCCCATTTAATTCCACTTTGGGTGGGACTTCAGCAGCACCATCATATTTTAACAATAAGAATAAGGCATCGGACCAGCAATTTGTAATATTAACTCTCCCCGCTGGACTAGTAGAAATATATACTGCTATCTGCTTGTGTATCCTTCATACCTTGTTTCTTTTCCTTTGTGAAGTAACTAAACTGACATTCTACATTGCAGCTCCAGGATGTTGAAGCATGTACTTTCCTTATTGAGCTGCAGCTCAATCGACCTTACCCTTCGCGTGGGAGTGACTTGTCGAAGTGGGAGGTAAAATTAGTATCTTTCTTTATCTTTCTCTCATTCTCTACATATATTTCTTCAAATATCGCCTGTTCTTGCTTGATTATTACTCTAAAATTATGTGCATTCCAGCCTATTGCAGCGCTGCCTTACCTTGACAGGGAGTTCTCACCTCCCCTCTATCGATCATTTTTCATTCCATACCTGTGGCAGCAGAGGAATGTCTTTGGATTGTACAAGTTGTTTAGACGAATACACAATTGATTGGACGTCATTCTAATGATTCCTTGGCTCTGATTGTTTTGAGTTATTGGACGTTTCATGTCAGCGACTTGGTGATTTGTTTGTGATTGACCTGTACTCAGCTAGAAACTGGAAGAATATGGACTCATTGACCTGTTTTCGTGACGAGATGACAATGTTCCAACTACAACTGGCTTCATTCTGATTAAGTATTAGTATGTTCTAAATAACTAGTAGTTCCTCAGTTTTTTGCTCGTCTCAAGAGATTTCGATGTTTCAGATACAAACCCTGACAATAGGATTGAAAAGGGTTTCGTTAGCCATATATATTTTTCATTTTCTAGCACTTTCTCATTCCGTGAACATGCAGTCACGTAATTCAGTTTGATAAATTAAAATAAAGAAATGTGGTAATAAAAAGTTCCAAATATTCTATTCAACTGTGGTAACAGCTATAATGAGAGAAAATGGCAATACTAATCATTTGGGTTATCCAATCTCATTTTCGAGGGCAGTTAATGCCATTTTCCAAACGCAAATGCAATTGGGAACATGCAAATTTTGGTTTCACAGCGAACAACGTCAGCTATGAATTTCATCATGCAAGTTTGCTGGTGAAGAGAGAAATGAGAATGATGTTAAATGAGTAGGAAGTTTACATCATACAAAGAATCTATCGTGACTATGTTCCAAGTTAATGTGGATGCCAATTTCAAAGCAGAATCCTTGAAATACAATAGAAAAAATCAACTAATATGTTCAATAATTACAACCCTGTTAAAGTTAAACCTGGCTGCTACGCTACTACAATACTTCCTTGATCCTGCACTCAAAATTTCAACAGCTACCAGAAGCTGCTCTGTAGTATCTTGGCAAGCTAGCTGGGAAGATCATTTCTCCATCTCCTTCAGCCTTTCTTTTGGGGAATATTATTGCTGATGCGCCCTGGAAAATGTACGAAAGAAACATGTATCAGAAATCGATATTCAGGTTTAAATTGCAGAAACTAATTATGGATTATTGACTACTAGCTTACCAGCAGCAGATATACCCACTGAAATGAGCCTGGCTCCTATCAACATGCGTTTGGGAGAAGGAAATACAAGTAACAAGTGTCCGACTCAAGAGACTGCCACAGCAAAGAAATGGATTACCAAGCTCAATGGACGAGGATTTAGACGAGATAGTAGAGCTATTGGTCAATTCGTAAAAACACCTCTGAGGCTCAAGTAGTCAAAGCATGCTTGTTGCAGTTCATTTCTTGATGGATCAGATGATGCACAGAAGACCTTGTAAAGGGCACCTGCCAATATGTTTACCGTAGATGTCACCGGCTTCAAGCAAAGATCACACACGGTCTAGTGAGTAAAATATTATAAGCCAGAGTGCATAAGAACCATTAGATGTGTAAGTTTGTGAATGCTGCTTATTTTGCGCAGGGTGTAGAAGGATTTGAGATATTTGCAAACGGCAGCTGCATCATGGAGATCGCGGAGAGGTCTCAGAAGACCTCTTAGTACAACAACATCAAAGCCACAGTCATTCCTCGTCCTGTTAAAGGATGCCGCATATTGAATGAGTCACCAAGTAAAAGAGCACCTGGAGTCGGAGACGGAGCTGCTGGCATGCTTCTATTAGTCATTGTTCTGATGTTTCCTTTCTCGATTGCAGACATGAAAGCAGAGCTGAGTTCAGGGGCAATCTGAAAAGCGACATTTTCTTCCACTTAAGGGCGCGCTGTGGTGAACCTAATTATGCATCGGCAATAGTATGAATCACAATATGTAGAGTGTGTATCAAGCAAATGACGTACATATACCTGGGAAGCCACCACTTTTTCAAATAATGAGTCATTTCACCATTAGAAATGGATGGTACTTTTTGGCCTGGTATATCCACCTAGCAGTGAATCTCAGTGCTACTGATTGGAGAAAACAAGATTGGTACAGGATTGGCCAGAATAAAATGTCCATGGTTTTTATGTGGAAGCTGACACTTCTCCAAGAGCAAACCAACAAACAAGAAGGGATAGCAACCGCAAGAGAGAAGCTACCACTTCTCCCAATATAATTTTTTGAATGAATTGATACAGAAGAAGAAGACGCTTCTTTCTTCTAAATTCTGGTGCAAGTTTTACTTATCTCTCTGGCTTGTGTTTGTAACATGCATGTTGCAACCACATTTATGCCTTTCATAGACAAATGGTGAGACTTAAACAACACTCATAATCGGCCTCTACTAAAAGACAGCTTATTTGGTCCAAAAGGGTTTCAGCTAGTGTTCAAACTGGAAAATAATGGATGTTAAAGAATAAGAATTCGGAAAAACAAATACTAGCGAGTAAAATAAAAGATTTCCAAGTTAGACTGCCATTGGTCGAAAGAGAGTTTGGTGACACATGGGTTTTATCTGGGGATTCTAAGAATCCATCAGATACCAGGTAATGTTAAAATTACTTTCCAGGCTTTTGAAATAAATAATGCAGTCAACACAGTGACAGACAGAGAAACGAAAACAAAGTTTAAGAAATGGAAAAAAAAAAGGGAAAAAAAACAATGCTAGATGACCACTAGGGGACAAATTACAGAGTGTAATCTTTGAACAACAGTTTGGTTAAAATTGAGCTCAAAGTCATTTACTGGTTGATCCTGGCTGTTAGAAGATAAGATTAAACCCAGTGTTCTATAACTTACTTTTGTATTATTTTAATTGGTTGTAAATTATAATAAATTCAACTTGGCAAACTTTTATCTACATTATGTGATATTTGATGTCATCATCATAAATTATCTTGCATATAAATAAATAAATATATATATATATATATGAAAGTCACATCTTAATCTTTCAAAATATCTGAAATGAATATTTTGCCTTTCTCCAGATAAATGCGACTATGAAACTTTTCCAGTGTTTATAGGTTTTCCTTAAAATAGTTTCATGGATATCTCTATCACAATTCACAAATTACTTCTGTGCGTTATTAAATTGTCTTAAATTAAACCTTGATGACAACCGCTCTTTCCAAAACTATGGTTCACTGGCATAATAATTTCAAGTTAATATCTAGCTGTCATATATTTTGAAAGGAAGAAAACAGACAAGTGCCAAGGCTTCCAACTTTTCTTTTCACATTTTTAGATGGCACATAAAAATTTGAACTGATCCCAAACACACTTTTGAACATGTTTTGAACCTCGTATCTCTTTTAGCTTCACATGAGATCTTACGCATGAGATCTTACTAGCCAATGGAGGAGCGGTGAGTTTACCAATCAGTAATTAAAAAGGATTGAAATTATAATTAACTGAATTGAAATTTACTCGAATTTAAAATAAAAATAAATTACTTGTTTTAACTATACGTATCAAAATAGAAATGAACTAAATTACCATTGATAAATTTATTTTTTCTTAACATCAGAATAAATTATTTTAAATTATTAACTCACTAGTGTTAATTCTTCCTCTTCCTCAGAATAATTATTGTTAATAATAATAACAATTATTACTATTAATTTTAATGTTATAATTTAGTAATACAATTATTATTATTGGTCAAAAAGATATTTTTAACTTTTAATAATGTATAAATATCAATTCACTCGCTTCTCATCCTCCATTAAAAAGATTTTCTCATTCATTCAAAATTCACTCTAATTTCATTATCATTCCTTTATATTTTTACAAATAAACACTGCTAATAATTCTTATTTTCCATTCTCATTCCTCAAATCTCAAGAATAAACACAGCACAAGACCACCTGTGTGAAACTACGCTGAAGTGGTTGAACACACGATAGCCCAATACTTCTCTGCAGATCCTGCTCTGGGCCCAACGGTATGAAACTCACTAAATCTAATACTAAAAATATCAATGGCAGAGAACCTTTGGACCCTCCTAGCTCAACACAAGGTTTTTTCCCCATACTGATGTCAACTGAAGTCAAGGTTTGACAATAATCGGTATTTCCAGATTACTATATAGCAGACAATAAACATTGCTTCGAAATTTAAGAGTTGAGAAACAATGTACATCATTTAATCATACAAGTTCAAAGACATAGCTTCCACAAGAAGAAAATAATTGACATGTGCGGTAACAAGGAAGCTTTCAGAATGTCAAACTCCGAATGTTCAGACATCAATTCAATTCTTCCAAATTTTCCATTTTAAACAGACAGTGAATAGCATACATTGCACAAATGTTATTTGAATGAAGTGATATTTTCCACCATGTCATCAAGCACCACTAGCATATAAACGTGTCCATTCCTTCGCTGCAAGATATCATGAAAACGAGCACAGTGAACAAGAAGAATTGGCAGAGCATATATAGTGATTTACACTTTGAAATGATAAGCTCAACCAAAGTAGGGATTAAGGGAAGTCTAAGCATTATACCTGTTTCAACCGCTTCGGCCTCATTTGTTTTCCAGTGTTTGGCAATGTTCTCGGAGAGAGGATCATCGGGGTTAGGAGCACTCAGAAGTGCTTGAATGCTAATAGAAAAAATTTGTCCCAATAATGTCAAGTCAATATATGATTATTTTAATTCCATAAAATATAAAATAAAAAATCATTGTTGAAACTGTTCAAGTTCTTCCCCTCGAAAACAAAAAGTATTCTCCCTTGAGATGTGGCAATCCAATAAGTCCATAACAATAGAAATCTCCAACCATAAAATCACAGCTCAAAGTACCTCAAAAGTACAGTTCGAATCTGGAGAGCTGGACTCCACTTGTCTTTCAGAATATCAAGACAAATCCTTCCAAGCTGCATTTAAAATCCCATCTTATGAGAAGCAAGAAACAGAAGTCACAAATTATGCAGACTAATACATGCAGCCTAGAAGGTCAGGCAAACTATATAACAACCAACCTTATCAATGTTAGGATGATATATCTTGGTAAGAAATCGGACCTGTGACAAGGAAAATTGACATAAACTAAAAATTAAAGGCATTGTTACTGGATTCTCATTGGTAAACATAGTAGAGCCTGGAGTAGTTGCATCACAAAGACAACAGAAATTGTATTCTTAGAGGAAGATAATAAACAGAATTCAAACAATTAGGTACAGTTGTAAGAAAAATAAAGCAAATGTCTCAAGAAAATGAATCAAACATGGATCACATTAACCATAAGACATTTGGAGGGGAAACAATTTTCAGTAGACGTGTCAAACACCTTTGATCCTATTCAGTCCCAATAGAATAATTTCAAACTATGTTCTAATGAAGGACTTTAAGCAGCCAAAGCCCATTATAAAGATAGTGTTTATTCAGATTAAATAAGCAGTTCAAGCACCTGCCATATTTTAGGCATCCTGTACCACCTGAGGCAAGGGAATATCCAGGTTTATATAGACAAAGTTCTCCTGGAAGCACCAGAGACTACTATGGATGTAAATCTTCAACAGATTTAGTCACATTATGATCAGGACAGAAAATATATTCTGATCAGTGAGCCATTAGATTCGAATTCATAACAGTCAGCCAGCATCATTTAAAACTTCTCTTTTGCTTTTTAATTTTTTTATTGAGGGCGGGGAGACGGGGTGTCGGGTTGGGGGGGTGTGGAATTGGCTTCTAATTCAGCTAGTATCATATAATAATTCATTTTTCCTCCTTAATTTTAGTACTACGAATCAAATACTATCATTAGATACACCAGAATCATTGTTGGGCTGCAGAGAGAAAAGAAACCGCTCAAAATTGTAGGATGATAGCATGCAAATTAAATACCCTAAATTCAAGTAAACATACCTTTGGAGCAGCCATCGGATATTCTTCAGGCAAAAATAATTCCAACTTGAAAACCCCTCCTAAACAAACAATGGAAAGCCATGACATATTATTCTGGAGAACAAATATATTAGTGAACAAGTAGAAGCGAAAGAGAAACAAGTAAACCAGAGCTAATAATTCCAAACACATTGAAATTGACAACATCCGAACAAATTAAAAGACTGGATACCTTTGCTTTGGCAAATATATGCAAACAAAACAGATGGGTTATTTAGTGGCCGGATGGATGAAGTGAATATTTTTTTCATTCACATCTGTTATTTTGGTCTCAACCAGACAGACTTAAAACAATAGTCTCTTGATGCCTGTATAATAGGCAGATCCCTTTTTGAATAATTGAAAACCATATCTTCTTTACCGTAAAAGAACAAGGCTAGATCTAACAACATAATACTCACCTAAAGAAGCCATGAAAAAGAAATAAAGAGGAGGAGGGGGCGGAGGGAGAGAGAAATAAAGCTGATAACTAAACTAAGCCTCTCATTACCACCTAATACCTATCACCTGTAATGTAACATTTTTCACTCTTAATAAGTACTTACACCCAAACCACTCATAGCAGACTTCGCTATGAAAACCCAAAAACGAAAAAAGAGCATTCTTTCCCATTAAAAACACCAATTACAAGCAGTATTATGAAGTACATCATTGAGCCCATGAGGCCTTTGATTTACAGTGATGAGCATGTTCTACCCTTCAAAACTTAAATAAAGTTGTGACAAAGATATAACATGAAACCGTGGCTATATATACATGACTTAGGGTAATGTACCATAACACACCTTATGCATACATATTAGTCGAATAACGAAATTTGGACCTTTAAATGGTTGGACAGTTATGCCTTCGCTAGCACACGTTTTCAAAATGTAGTGATTGAAGAGACCAATAGGCAAAAAGGTGAGAAGCCCCGTTTTTTACAGTCTAATAAGAAGAAGTTACCAATGGAACTGGACCATTTATATTAACTAGTCTGTAAACACACAGCCAACAAGATGTATGATACCAAGGATATACCTCAAATTGGTATTGACATCTACCACAATCGACAAGAAGATATATAATCATCATCATTTGCAACAAATCACCATATAAGAATATAATCATGAGAACTGAAACGACACAGTACACTAAAAGAGTCACACAACTGTCTACTAGAAATACATTTTTTTCCATAAGTCTAGCTCAAATGCATGAAAATTATCATAATTTTTTTAGAAGCACTATTCACCTAACAGCCTGAAACAAATTAGAAGCAATGAAGTCTAAAAAGGTTGTTAACATATGATGTATAGACAAACAAGTCACCATGAACAAACCTCTGAAACTTAAATGGTATTCCAATAAACATTTCTAACATCACAAACAAAAAGCGACAAACCAAAACAACAACAAAAAAACTTAGCATAATCCAAATTCACACAGCAATTTACCTTCATATGGAGATTGTGTTGGACCAAGGATCATCACATTAAAGTATCGCATATTATCTTCCGAGGGAGATGCACTTATTCCTGGTGCTGTATCCACAAACCATAAAATTAACGAACACATAAAAGACTCAAATTTCACAGCTGAACGGCAACAAAACACACATTTTCAAAATCTAAATGAAAAAAGTACTTACCTGGTTCACTGAGGAGACGCTGTGTTTCCTGTTTGGATCAACAAAGAAACAAAAATCAAATACAATTAAAAAAACCAAATTCTCTAATTTATTGTCGCTAAAGCTCTTAATTAAGCAAAAAGATTCTTCAACTGAACGATCAAATGAGCAAAGCAATCAAAACCCATCACCCCGATAAACCCTTTACAAAAGAATTTGAACATCTAACACACAAAACAACTATTAGTCCCTTCACCAAAATTGTCGAAAAATAACAAATTGGAATTCTTGTTTTACAAACCAACCGATCTGAAAATTTGGAAGGGTAATAGAGAACTGAACAGAAAGAGGGAAAACCTTGATGATACGTCGAGGGAGATTACTGTTTGCCATTTCCGAGATCGATTTTTGTTCTTTTTTTTCAACCTTCTTGTTGTTGCAGACAATACAAAGAACGCTAATAGGGTTTTCTAAGTCTAACAGAATAGCAAATAGAATACAAGAAGTTTTAAGTGAAATGATGGATGAAAGTGGTTTTTTCTTTTCCTTTGTCTTTTTTCAAAAAACTTAATTTTAATTTTAATTTTAATTTTATTTATTCATTGTTATTTATTATTTATTTATGCTTGAATAATACTATTCTTTTTTTGGAAGTTGATTTTACATTTTTGTCCCTTCTAGTTCTTCACTACTCTCATTTGATTTTAGTATTTAAATGTATAACGTTTTAACAGACAATTTAACCAGTTTTAACTTAAAGAAGATTAAATAATCATATGAACGTAAAAATGTTATTTATCAATGTTTTTCTGTTATTAGTCCAACTCCAGTGACGAAATAATAGTATTTTGCTAAAATTTGGATTAGACTATTATCTTATCCAAATTTGTTGTTGCAAATGATTTCTCTGATTTTTTAGGAAGAATTTAGGAAGAAAGACTGTTCTAGAGGCTATAAAGAGAGGAAGCTAGCTATTAGAGACATCATCAACAACAACATTTCGGTAGTCATGTTGGTAAATTGTGGAAAGAAGATTGAGCTTCAATGAAAACCCCAAAAATACACATAAACAAAAGTTGAACAGAGACCTCCTTGTGATAAGACAGAGTTAGCCTTATATAATAAAGTGCCCTTAATGTGTCTTTACTCTTCTCTGACACGTGGCAAGGCATGGTTGGACGTTATTCTCCTCAACTAAGGGCTTTTTATAAATATTAGGATAAAATTTAAATATTTTAGGTTTTTCTTGAGTTGAGTTTGACACGTGACATTTTCTCAATTTGAGATTTTATTTAAATCATTTGATTATCCTTTTATGCTATCTGATAAGTATATAAAAATTTTTTAACGGGTGGTTTTCTTGTATAATCCTTTGATATCGTTATTTGAGGGGTTTTTTAAGTTGAGCTAATCCAATGGAGAAATCTTCCCACTTTGACATGGCAAATATTTGTGGAAGTCTTATCACTATTACTATTACTATAGTCCCTATTTGACATATAACAATGCTTATGCAACAAGTAGGAGACATCCTTTGCTTTTTTCAGATATTAGAATGGCTCACACCATATCACCTCATTTTTTATCTTATTACTCTCAAGTTTTGTATCCCTTTTTTAAACTTGTCACGGATTTTTTAGCTAAAATAATTTATTATATGTGTCACCCTTTCATTAGTTGGTTCAAATTTTTACCACCAATATAAAGTACATAAAAACTATATACATACCATGACCCAAGAAGTTAAAAACCAACTCTATATGGAACCAAAATATCTTTCTACCTTTACTCCTTTTTTTTTTTAATTTTTTTCCACTTTTAACAATAAGGTACTATGAACAAGATTTTCCGTTTTGGCTTTATTTAGGAGTATGTTCAACAGTCATGGCGTTTAACCTATAGATATAAAGTATTTTGAAAATTAAGATGATTTTACTTAGTAATTGTTTGATAATTTTTCATCTTTGCTTTCTTTTTTTTCAAATTATTAACTTTAAAGATCATACTACTATTATCAACTTTTTGATATATATGTTTGTAGGGAATAAAAGAACATTTACCTTAATAAACTATATTCATTTATTTCTATATTTAGTCTTAAAGACTCATTCACTCACACCAATTTCATATAATTGCAATTGCCATGCTAAATGGTTTAAATAAATAAGTTTTTTGGTTACCAACTTTACATAATGCTACACGTAATTAATTTATGTATTAAAAGATTTATGAAAAGGTCGTTATACTATTTAGATTTATTATATTACAAACAAACAAGTTGCTAATTCTTTACGAGTTGACAATGGGAGAGATTCATTATGCAAAGGATTTCCTTGCAATAATTGTTTGCAAATGAGGTAACGAGATGGCGTTGTTGTAACGCTAGAAATCACTGGCTTGGCTTGGTGAGCTTTTGGCCCACATGGCCACATGGCCCACATGAATCAAATATACGAGAATAGATTATTCACATCATCATTCGTGACTTCGTGTATGGAAGAGGGCCATTACAACAAAAATGAAATAAGATATATATAATTTTTCAATCAAGCATTCGTGATCACATCATCGACCACATCACCAGAAATGAGTTAATAGACAAATATATATATATAAAAATATAGTGTGTGTGTGCGCGCGCTGACATAATATATTTTGTCATGAAATATATTAAAATTTATTATTTTTTATCTTTGAACATATTTTAAACTTTAATATGGTCGGAGATCCTTGATTATATAATTCTTCTCATGAAAACATCATCATTATATTAAAGTGAAGATATAATTAAAATATATTAAAATACATATCTCACTATATTAGAAACTATGTTTTTTTTTTTTTGTCTCTTAGTACATTGAAATATGTGTTTTTATTTGTTAATAACATCCTTACTTTGTTAAAATAATAGTACGATAGAGCGAGCGTAGCGGAAGTGAAATTAATAGGATAGATAACACTAGATATCATTCTAATATTGAATCAAGCCAAATCAATTAGTTTACACTCTAATCGAATTGTGATTAGATCTCATTCTAATCGAAACAACTCAATCAAAATTTTTTAATAACGCATTAAGCGGAATTAGACGACGTTATAATAGGCTGGACCCAACAACTAAGTAGATACTATCCGCTCTAGGCACTCAGCCCACACGGTTTTGTTATTAGGTTTCGCAACCCGAAACACGTTTACTTAGTTAAGAGAGCCCAACACTTATAAACTAGTCCAAAAACTCCCTCGCTGGTGATGTGGTATGTTACAGATGCTTTAATCCAAATGATTCCATAAGAGAGTTTTTTATGGATAATCCCAATGGGAATTGTAAAAGAGGGTTTATTAAATAATTGAAATTGAAGTTATAAAAATAATAAGAAGACCCCTCTATTTATAATAGAAGAAACATACTTCCCTAAGTTAAGTTAAAAATAAAAATTAAATCACAATTGTAATAGAAATGAATGATTAAGACACGTACCATTATTGACTCTAATTAAAATAGAGAATCCAAAAATAATAAAAATTCTAAAATTTTAAAATAACATCCTATATCAAAATGTCTTAGTTAGTTTTAGATAGAAGTTTTAAAATGGGACACATCAGCTAAGGTTTTAAAATGTTTTAAATTTGTTTTTTAGCACTTTAAAATGTTTTCTTCATAATAGCTTGTGTTCTGTAGCTTAATTACCTTGAGATCTCCTCTCAATTGTAAACTTGTGATGCTATTTCCTTTTTTGATTGCCCATTATGATGTGCCCCGTTTTTTCGGTTTCTGTTTTTAATTCATCAATTCGAATGTGGTAATGTACATAGAAGTTCTTACATATCTTCAAACAATGGGATTAGTTGTGTAATTGTTGTTGTGCAAATATTAACTATTCAAAATTTTTAGGTTGCTACTGACTTCCATTTGTCTGTACACTTCTCAATTTACTGCTAACTTATTATTATTGGATTATTAACTTGCTTTATAATGTGAATTTTAATTTTGTATAGGATGATAACGGAAAATGCTTTTGAATCTTCTAATTTACCTCATAATCCAATTCCCACAAACAGAAAATATTAAAAAAAACACGAAGTGGCAAAAAAGGAAAAATAGAGAGTTGTCGCAAATATTGGATTAGTTTGTTTTTAATATTAATATTTGTAATTTTTTTTATTTGACAAAATTAATATTTGTAATTTATTATATTGTATTGCTAATATTTTGTCTATTGCCTATTGGACCACTAGTTTAATATGTGTTGGATAATCATTTCTAATTTAAGTTCTTTTAGTTTTATTAAAAAATTAATTTGAAAATTCATGGAAGCCCAAGCTCGGCTAAGCCTGCTTAGGCCCAGCTCAAGCCTGACCAGTCCAAACTTGGATGGGCTTTTAATGACAATAACATGGGCAAGCCCTTAAATTGCTAACCCTAGTTGGAATTTGTGGCTATTGGGTTTGTCGGAGTGAAAATGCTTTTTTAATTCATGTATGTTGAGTTAACTATTTGTTTAATTTAACATTAAAAAAAACTATTTGTTTAATTCTTATACTTCAAAAACTATCTCAATATAATCCTGTTATTAAATATATTACATTGTTGCTCTTACTCTTTCTTTACTTTTACAATAATATCCTATCAACAATATTATGGACATTAATTAATTTATCTATAAAAAGTTTAAGTTTATCTGTAAAAAAATTAATTAGTAAATTAACTCATAATTATTTATTAGAAAATTAACCAATGAATATCAATATAGAAGAACTAATATTTTTTTGTACCTTTGCAATAATCTTACTAATAATTATTTATAAATAAATTAATATAAGCTTGCTTAAAGTAATGTTCAATATCTTTACAAGAATCTTACATATAATTGTATATAAAAATTTAATTTACCAAATTAATCATAAAAGTAAAATGATAAACACAAAATTTACATTAATTTTTATTTTGTTTTTAAGGCTAATTTGATCAATTAATTTTTTTTTATTTTCATTAATATCCCCAAATGTTGCTGCAAGAGTACTATTATAAAAGGAAAGAAAAATTAAGTGCAGGAACATAATATATTTAAGAGTAGAGTTGTTTAGATATTTTTAAAATATAGGAACTAAATGAGTTCTAAAATTAAAATATAGAGACTAAAAAAGTATTCAAAATTAAATATATTATCTCACCAATCAAAAAATAAATGCTGCATTTGAGGTGAAATTTTAACATGTCTGTTGTGCAATTATTTCTAGACATAGAATGAGGTCTATGATCACACAACACATGAAATATGGGTTTTGTGTTTATTTCTAAAAGGAGGTCTATGGTGGTTTAGATCTATGGATGAAGTTTCGGGTGCGTTTAGTATTATTTTTTTATATAATGCTTTTTATTTTATTTTATAGAACAAGAATGATTAATTTTTGATAAAAATAAAAATATGTTTGGCAACTTGTTTTTAAACTGATGTTTGGAAATGAGAACTATGAAAATGCATTTGGTAGCTTGTCTGGAAAAATAAAAATAATAGAAATTTATTATATATATATATATTTAAAAAAAATATATATTTAAATAATAACATTATAAATATATATGTACCTAATTTTAATAAGTTTTTAAAATTAAAATTTTGTCAAATTTTAAGAAAAATACCATCTTTTTATTTTGTAAATTTCCTAAGTTTTTAAAGAAATTAAATTTATATTTAATGATTTATGATAAATTTAAAACTTATTTATTGATTGTACATTTATTTATATTAATTATGTTAAATTTATTTTTTTAATAATAATATAGTTATACATATGAAATAGTGTCTAAGCCATAACTTTAAATGCATGCATAGAATTTTTTTTTTTACTACAGATTTATTATATTATAATAAATTATTAATCTAACAAAGATATGGAACCTATTAAATTTTAGTTGTAATTATTGCATTATGGGTGTAGGACCCATAATAGTAGAAAATAAAATGATAAAGAATACTAAGAACATCACCAAAAGACTTTTCAAATAAGATTTTATTACTTATTTGAAAAGCGCATCAACGTTAAAGGCGAAAAGACACTCCAATTAAGATTCTTTAAATAAGAAATTATCATCTCTCTTCAAATTTGGAGAGTTGCTTTCTCCTTCTTCAATTTATATTTTATTCTTTTTTATTGAAGAAAAATAGATAGGTTCTTTAATTATCATTGACTTTTTTTTTTAAAAAATAGTTATTTAATTAAAATAATATTAACTCATTTTTATTTGAAGAGTCTTTTGGAGAATAACATATTATTTTACTTTTCTATTTGCCACATAAATAAGTAAATAAATATTTAAAAAATAAAATTTATAAAGCCTTTTGGAGATGCTCTAATTTACCGTTCTCCATCTTTATGAAGAAAAAGTGAAAAACAAAAACTTTTTATTTTTGTATTTTATGTTCATAGTTCAAAAACGCACCACCAAACCAAAAACAATACCAAACACACCCTTAAATTTTATTATTTTTAAATAACTAATAACATTGAAATTCAATTATTTTACTTATTTTTTTATGTAAAGTCTAGTCCGCATATATTTTAAAATGGCGACCAAAATGTAAGGAAAAAAATGAAATACATAGTTTTTATAATTATTTATTTAATATTGTATTTTAGTAATATCATGCTAGTTTTATTTGAAGCTAATTTATTAATTGAATTTTATTTAATATGAAGTCATTAATTATCTTACTCCTTAAATTAAAAAAATAAAGAGTTAGATATTAATATTTAGTTTTACGTCAAATTTTTTAACTTGAGACAGCCTACCGTTTATTAATTATTTAAATTCTTTATAAATTTGAAACAATCTGAATTTATATGTCAAAATTTTGAAATATTTAATTTTTTAGAATTTCAGTATACAACAGGGAGTTTAGGATTAATTACCAACCCATAGCATGCTAACGGTCAATCCCTATCCCCCTCTATATATATCTAACGGGAACGCGCCAAAGTGATCACCGACTCTCAGCTTCCTTTATAAGCACAACTCGCTTGTTTTGTGCTGTATTTGCACGCAACTCTCCTTTGAACTTCGATGAAAATGGCGCCAGGAAAGGGAAAATCGAAAATCGAAATCAAGAAAATAGAGAAGCAAAGAGCGAGAATGGTTACTTTCTCAAAACGACGACAAGGTCTCTTCAAAAAAGCTGAAGAGTACGCTAACATCACCGGCTCTCAAATCGCCGTTCTTGTTTTCTCACCGGCCGGCAACCCGTACGTTCATGGGTCACCTTCATTTGACGCCGTTATTGACAAATTCTTGAGCGTTAACGGCGGCGCAAGCAGCAGTGGCCAAGTGGATGCCCATCACGATGAAGCCGATGTGTGCCGCACTCCGACACCGTTTGATCTTGTCCTCCAGAACCATCACAATGAAGCCGATGCGTGCCGCGGATTCTTGATGGTTCTGGAGGACAAGATCAAACGGTGTCGGAGTGCGGAGGATTTGTCGGCGGTGAAGGCGGAGTTGGAGGAAGTGAGAGTGAAGGTTTTGCGGAGACTTAAGCATATTGAAGAAGACGAATTCGTCACTTCTTTGCTCAATTGTTGATTCAATTTTGATGGTGGACATTAATTAAATTAGGGTTTGATTTCGATCAACTGATAGTTGATCAAGATTCGATTTTTTTTTTTTTTCCGTTGGGTAAATATAGTAAATTTACATTAGGAGATTTTTAGGGTTTACAAAATGATTTTTTTTTTTGGCTGACAAATTTTGTAATTGATTGTAATCATTCGTGGGTTTAGGGCCTAGTCGATAACTTTAAGGAAATGGGTGCTTGAATTCAATGTAATTAATTAACCATCGTTAATTTTAATGAGAAATTTTGCCAATTTTGTTCAACTAGTTGTCATTTTACCAATCTTTCTTGCGTATGACGTTTATACTCTGTTCTTTCTAATTCGTAATTAGAAATCACAGAAAATGCGATAAAAACAGTAAAGAAGAGAGAGGTGCGAGAATGACTAAATGAATAAAAGCTATAATGCATTAGTGGGTAATGCAAATAAACGAACTCCCCCCAATTGACAATGCCATGTTATGGGAACCAATTCCTAGTTTAAGAAGATATCATAATTGTCATAGCTGAGAGGCCACGGGTATCGATCTTTTGATATCAGCTCCTAGAAACTGAAGCTTGGTGTCTAAATTCTCATAACCACGCCCAATATGACCAATGCCACTGATCTCCGTAGTTCCTTCTGCTGCCAATCCAGCTAATACCAGGGCAACCCCACCTCTCAGGTCAGCTGCACGAAGCTGAGAACCATGCAGGGCACTGATGATAGAATTTAAGGAATTAGCAAAATCAAATTTGATTTTATGATAATCATAAAATCTAAAATCTCACTATGGAAAGCAGTGTACCTTCGTGTCTCTCTCCCAAAAACTAGTGCAGTGCTCCCACAGACCTGCATTTTTGCTCCAAGCTTCTGCAATTCTCGTACTGTTCAAATATGAGGATAAAAATTAGACATACATACAGTTAGTACAGATAATGAAACAAAAACACCACAATCTGCTTGTGGCCAAGCAAAAAGGAAGCAGATGTGGAGGGTACTTTGAAAATAAAAATGTTGTTTTCCACTTTCAGCTTTTGCCGAACTCCTAGCCAGCTTTTGGAAGAATTTAAGATCACCACAAAACAGTGTAATCACAGTGTGATTCCACAATTTATCATCAAAGCATGAAGACAGAAACACATATACACAAAACAAATGAGAGATATTTTAACCGATCATGCTGCTTGAAAGAAATCTGCTTTTGAAATAAACCAACGAGTTTATTTTCAAAGCCTCCAAGCAAAATGAAGAACATTCTCAGAAATATACACTCTGAACAGAATGTACTCTATTGGGGAAATCGTTCCGGTAATAAAGATGAAATATACATACAGAAAATGTTAAGGTGGAAATAATTATTGGTCAATAGCAATACCATGGCCCAAGCGTCTGTCAAACACAGATTCCTCCACTATACTTGAACCACTACATGTGGTGAGTAGTGCCATTGTTGGAGGTTGGAGATCTGTAGGAAAACCAGGAAATGGACTTGTTCTGACATTGAAACCTCGCAAATTTTCACAAACATTTTCAGGAATTGCTGAAACCTGGAATGCCAATCATTTATAATGCCTCAAGCAGCAAGAGAGTGGGAAAAAAGTGAAGAACAGAATAATGAGGAATTACCCTTACCTCCAATGTGTCATTGTTACACCTTGTAATTTTACAACCAGCAATTTTTAGTTTGTCTATCAGACATGATAGGTGAGAAGGAGTGACAGGTGATATCGAGATGAGTGAGCGAGTAATTGCAGCAGCAAGCATAAAGGTGCCTGCTTCAATTCGATCTGATGGCACATAACATTCACAGCCGCGTAATTGGCATTTTCCCTTAATCAAAAGCTTGTCACTCCCAGCTCCATACACACATGCTCCACTGTCGTTCAGAAAACGAGCAAGATCAATCACCTCTGGTTCCTGTGGTGAAATTTGGGAGAAGAATCCACTTAAATAATTCAATTAGTTCTGTCATAAGAGAACACTAAATTGCCCCAATTCTCTCAAAAACATAAAGGCACAGTGAGATGTATCAGATCATACTTTGGCGACATTTGAAAGCACAGTTACTCCCTCGGCCATAGAAGCTGCCATCATAAGAGTTTCAGTTGCCCCAACACTAGGGAAATCAAGGTGGAAACTGCCCCCAACCAATCCCTTGCCATTTGCAGAATGTGCCAGCACTCTTCCATCTCTGTAATTTTGAAGAATTTACTAATTTCAGCCAATTCTTTACATATTCAGTCAGGTGGTAACTCCAGCCAGTCACACACACACACACACACACACATCAACAGTTAAAGTTCTTGCCATACCCTACTTTTTCTTGCCTGATTGCAGAGTCTTGACTTGTAATTGGCAGAAAAGCAGAAAAGAACACCTTAAATGCTTTGCCAAAGATCTAGTCAACTTGAGCTGTGATCTAATTGGTGACCGATCTTCACAAAGTAGAATTATGTTAATAAGCTGCCCAGCTCATTAACTATAACAATATCTATGTTTTTTGTCACCAACGAAATAGGCATGATCCCTAAAAAAACCTCTGAAGCCCGGTGTCATCACTAGTGATTATGCAAAAGTTTGCAATCCCCGACATCTTTTCTGTGTTCGAGTGAGATAAAGTCGGCTTACATAATCTGTTCCCACAAATCAGAAACTGCCAAGGAAATATCTTAAAAGCTACCCATCCACACCAGAAAACCCAGTTCTGTTCTGGCCATTCAAGGAAAAAAAAAAAATTTAAGACAGTGATGCTAGATCTCTTAAGGTCAAGCTAGAATCCTTCAATATGGTGAAAAGTTCACATAATCATCAACCTCATGACACAGACCATTTTCTTATTTATCTACCAAGTATTGCTCTTCACTCTCAAATTTGGACTTTTATTACCCCCAGACAGTTTCTTACATTTCCCATTTGAATCCTATTACCTAATAGATCCTATATTCACAAGTATTAGATATCATAGTGTCATCTTTACCCAAACTGACCAGCTTTCTGCATACTAGTATTACGAAAAAAATCCGATCCTCAAAATAATACGGTACTGGCTTAAAGTAACGTAATAGATTCAATCTTATTGAATACACAATATATCTTTAAACTAGCTTCTTTACCTAAACATGTGATGAACAATTATATTCCAAGAAAAATCAATTAAAACAATCAAGACAATTTTCAATGAAAACATAATGCAATTAAATTTTTTTAAAAAAACATAACTTATCTCAACAGCAGCCCCAAGAGCTCTTAGCCCACGAACGTACAAATCCACAGGTCTCTCCCCAATATCACACCCACCAGGTAAACCCACAACAGCTTCACCGAACCGGGCCAGCAGCGGCCCGATAACAAAGAACCCACCTCGAATTTTCTTCATTTCCTCCAAACATGGCTCAACACTCCCAACACCATCAGTGTTAACCAAAATTTCCTTATTCCTCTCGTTAAACTCAATCTTGGCGCCCAACGAGCGTAAAATTGAAAGCATTGCTTTGGTGTCAGACAGGCCTGTGGGCACATTGTGGAGTAGACAAGAGTTTGAGCATAAAAGAGTAGCGGCGAGGAGACAAAGAGAAGAGTTCTTGGACCCGGAAATGGGAACGTGGCCCGAAAGCTGTGTGGGTCCGGTGATGGTAAGAGTTTCGGCTTCCCGGATCTGGGTTGTTTGGGTTGGGATTTGGGGGTTTTGGGTTTGTGGGAATCGAAGAGAGAATGGTTTAAGGGGTTTTGCATAACACAAACAGGTCGCCATTTTCTTGTCGAACAGAGAGAAAAGCAACGTTGTTTAACAAACACTTGACCAGTTCCCGCTTTAATTGTCAATGTTGAGTCACTTCACTTTCACATGTTTTTCATCTTTCATAGTCTGACCAATTCCCGCTTTAACCCACATTTTATGTGTTGTGTGGTGTAATAATTTTTATGTGAAGTAATTATATTCTTTTATTAAAGGACTTAGTTAGCTTACGTGATAATGTAAGTAACATGAGTAAAATAACAAAGTTTGATGTAGGGTTGGCAATGAGAGATGCAGTAGGATTATTAATCCAGTCCGTCTCAAGATATCAATTTACGTAAAAAAATCACATTCCCGTTCTTTTATTTTTTTTGGGACAAAAATTTGTCCCAATCCTGTCCCATTAAATATCCTATCCCATCCCATTTATCCTGAATGGTCCCGAATGTAAATAAATAAATTTTAATTTTTTCTTTTAATGATTATCATAATTCAATATATAGCAAAAACAAAAAACAAAAAATTCAAAGTTCCGACGCCAATTCCAATCAAAGTTCCAAAGTTCAAGCAAAAGTTAAAAATTAATAAAAATTTTCAAAAGTTGACTTCAATTCCAGTTCCACTTCGTTTTCTAACCATGCTTTCAAGATCGCACTTTCAAATTTCTGTATAAACCTATAGGAATTAATAAAGAAAGGTTAGAATGAGACTAATATATTTTGATAATTATATAATCATTAATTATTAATGTTCAAAATTATTAATAAAATCGATTACCTCTTCAATCTCTGCATCAACTTCTTCTTCCTCTACAAATGTAGGATTTTCACTAGAAGTTGTATGCCCATTGTCTTAGAAAACAAAAAACAAAATTAAAAAATTAGAAAAGAAAATAAAAAAAGTTTGAAGATTTAAAATATGCATAAATTACAATAAAATAATTTACCTTTTGGGTAAGCATTCAACCAACTATGAGTGCACATCAATGCCTCCACTGTTTGTGGGTGTAGTCTATTGCGATGTGGGCTAATTACTCTACCACCTGTACTAAAAGCCGACTCGGAAGCAACTGTTGACATTGGGATTGCTAGTATATCACTCGCAATAGTAGATAACAAAGGATATTGTATTGCATTTATTTTCCACCACCCCAAAATATCAAAATTTTTTTCTTTGGTAACCAAGACATATTCACCTAAATATGACTCAAGTTCAGTCTTACAGTTCTCAACCATATTGGCTTTCACAAAATCATCATATCTACTTGAAAGTTGTTCCTCAACGTGAGACATAATAACTGAGGACTTCTATACTGGACCTAAAAGCACCTGTGCTAGGACCGCTTACAGATAATTTGGCCTTAAATTCGTACTCCTTTATTAAGTCCTTAAAAAGGATATGAACTCTTGCAATATGAATATCTGATTCATCACCATATAACAATGGAAAGTAAAACTCAATCAATTTCATTTTATATCTAGGATCCAACATCATACATCGTTAATACCCCAAAGAATATCTTTCCAATATTTTTCAAATTTGTCGATCATATTAATTGCCATTTGTCTAACTTCATCATGCTCACATGAAAGCCAACTACTTAATGATAATCTAATCACAAATATGAATAAAAACAAATTGGATGTAGGTACTTAGTTCCGTAAAATATCTCACACATTATAAAATGATTTCAAATTGTTTGACAATACGCTAACTCCCATTCACTTTCACTTGGCAAACACCTATATCGGCCTCTAATTGGTGCAATCTATAAAAGACATTTTTATACCTGTGGCAACAGAAATCATGAGATAAGTAGAGTTCCATCTAGTGATGCAATCAAGAACTAACTCTTTACTACATGCAATATTCAAATTTCGAGAAATATCTTTAAATGTGTCTTCTTCGAGGGGTAGTCCAAAATGCAACACTAGTACTAATTTTAGCAACACCCCACTAATAACACTTAACCCTCTTTGACAATCAAATTTAAAATGCGAAAGATAACGATATGAAACAACTTGCCACCCATAAATAAATCATTTTTATCAAGTTTATCTAGTAGAAGTTGAATCATTCGATCATTAGTAGTGCTTATCAACAAGCTAATGCAGATAACTTACGCTCAAGATTAAGATCGATTAAACATCTCAATAGTACATCACAAAGTACTTGAGAAGTATGGCGAGCTTAGCTTGCACATGAATAAACCTACATAGAAAATTAATTACAAATATATTCAATAAACAAATATAATGCACTAAATATTTTATGTTAATTAGAAATAAATTTAATACCTCAAAATTTGACTGTAAGTGTCCGAGAATCATCAATAAAGTGAATAGCCATGTACCCTTTGTTTGGGAGCCACAAGTCCACATGTCGGTTGTCCAGAGTGCAACTTTACCATCAAGTACTTCCATTAAACTCACAACCTTAGCCTTTTCCATTTCATATAGCTCTATAATATCACTTTTATAGTATTGCGGATACGTTTTCCACATTGGGTTTAAGGAAGACAATACTTTTCTAAACCATTCATGCTCAACGCAACTTAGTGGGTACTCATGTATAATGATCATACGTGCAATCAATCTCCTAGTGACATCAGGATCAAAAGAATATGTCTCTACCTTCACATTTCCATGATCATCCTCAACTGTTTTTAACTTCTTTGAATAATGTGTTATCTCAATTTGTTTACGCTGAGGACATGTTTTTATGTGATCATTCAAGTGTCTTGTTCCATCTCTAGGACCTCCAACATAGTCTTTATTGAAGTGCTTACAAAAGGCTCTTATTTTTCCATTTTTTATCTTTCTTTCAAAATGTTTCCAGACCACTGACCTTAATCTTGATGTTAAATCATTATCTTTGGCGTTTTCTTCAACAACATGCACATCATCATTATGTAAACTTTCATTGTCCACTACTAGAGGAGAAACCATCCTTTAAAGCAAAAAGAAAACAACAAACGTTACAAACCACAATTCAAATAAACAAATTAAATATGAATTAAACTTTTACAAACATCAAACCATATAAAACAAAAGTAATAATAATATGGGACCACAAAAACCTTTATAAATTTATCTCATTGACTAATACAAACACATCACAAATTTTAAAACCAAATACTAGTGAAAACAAATATAATAATCATTATAATATAATAACTTCAACTAGATTGCCATATATGCAGAATAAACATAACTCTTTCAAACTATAATCTAAAACCAATCCAAAGTTGAAAGCAAATGAGATGAAGTTCTTTCCTCTTCACGCACCGCTCTTCAGCTCGATTCTGTCTGTGTTACCACCGGGCTGTGTTCAGCAGAATGGAGATGGGAGTTCAGGGAAGAGGAGGCCATCCAAGCCCAATACCACCGCCTCCTATAGGAAGGGACCCAAGTGAGGTCCATTAACTCCCGTGGAACACAAGAACAAGATGCACCATAAACTGATTGTGCTTGTGGGTTTTTTTTTCCCATCTTGGTTTCGATGACTGGGGAGTCTTTTTGTGAAAAAGCATGCTTGCTTGCATTTTTAATGGTGTATTAAAATAACTACAATGTAACAGATAATAAGCTCTTGCAGAAAAGTCAACAAAGATAAAGGATTTGCTTCAGATTTCGATGCTCAAAAAAAAAAAAAACTAGATTGCCGTATATAATATAATAATATTTAACAAATATCAATTATATGGAAAGAGGACAAAACTATGAACACTAAAAACAAAAAAGCCAAATTATGAATGTTAACTTACGATAAAAAGTGAGAATTTTGTGGATGACGTGCTAGCAAAGGTGCAGTGGGCAAGTCGTGAGTGGCTGCTTGGGAACTTTTGTGGCAGAGTGAAATTTTTGAGTAGGGCAAGGGCGTTCATCAATACTTAGGGCACAATAATTTGGGAAATTGGCTGAGTTTTGAAAGGTAACTAATTAACTATTGTTAAAAATTATTAATTTTAATTGTGACTTTTTCACTCTTTATTTTTAGTTATAATATTAATGGGATATACAGGACGGGACAAGATTTTATAATTGATCCTTCTCCCGTCCCATAAACAAAAGTAGGATTTATTTTTATCCTTATCCCATCCCATTTTAATTTGGGATGTAAAAATATGTCTCAATCCCATCCTAAACGGGACAGGATCCCGCAGGATCCCATCCCAACGGGAAAAATTACCATCCCTAGTTCGATGCGAAGTTGAAAATCGAATGGTGGCAAAAATGTTAGGTGATAGTAAGGGAAGTTGTGGGGAACCGGGACCAATCGGTGGAAAGTGTTGAAGACTACTGGGCAACTGTTGTTTGTGGCACTTTCCCCCTCACACTTTAACTCGGTTTGACCAGGTCTGAGTTCTGAGTCTCCACAACAACTCCCTCATCAGTCCCATTCCCGATTTGTCTCCACTCATCGTTCTTCGAATCACTGAACACCACGTTACTACCTAGACCGCTCGGACAAAGCGCACAGTCACCTGAATGGGTATATACCGAAGCTTACCTTGAAGAAAAAGGCATCCGCTGGAGGGATAGACTGAAACATGTTGCCTGCTATGAATTTCAAGTTGTCGGTGTCTAGCACTTCGGGAACAACTTGTGGGAGATCAAGTACCGTGCATTTTATGCCAGGAAATGCCTCGGATATGATCCTCGCAAACGATTCTGTACACCACCTACATCAACCAATGAACCTAAGCCTTGGAAAATTGGTTGGCAGTCCTTAACAATCAAGTTTGCCAGTTGAGAATCACTGGGTTTTTGGCCACGTAATCCCAAAAGACCATTCTATCATTCGCAGTTTCATACGCTGATAACTCATTGTATATGAATCACCGGCTCAAAAAATGGCATGGATTTACAAAAACTGGGCCAGTCAATGTCAAAAGGACTGGTGATAAACAGTAGGACTTGTCTTTGAGGAACAACTTGGAAGTCAATGTGAAGGCATATGCTTCTTGTTCTTGTTGCTGAGCGCTTTGAACATTTGCTGTTGAAAAGAAGTCTGTGTGAACCAACAACCTCATTAGCTTGAATAGGCCATCAGCTTTTGTAGGATTTATCTCAAGTGCTGAAACTAACTCAGGGAGAGTGATGGGCCATCCATGTTTGTGAATTACTTCCGGAATGTCAAGCTCAACTGCACAATTGAGTGAAGTTGAGCTCACATAGTTGTATATTATTTTAAACAGATGAGCTTGAGCTTTAAACAACTCTTTTGCTCCTTCATTTTGAATTGGATCCATAACTTCAGTGACTGATAGTTATGCAGAAATTTTGTTCACTACTCTTTCGCTTACTCTTTTGTGTGCGGGAATCAAAGGTGTTTTATGGCCATTCATGATCGACTTCGATCGAACTTCCATTTTCGAAATGCATTATTTGCTGTCGTTTATGGCTTTACTGGCCCAACTGACAATAACAAGGAACAATCAAGCTTTGACCAATTTATCACCGGCTACAACCGGTACAGCAAGTTAACTTGAAAGTGGAGTTATCTGCACGTGTCAATATCTCGGCGATCTACTTGTCCAATCTTTGATGTTTCTTACATTTTTTTGTAAGGTAACACTTGCCTTTATTAAATTAAAAACTAAATACCATACTATTTGTGATAAAATTCTCAATTTTGGGTTGCGTGATTATTTTTAAATACAGAATAAGATCTGTGAATAGACAACTCTGTAAAATGTGGGTTATGTGTTTATTTTTAAGGGTAGATTTAGGTGGCGGTTTATAGCCACACAAATTTCTTTTAGGATATATCGACATTTCTTAGGATAAAATGCAGACTGCGAGTTATTTCTAGACGCAGAAGGAGGTTTGCCTGTCTAAAAATGTGTTATGTTGATTATTTTCAAAATTAAAGAGTATTCTTGTTGCTGCTTTTTTTTTTCTTTTTTAATTTCTTTAGTATTTGATCTTTCTTGTTAGTATGAATATGATGTTATTTTTAAAATAATTATTGTTATCTATACTATAAAAATAAGAGAATCAATTAAACGTTTGATAATTTTTTTAAAAAAGTATTGTGAGTTTTAAAAACAGTTGTATAAATTTGGTAAATCTTACTGTTAGTGTAAGAATATAAATAATTAAATTAGAAATAATATTTAATAAAATTCATTTAAACATTTATAAATATGTACATCAAATATTTTTTATTATGTCATATAATAATTGATAACTAAGATAAATATTTTATTTTGTTGATTTGATTTTTTTATTTTGTTATCACAATATAATTAGTAATAATAATAATAATAACAATAATTTCTTTAAATTCAATGATTTTATTTCTTAATTAAAAAAGATAATTTTAGACTTTTATAATATATATGAGAATATATATGGCATTGTGTTAAGTATAAAAGTAATTATTAAAATTAAATTTTAAAAAATTATTTTTTTATTATTTTTTAAAATCTACTGTAGGGTAGGGTGATTTTACTAAAAATAATTTCTAAAGAAATTTGTTTGAACACCAAAATTAGCTTTAGCTTTTTGAAGTCAAAATCTCCCAAAAACAACCCCCTATAGGCCCTCAATTAAAATTTTGAATGACATTGATGATTGAAACCTCTCACGTCATTAGAGTTAAGAGTTTAGCTGTGGTGAGGTTGATTTCTTGTAACTATTTTAACAAAAAAATTATAATAAACTTCTGATTGAGGGTGTGTTACATATTTAATATATTAAATATTTCTTACTATAATTTATATAACATTCATATTTTAACAGTAGTGGATCGTACAAAGACACCATATGGCCTATTCTAAATATACAGAGATGAAGAAAGTAAGAAATGCTCTAAAGGTGTTCATAAAGATATTAATGATCCAAATTTACTCCTCCGAAAACATTTGAAGAAAATAAATAATGTTGAGCGGGTCTTTCTCCTTGAGAACATCAGAAGCCTTAAAAATAGAAAGGAATCAGTAAATGCCGCTAAAAAATACAACCCCTAAACATGTGCATTATTTTCATATAAAATGGCACCTCCTAGCAGCCACCTCTCTTCATCCCAATAGCAATGGCAAAATCAATGAAGCTTGTTGCCATTGTTGCCACACATGCTTCACCTCCTCCTCGCCGCTTTGCCGCAAAAAGATCCAAAGACGGTTGAAGGTTTGGTGTATTGTGACTCGTGGCGTCAAGTACAAGACCGAGCTCATGATTACATTGCAGTAATTCACAATATCAATGTACGATCAAATCTATGTTTTAGTTTCTATTTCACCAGATTTGAACTCGTGGCAAAGACAGTAGAAAGGTGCTTGAAAACCACTAGCATAATCGGTGCTATTCTTAAATGCAGAGCAACCGCTGCCTTGGAATGCAAGGAAAGTGAGGCGGGAAGTTGTGTACTCGCGAGGTTGTGGAGTGACCAGTCCCAGACTTATAAGATACCCATCGAGGGTTGTCATGCTAAATTATGCCAAGTTCGTTTGGTCAAGAGCCCTAACCCTAATGCGCCGAGATCGCTGCCGACGGACTCAAGAAGGTGCTAGATTGATCTCACCCATTGTTGATCCGATCCTGAGCTGATTCGCTATGCCAATGATCTTGGCTTCATGAAGAAGGAATCCTTGCCCGAGTGCGCTAAAGTTCTTGAAGAAATGTTCATTCATGGTTAATTAAGTCATCATTGTATTGATTGATTAATTCATCGGATTTTGCCAACTTAACAATATTTTTTTTATAATCTCATAATTATAATTTTTTCTTCAAATTAACATATCTCGTGACATAAATAGTTTTGATACCGTCAGGGACAATTTGATCACTGATTTAACTTAGAAAAGTTAACTTTAGTTAAAAGGAGAATGCAATAAAGTTAAGTCCAAAATTGAGTAATTAACCGTCAGCCCCCTGTTGTTTTAACATTTTGCACATGACGCCCACATCTTTCGACCATGTGCACCACGTCCCCATTTCTATCGACTTGCCGTCAACTGAATTGGAAAAAAGGGTAAAAAAATGATAATTAAAAGAAAAACTTTTTTTCCTTCATTTTTTTTAATCTTCTCTCTCTCTTTTCTTTTTCTTTCTCTTCTTCTTTTTTTAATATCTTTTCTCTCTCTTTTCTTTTTTCTTTTTCCTCTTCTTTGTTGGGTCTTTTTCTTCTTACTCTCCTTTTTTCTCTATTTTCTTTTTTCTTTCTTTTTTATCCTTTCACTACTGCTGCCTATCGGTGTGATCTGACACCTTCTTGAATCGACAACAACAAAATGCTGCGGGATCTGCCACAGCTCGAAACTGTCGCGTCCATTGCTGCATGAAACTACCGACGCCACGGCTTGAAGCTGCCGCATCCCAGCCCCCTCTATAATTTAACTTAGGGTTTGATATCTTTAGTTTTAGGGTTTTTGACTTTTTTGTTTCTTTATGTTAAATTTTCTTGGTTTGGGTTTCCTCTGTAACAAATACAAAAAATCTAAGAAATACAATTGTTATCAAAATTAATTAAATAAGCTCTTTATCGTGTATCAGCGTTAGACTGCCGTTTGCTCTATTGATGCAATTACAATAATGGCCTTTTCCGCACAATACTAGAGCACCATTTTCTGAAGAGGTGAAAGGATGAGAAGAAGAAGAAGCATTAATATTGGTGTTCTTTTCTAACATGGGCTTAAAATTTTGCTTGACTAGCAAAGTGGTGGTGATGCAGGAATAATGACCTTTGTTTTTCAGCGTTGCTGATAAAAGAACAAAATGAGTGGAGAGGAAGCGGGGAAGAGAAAAAGTAAAGAAAAAAGTGTTTTTTTTTTCTCACTTTAAATTCTTTTGAGAGAGAGAACGAGGAGAGGGAAAAGAAGCAAAAGCTCTTGCTTTCTGGCTTCTGTTTCTGCAATCAGCTTTCTTATTCTTGCAATTACATTATTGCCCTTAGCAACCAAACGGTGACGTAACGCTAATACACGGTCAGGGGTGCTATATGTCCATATATGCATACGTTCTCTCTAAGTGTAGTAAGGACAAACCTCAAGAGAGGTATCAAAAAATAACCCTATGATGAAATAAGAAAAAATTATTTCAATATAATTTTAAAAAATATATAAAAATAGATATTATTATATTTAATTTTTATTCTTCAAGTAAATTTAATAAGTTGTAAGGGGTATTTTAGTTAGTTACACACTCAATGCAATTCAAAGTAGGGTAGTATGGTCTTTTAGGTTAATGACAACCTAAACAGTTAGAATTAACGATTTTTGATTTAAAATGAGGTGCAAAGGCACATGGTCGAAAGAGGTAGTGGTCGGTGTAAAATATCGAAACAGCTGGGGGCTGGCACTAAATTACCCTAAAAAATTACAACGTATTTTTTCCCGTTAATGTTGTTTGACAGTACTTAAAAAACAACACAAAATGGATCAATACTAATTTAATGTAGAAATGGATGTGCCATTGTGACTTAATTATAAAAGGAATTGATACAATGATCAGCTTTGAATGTGTTATCTCTTTATCCAATGTGCTTGGAATTCTTCTTTATTGATTTGTTTTTTTTTAGCGACCAAACTAGGTTAATTCATGGTGTCCTATTTGACACAATTCGTGCCTTTATGTGATGCGTCTCACTTTTTCTTAACAAGAACCGCTAAGAGGTGTGCGGCTCCACATTTAGGGTGTATTTATTTCTTAGAATAAGGAATGAGAATCAAAGTTATATTTACTTGACAAAATTGAATTTCAGAATGGAAATAAATTATGTGGATCCCACATAATTTGAGAATAAATAATGGGAATCTCATTCCCATGGAGGGTAGGGAATGAAAATGTGAGAATCGGAATAAAAGATGAATTTACTTTTGTACCATTCTAATTATTAATTTATTAATATTATCATTATTAACAATAAAAATAATCGTTAATAAAAATAATTATTATTATTTTATTTATAATAATTAAAAATAATTAAAACAATAAAGTTAATAAAATTTAATAATAATAAATGTTAATAATGATAATATTAATAAAAATAACGATAACAATAATTACTAATAAATAAAATAATAAAGTTAATAAAATTTTTTAATAATAACACTAATAATAATAATAAATGTTAATAATGATAATATTAATAAAAATAACGATAATAATAATTAATAATAACTAAAATAATAAAGTTAATAATAATAATAAATGTTAATAATGATAATATTAATAAAAATAATAATAACAATAATTAATTGTAACTAAAATAATAAAGTTAATAAAATTTATTATTAATAATAATAATATCTATAATAATTATTAACATTTATTATTATTATTAATTTTATTTTTAATTAATATTATTTTTATAATAATATTTATACATGTATCTAGTTAATGAAAATTACATTATTTACTATTGCGGGTATTTTAATAAATTAATTCTCATTCTCATTCTTTGTTCTTATTTATTTTACCAAGTAAGTACATCAATGATATTCCAACACATTCTCATTCTTATTTATTTTTGTCAAGTAAACATTAGAATCTCATTCCTATTCCTTATTCTTATTCTAGCCCATTCTCATTCTCAGTTCATTCCCATTCTAACTCATTCCTAATTCATAAAATAAACACATCATTAAAAAAATTCTTTGAGACTATATGTGTGCATTTAGCCTAAGAGCGTTGCAAATCCAAACAAATTAAGGAGATAATTAATCTCCGCTGCCTCAGAGCAAGTAAAGCTTTAGGAGTCCATCCGGTGATCCCATCGGGTGCGCAGCAGTAGTGATATACTGCCTGGGATGAATCTCACTTCGATGACCCAAACCCCAAGATTTTTTAACTGTCACGTGCCTTTCTAGCTTGTCCGAACTCGAACCCTTATCCTTTAGACGAGTTGGCGGGGCCGCCTTTTCCAGCCTATCCCGGCCGTGTATTTGATTCTCCGGGGGAATAGGGTCAAACTCTCTCATGTCACAGCACAATTATTTGATCATGAAAGATTTGTCGCCCAGCTCTTTAACGTCAATCATTCAACGAATTATTAATAGGAAATTTATTTTATATTTATAAGATAATAAAATTTATCATATATTGTAAATCATGATGAATTCCACCAAATGGTGCTCTCCCCATTTTCACTTAATGCTCTCTCCATTTTCTCTTAATGCTCTCTCCATTTTCTCTTATTGCTCTTCCCATTATTAATTTTATAATTAATAATGGTGAATTATTCCACCTTGTAATGCCTATAAATAGCATTCATTTGCTAATGAATGAAGAACTTGGAAATGAACTTATTTTCCTTTGCTATTGATTTCCTTTGAAAATCTCTACACTTTGAATTTCTTGCTCAAGCTATTTTGCTTGTTTTCTTCATTCTCCATTTCAGTATTTCTTACTTAGAAATCATTATCAAATAATTACTTACATAATAATATCTATTATCTCCAATTTCATAACACGTTATCAAGACAAGTATGGAAGTATTCTATCCATTTACGCTTTTATTTTTTTCTACGCATTTATTTAAAAAAAAATTCCTATAAGTAATACTTATTATTCATATTTTTTCTTTCAATATTTATTATACTAATCTCTTTTTATTTGTTTGTGATAATGTCTCACTTGACAAAATTGGAGTTTAATGCTTTGGATATATCCGCGATAATTATTTATCCCGATCCTAGATGTCAAATTCATCTCGATGCTACATGGGGCTTAGTGACACGATAAAAATAATAATGACTCATCCACTCAAGATCGAGCTAAAGCCATGATTTTTCTAGATCATCTCCACCAATCACTTAAAATGGAATATCTCACTATAAAAGATCCATATGTTCTGTGGAGCAGTTTGTATGAAAGATATGGTCATTTAAGGTCATTTATTCTTCCTAATGCTCGTAGTGAATGGAATGCTCTCATGCTACAAGACTTTCAGTCAGTATATGAATATAATTCTGCATTATACAGAATTACCTCACAATTAAAATTGTGTGGAGAAAATATTACTGATGAGGATATGTTGGAAAAAATATTTACAACATTTCATGCTTCCAACATGGTTTTACAACAGCAATATAGAGCTCACAAGATACAAAATATTCCGACTTGATTGCATGCCTTCGTGGCGTAAAAGAATAATGAGTTATTAATGAAAATCATCAAGCCCATCCCATCGGTGCAAAACCAATTTTGAACAAATTGCCTCACATGATCGTGAAGACAATTATGAAATGGTCGTGGGTATAATCGTGGTCGTAGAAATAGTCGTGGCCGTGGTCGTGGCTATTATCGAGGTCGAGGACATAATCATTATTATCGACCTCGTGGTGGATATAAGAACCACAAAAAGGGAAAAAATGAGGATCAACATATTACTAAAGAAAACACTTGTGATAGATGTGGAATGTCTGGTCATTTTTGGAGACAATGTCGCATTCTGACATCGTGTGGATATGTTTCAGGCATCCTTAAAATCAAAAGGAAAGAATATTGAAACAAATTATGTTGATGACTCGGATCCAGTGGATATTACACATCTTGATGTTTCGGATTTCTTTGAAGATAAAGATGGAAAAATTGATCACTTGATTGGTGATGGAAATGTTCATCACATTTAAAATTCTACTTGTGCTTTATGTTTTCTCATGTAATTTTTATTTTTATTTTCATGTTATCTAATATGTATTTTCCTTTTCTTTTGTTTTTATCTAAGGATATGGATTTCAATAAAATGTTTGATGGAGAAATATGTTTGGCTGATAGTGCAACTACGCATACGATTCTTCGAAACAAAAGGTATTTTTTAAATATAAATCTAATTAAGGCAAATGTGAATACAATATCAGGTCCAAGATCTTATCAAGGCACCGAAGAGCAATGATCATATTATCAAAATGTACGAAATTGGATATTTATAATGCTCAGAATTCACCAAAATCAAAAGAAATTTACTTGGTTTTAAAGACATTCGTCGTAATAATTTTCATATAGAAACAAAGGATGAGAATAATGTAGAATATCTATGCATTACTTCTAATATGTCTGGAAAGAAAGAGATATTAGAAAAGCTTCCAACTTTCTCATCTGGCTTATATTATACGACGATAAAATCAATGGAAAGTTACGCAGTCATAAAAGATAAAATACATGATCCAAAATCTTTTATACTTTGGCATAACCGTCTTGGTCACCTGGATCAACAATGATGCGTAGAATTATTGAAAATTCTCATGGACATCCATTGAAAGATTTAAAAATTTTATTGTCAAATGAGAATAGTTGCACTGCCTGTTCACAAGGAAAATTGGTAGTTAGACCATCACCCAGTAAAATTAATTCTGAATCTCCATCATTTTTACAAAGAATTCAAGGAGATATCTGTGGGCCTATTCACCCACCAAGTGGACCATTTCGTTATTTCATGGTTTTGATTGATGCATCTGCACGATGGTCACATGTTTGTTTATTATCTACACATAACGCTGCATTTGCAAGATTACTGCAGATAATCGTTACGTACAATTTCCAGATTATCCAACAAGACCATACGTCTAGATAATGCTGGTGAGTTTACTTCTAAAATATTTGATGATTACTGCATGACAGTTGGGATTGATATAGAGCACCCAGTACCACATGTACATACTCAGAATGGATTAGCAGAATCTCTTATCAAACGTCTTCAGGTAATTACCAGAACTTTATTATTACGAAGTCAATTACCTATTTCGACATGGGGACATGTTATTTTGCACGGCATTAATCCGCTGAGGCCCATCGCCTATCATAAATATTCCTCATTACAATTGGTATTGGGACATCAACTGATTTATCCCATTTACGCATTTTTGGTCATAAGACAAGTGCCAATTGCGCCCCCACAACGCATTAAATGGGACCCCAACGACGTTTTGGGAATTTATGTGGATTTGACTCACCATCCATTATCGATATCTCAACCATTGATTGGTGATGTATTTACCGCACGATTTGCGGATTGTCATTTGACGAGACAAATTTTCCTCCATTAGAGAAAGAAAAATGTTCATGAGGTTAGGCATGATCCTCAATGGAAAGTGACCCATCTATCTCATTTAGATCCACGCACATCTCAAAGTGAATATGAAGGCGATAGTTCATTTGCAACAAATTGCGGAACAATTGCCGATGCATTTACGATGCAAAGAAAAGTAACTAAATCATATATACCACCAGAATATACCCTACGGGGTCATTGTACCTAAAGAACAATTAATGAAAAGTGCCGAGGAATTATCTGTCACGCCGTAAGCGGTAGACCAATTGGTTCAAAAGATAGGTTCCGAGAAAGAAGAATGATTAAATGTTGTTCTCGCAAATGATGATAATAATCTAAAAGAACAAATTGCTTCAGAAAAGCAATTAGTCTCTGAAAAGACTAGAAGGCCTGATAATACACAAACTCTTCATGAAGAACAAAGCCTTGAAAAGGCACATGAATCCAGAAATAGTGAGATTTCTGTTGATCATACTCATGAGATTTCTGTTGATCATACTCATGAGATTTCTGTTGACCATACTGATGGTAATATTGTCATCAATGATGTGTTTACGTTTACAGTAGCTATTGATATTATAAATGATCATGATCCGCAAACTATTGATGAATGTAGACTGAGGCATGATTGGCTTAAATGGAAAGAAGCAATCCGCATGAGTTGACTTTTAGCCAACGTGAAGTATTTGGACCTATAGTCCAAACACCCAAGGATGTCAAACTTGGGTACAAATGGGTATTCAGACGGAAACGAATGAAATGATGGGTTGTAAAGATATAAAGCACGACTTGTTGCACAAGGCTTCTCGAGACCGGTATTGATTATAATGAGACATACTCTCCCATGTGCAATTACGCTTCGATTTTTAATTGGTTCACGTATCGTAAAAACTTGATATGCGTCTCATGGATGTGGTGACAGCTTATTTATATGGGTCACTTGATACAGATATATATATGAAAATCCCTGAAGGATTTAAAATGCCAGAATCACATCGTGGCTTGTATTCAATAAAGCTACAAAAATCTTTATATGGATTAAAACAATCTGGACGCATGTGGTATAATCGCCTCAGTGAATACTTGATAAAAATAGGATATGTTAATGATCCTATCTCGTCATGTGTTTTTATCAAGCAATCAAAACTGGAATTGCTATTGTCGCAGCTTTACGTTGACGATTTGAATTTAATAGAACTCATGAAGAGCTCCAAAAGACATTGCTTGAAAATGAATTTGAAATGAAAGATTTGGGGAAAACTAGGTATTGTCTCGCCCGAGCATCGAGCACTCTAATAATGGTATATTTATCCATCACCAACTTATAATCGAGAAAATTTTGAAACGCTTCAACATGGATAAAGCTTACCCATTGAGTTCTAATGGTAGTTCGGTCTCTTGATCCCAAAAAGGATCCATTTCGTAAAGAAGACGATGAGCAGATACTTGGTCCTCAAGTACCATATCTAAATGCAATTGGTGCTCACGATGTATTTAGCACAATGTACTAGACCGTACATTGCATTTTCTCGTTAACTTGGCTCGATTCACCTGAACCAACTAGAAGACATTGAATGGTGTCAAACACATTTTTCGTTATCTTCAAGGAACAATTGATTTAGGTTTATTTTATTCTAACGAACTAACGAAAATCCAGTCTTATCAAGTTACTTGATGCATGTTATTTATCTGATCCCCATAAAGCTCGTTCACAAACGGGATATGTTTTTACTTTCAATGGTACTGCAATTTCTTGGAAGTCTACAAAACAGACTCTCGTTGCAACATCCTCCAACCATTCTGAAATTCTTGCACTACATGAAGCCAGTCGAGAATGCATATGGTTGAGATCTGTAATCCATCATATTCAAAGTACGTGTAGAATATCTTCAAGTTCAGATATCCCAACAGTGATATATGAAGATAATGCTGCATGTATAGCTCAACTTAGAGGAGGATACATTAAAGGGGACAGAACAAAACATATTTCACCGAAATTCTTCTACACTCATGAGCTCCAAGAGAACAAGAAGATTGATATCAAACAGATACGTTCCACTGATAATTTAGCTGACCTATTTACGAAAGCTCTACCTACATCTACATTTGAGAAAATAATATATGGCATTGGCATGCGTCGCTTCAATAAACTATCAGAATAATACACGCCATCGTGAGGAGCACTCATATGAGGAGTGAATTTGACATACATACTTTTTTTTTCCTTTTGACCGTGTTTTCCCACCGGGTTTTACCGCAAAGGTTTTTAATGAGGCAGCTTTAAAATCACATCCATCGATCGTGAGGGAGCATATCTAGTAAATAATTGGTGAATCCAAGGAGGAGTATTGTAAATCATGATGAATTCCACCAAATGGTGCTCTCCCATTTTCACTTAACGCCTCTCCATTTTCTCTTAATGCCTTCCATTTTCTCTTATTGCTCTTCCCATTATTAATTTTATAATTAATAATGGTGAATTATTCCACCTTGTAATGCCTATAAATAGCATTCATTTGCTAATGAATGAAGAACTTGGAAATGAACTTATTTTCCTTTGCTATTGATTTCCTTTGAAAATCTCTACACTTTGAATTTCTTGCTCAAGCTATTTTGCTTGTTTTCTTCATTCTCCATTTGAGTATTTCGTACTTAGAAATCATTATCAAATAATTACTTACATAATAATATCTATTATCTCCAATTTCATAACATCATAAATATTATGGTTGTGTGTGGTGATATTTTATCTTAAATGTAAGGTAGGAAACCTTATTAATAAAATATCGGGGAGCTGATGTTCTTATCGTCTTGATTGCGCGTTTCCAATCTGCAACTTTCCTTTGGCTTTTCATTGCTCGACCTACCTTTTTTTTTTTTTTAAAGAAAATACTGTATAACTTTTTACAACATTAATAATCTTTTTTTTTTATTCTCTATTGCTTTTATGGGTCATGATCTCCGCCAATGATTTTAAAGAATTAAAAGTAATCAATTATATGGGTAATAGGTGCATTCCTTGTCTTTTTAACCTTTAAATGAAAATTATTCTTTTAATTATTTGCAGAATTTTTTTAAAAGTTCTTTGTAATAAAGAAATATTAATCTCGTGAAAACAACTTTTATAAATTGAAATATAATTTTTTATTTAAAACTTTTTTTCCAATTTTTACTTGTATTTTTTTTAAACGTTAACTATATGAATACTAAATAGATTTTATTTTTAGATACTGTAATTTAAAAACTTAATATAAATTAATCATGAGTGACGTATCAAGAAATTTATGCTAATATATTAACTCATTTGGAATAAAATTAGGAATGAATTAACATATGAGCATGAATTTATGTATGTGATATCTGATGCAAATATAATATTGCAGCAATATTAGCAAAACTTATTTTATTTATAGTTGAATAGAGAAAGTTAAAGAAGTTGTAATTTTTTATATTACTATCACATAAAAAGATATATTTTAGTGGGTTCTCTATTTTAGTTAATTTGTCAAATTTCTCAATCTAATCTTCTTTAACTGGAAAAATTCTTTTTACCTAATAAATTTTAATATTTTAATTAATTTTGATTAACTGCTAGGTTAGGAGTGCCTTCAATTTCTCTTAGGTCAATATTTTTTTCTTTTTAATGTGCTCCAAGCTCATTATAAAAGAATTTAATAAAAAGAATTTGGGCACCTTAACAAAAAATTACTTGTAGTTTAGTGGCAAAGGTACAATTAAGTAGTTTTGAAAATTTAGTTAAAATCTCAATAGTCATATAATTTTTTTAGATATTTTGCGGAGATTATGTACAACATGATATTTTCACAAATATAGTCATAACGAGCTCTATGGTTCAAAATAAATAATAGATTACAGTCATTTTTTAAAATTTAAAAGAAAATTATAGAATTTGAATTTGTGAGACAGTAATTGTGTTTAAATGAACAGTAAAAAAAGTTAAGTATCCCAAATTAATCAAAATTTATGATATTTAATTAAATATGTTTAAGTGAATAGTAAAAATAATTTAACAACCTAAATTAAATTAAAATTTTTTTATAATTAAATCCCATTCCCAATTTAAGTGTTGGGTCTGCCATTAATTGCGAACCATTTGATTTCATTCAATGGTTCACTTTTTATTCCACTATTGACACTAAATTTTTAGCCCAACACCATTAATAACTATATTTTAGCTTTTTACATGTGCACGAAGTAATTTTTATTTATTTATTATTGAATGTGCTTTCAATGATAGTTGATGGTAAGGATAGAATTTAAATTTTTGAGATCATTTGTTTAAGTGAATAGTAAAAAAATTAAGTATCCTAAATTAAATTAAGTTTTTTTCAATTCAGCACTCCCAATTTAAGTGTTTGAGTTCATCGCTGACTTTAAATCATTGTTCAATGGTTAGCTTTTATCCTACTATTGATACTGAAGTTTTAGTCCACCACTATTGATAACTATGTTTTAGTTTTTCACAATTGCATGAAGCTATCTTCTTTTTCATTATCAAATGTGCTTTTCAATGGTAATTGAAGGTATGGGTAGAATTTGAACTTTTGAGATTTTAAATGTATTTAAGTGAACAATAAAAAAATCAGTATCCTAAAATAAATTAAAATTTTTTGAATTAAATGGTTTACTTTTATCTCATTATTGTAATTTAAGATCAACACCATTAATAATTACATTTTACCTTTTCATACATTCATGAAGCTATCTTATTATTATTATTAATATTGAATATGCTTTTCAATAATAGTTGATGTTAAATTAATATAGAATTTGAATTTTTGAGATCTTAAATGTGCTTAAGTGAATATTGAAAAAAAAAAGTTAAGTAACTTAAATTAAAATATAATTTTTTCAATTCAACACACACCCATTTAGATGTCTGGTCCACTATTGACTTTGACTCCTTTGGACTTATTCAATGATTCACTTTTATTCTAATATTGATACTGAAATTTTGGCCCACCATCATTAATAACCATGTAGTGTATGTTTCAATATTTTACAAGCTATCTTTTTTTTCATTATTGAATGTTCTTTTCAATGATAATTGATGGTGAGGATATAATTTGAATTTTTGATACTTTAAATGTACTTAAGTGAAAAAAAAATTAAGTATCTCAATTTAAATTAAAATTTTTTTATTTAAACCCTCTTAACTTAAAAGTCTAAATCGATTACGAACCATTTGATCTCATTTAACAGTTCACTTTTATGTCAGTATTGATATTGAAATTTTACACCAATTTATTAATAATTACACTTCAACCTTTTACATGTGTATGAAGTTATCTTTTTTTTTTTTAAAAAAAAAATTGTATATGCTTTTCAATAATAGATGATGTTAAGTGTGGAATTTAGATTTTTGAGACTTTAAATGTGTTTAAGCAAAAGTAAAAAAATTAAGTATCCAAATTAAATTAAATTATTTTCAATTAAGCCCTCTAATTTAAATGCCTAGACTTGTCACCAACTATCAACCATTTGATCTCATTCAATGGTACACTTTTATCGTACTATTGACACTCAAGTTTTGGGCTAGCACAATTAGTATCTACCTTTCAACTTTTTACATGTGAATGAAGTTACCTTCTTTTTTATTATTAAATGTGCTTTTCAGTGGCAGCTGATAATAAGGATGAAATTTGAATTTTTGAAACTTTAAATGTTTTTAAATGAACAGTAAAAAAATTATCTAAGTTAAATTAAAATTTTTTGAATTAAACACTCTTTAATTTAAGTGTTTGAATCTGTCACTGATTATGAGCCATTTAATCTCATTCAATGGTTCTTTTATCTCACCATTGATATTGAAGTTTTAGCCTAGCACCATTGATTACTAGGTTTAAGCTTTTTACATGTGCATGAAGCCATCTTTTTTTTCATTATTGAATGTGCTTTTCAATGATAGTTGATGGTAAGACGAGAAGTTAAATTTTTGAGATTTTAGATGTGTTTAAGTGAAAAGTAAAAATAAATAAATAAATAAATATCCCTAATTAAATCAAAGTTTGGGTAACTTGTTTAAATGTGTTTAATTTAGTAGAAAAAAATTAAGTATTTTAAATTAAATTAAATTTTTTTAATTAAGGCCCCTTTATTCATCACTAAATTTATGAACCATTTGATCTCGTTTGATGGTTCTCTTTTGTCCCACTATTGATATTGAAGTTTTAAGCCAGCAACATTGCTAACTACATTTCAACTTTTGATACGTGCATAAAGCTACTTTCTTTTTCATCGTCCAATGTGATTTCCAACGTTAGCTGATGGCAAGGGTAGAATGTGACTAATAATTTGTATTGATGAAATTAATATCCATACGAGTTCTCTTGCTATAAATACTTGTGGGATCGTTTAACTTTGCATAAGTTTTAGTTGAAGAAGAAGAAACAAATGCAGCACAACAGTTGCAAAATGTTTCTTGTGTAAAATATGAGAAAGCTTCCACAGTTTTATCTGCATTCCGCTATTGCCCAAATTGTTTCAGCTTTGTGTAAAATATAAGTCTCTTTCTCAGTTTCATTTTCAACGCTTTGCTCATTCCTAGAACGGTTTCTTCTCTGCATCTTTTGTCTTTGATTCCTGAGAATTCATCTAAGACCTTTTCCCTTAGTTACAGTACCAAAAATTTCCATGGAAAATTCTACAAATCCTTCGGTTGCAGCAGACGAGAAAGCCAAAGAGGATCAAGAATTGTTCTTGACTCAGCTTCCAAAAGTGAAAATCTGCAATGGTTTTGATCTTTTTCAATACCAAGCATTTTGGTGCCCATCCATAGCCATTAATGGTGTTATCTCCTTCCAAAAGCACTTCCAAGCAGAAGAAAGTGATATAATACTAGTCCCTTATCCGAAATCAGGCACCACTTGGCTCAAGACCCTTACATTTTCCATTGTGAACCGTTCACGTTATGCAATTGAAAATAGCCCCTTGCTTACTACCTCCCCTCATCATCTTATACCTTTCGTTGAGCTTAACCGCTATCACAATAATAACAAATCTCTGGATCTTGAATGCTTTTCGAGTTCGACAAGAAGGATGTTTTCAACGCACGTCCCATATGCTTCACTACCAAGTTCCATTCTGAGTTCTAATTGTCGAATTGTGTACATTTGCAGGAACCCTTTGGACCAATTCATCTCAGAATGGCAATTCATAGCGAGACGCAACAGCTCTGATCTTGATCTAGATGATGCTTTTGAGAGGGCTTGTAATGGAATCCAAAATTTTGGACCCATTTGGGATCATGTGTTGGGTTATTGGAAGGCTAGCAAAGAACAACCTGATAAGATACTGTTCTTGAAATATGAAGACCTCAAAGAAGATGTTACCTTTTACATTAAGAGAATGGCCGATTTCTTGGGATGTCCTTTCTCTGAAGATGAAGTCACGCAAGGTGTGGTACAAGAAATCGCCAAACTTTGCAGTTTTGATAACATCAAAAATTTGGAAGTCATGAAAAGTGGTAGGGTGAACGGGACAGGGACTAAAAATTCTCTCTTCTTAAGGAAAGGTGAAGTTGGGGATTGGAAAAATTATTTAACCCCTTCAATGTCTCAACGTCTGCAGGAAATTGTGGAAGAAAAGTTGGTTGGTTCCGGGCTGACCTTTAAAACATCTTTGGAAGAACCACAGAATTAATATTGAGTGAAGTTGATGATGTTCAAATCCACTATTGAGTTTAGTCTTGTTTTGGGATTAAGCTTGTTTGATATGTTTCAATCTTTGTTTCTTCAAATGTGTGAACGAGTTTCGATTTTTTTTGACCCCTTGAATTCCGAATAAATCTACAGTGTTGATTGTGCTGTGATCATTTTTATCTGAACGGTTAGGTTTGAAAATATGTTCGTTCCCCAATCTGCCATACTTCAATCTACTTGCCTGCAAATTCGATCTTGATTCAGCGTCAGTTTGTTAATGTTACAATTTTTAAAATAATTTTTATCAGATGTGATGTAGAAATAACAAGTACTGAAGAAAATTAATTAAATATTTAATAAAATTTATTTTTATATTTATAAATATACATATAATATATTTTTAATTGTGTATATATAATATTTAAATATTAAAATAAATATTTTATATTATTAATTTTATTTTTTTATTAAAATATAATTGGTAATAATAATAATTTATTTAAAATTAATGATTTTGTTTCTTAATTAATAAGAATAATTGTGGATTTTTATAATATATATGAGGATATGTATATAATTTTATTAATTATAAAAATAATTTATAAAATTAGATTTTAAAAGGTGATTCTTTCTTCACTTTTCAATATTTATTGTATGATGAATTGATTTTATTAAAAGTAATTTTTAAATAAATTTAACAAACGTTAAAATTTACTATTAATTTTTTAAAACTACTTTTGAACCTCCTAAAAACAATTATAAGTAAGGTGGCGTTTGTTTTTTAACTTAATGACTTAAAATGACTTAACTTAATTAATTAAGTTAATTAGAAGTGTTTATTTTTATAACTTAATGAGACTTTTTAGATAATTTTGACTTAATAAAATAAGCCAATTTTTTTGGCTTTTTATTGAATGGAGAAATCTGAATTAAGTCAGTTACTTTTTAATGTAAAAAATATCCTTGCTTTATAATTTATTTTTCATGTAAATCCCAAAATTCACCCATAGACATTTATCCCACATAATAATCTCATCATTATTTTTTTGGCCATCATGGATTCCCTCCTTACTTTGCTTCTCTCATCTAGTTCTTGAATCTCCCATTAATATATTATTTTACTTATAAGTATTAAAATATTGTGGTATTTAATATATTATTTATTTAACATTCAAATTTAATAAGGATATAAATGTAAAAGTACATATATTTAGTTTTTTAAGATGAAAAAAAAACAACTTAATACTTATTTTCTGAGATTCAGACGAAAAAATAAACATATTATTCAGATTCAGACTAATTCAGGTCTATTCAGATTTCAGACAAAAAAAACAAACGCCACCTAAGTCTTAGTTATATCTATGTTTGAAATAGCAATCAAATATCAATAACAAAAGTCTTTTAAAAAAAAAATCAATAACAAAAGAATCTAACGATCAGATGCAGATAGTACAATGATTCCCCATCCATCAAACGTGTGCGAGTGCGACAGTTAAAAATTTATTTGCCAAATGGGTCTCCAAACTTAAAACAAGTCTATAATTATTTTTTTTATTATATAAGACTATTGCTCGAACTACAGCTCATATTACATAAGATTATAACTGATATTTACAAATCAGACTATTACTGGGATTAACTATAATATTGATGCTAATAGAACTCTGTCCATATTTTTAATTCTCACTAATATTCGAGAGATGTCTATTCCACTCACTCATGGGTAAGAAAAAAGACTGTCTTCACTCAATATAATTGAGGAAAAAAATATCCCTACAATGCATTTGTGGGGTTTGAACTGCTACCCCCACACAATATAACAAACACCAAAATTTACTATTTGTTATGAATTTATTAAAATAAATGTGGATGTTTATAATATACATCTCTTAGTCTCCCCACTATTTCCCATTAGCAACCTTTAGTTTCCTTATAACCCCCACTATCTCACAAGGAATTATGATCCATAATTTTTCATTAATTTTATGGGGTGATTATGTAACTATAAAAGGAGAGCTCATCTCTTTATTTTGTACACACAATTGGAATGAATAAAATCACTTTATAATAATATTACTATCTCATTTTATTCTTTATCTTGTGTTGCTTCTTGTTACTTCTTTATTTGTGTTGCTTCTTGTTACTTCTTTATTTGTGTTGCTAGCTAATTACTTTTCTAACACGTTATCAGCACGAGTCTCAAGCCATTAAGAGGTAATATGATAGTATCTCTCCTTTGATCTTACTCGAGAAAGTATAAATTAAATTATCTTCATTTGTCTAAATCATATGCATATGTTGCTTACATATTTCTATAATTTAAGAATAATAGATCTATGAAGTCGTTTCTTACTTAATTTATTAACGATTACATATATTTTATCTAATGTTCTATTTATTGGTATTGTTATTGTTTGATTTTTCTTATTATAATATTCAATTACTATTATATATTTCCATTCTTGAATTTTAAAAAAATTCATCCTAAAGTGTGAATATTATAATATATAATGAAAGAAAACTAAGAATGCATCCTTGAAGGATTGTACTATACATAATGAAGATTTTCTTTCAAAATATGTTCCTGAAGAACTATTCCAAAATTATGATTTATTCTTCAATATTTTGTTCATAAAGCATTCACTATATAGGTGTATATTTTAAATGTCCCAAAGGACTATACAAATATATTATAAGTTCATGTATATGTCACGTAAGACTATATGCAAATTTTCTTCTCTATATCTCCCAGAATGAATTACAAAATGAATATATATAAATAGCGCATAATTGTTTCCTTGAAAAAACTTTAAGGAAAAAATATGACAATAAAAAATATTTGAGTAATAAATGAGTTCATTAAAAAAATTATTCGTTTTCGATTTTAACAACTTCATGACTTCATTGACTCATTGTTTAGTTTTCAATTTCTTAGACTTTTAGTGATAGATATTTGCATGCTTATTTTATATTAGATAATTTTCAGCAATAGTTTGATATGATAAAATATAGGAATGAGTTGTAAATGGCATATATATGTACTTGAACTTTTAAATTGGTCCCTATGTTTTTATTGAATTCTTGATGAATGATTTTTTTATTATTATCTTGAATTATTAAAGTCTTATTAATATTCATATGTTTGACATCATGAATAGTACTAAAATAATTTTATGGAAGAAATCAATTCCTGAAGAATTCCAAAAGATTATGATTTTCCTTCATGATCATCTCCCTGAAGGAGCTAAAAATTCATATATATATTAGAGGGTATGATTTTGTACCGCACATATGCTCCTGCAGTAGCAAAATTAAGAGTGCCAATTCATATGTTTTCTTTTATTAAAAGAAAAAAGTATGAATTTTTTATTAAAAGGAAAATTATGACCATAGATCTGATTATAAAAGATTAACATGTGAATATTATACCACTAGAAGTGGTTTGAAATTGAATCAATATCGACGATGAACCAGAAGTTCAAATCCAAAATATTCATAAATTTAGCGTAGTAAATTTTCTATGCAAGCTTAATAATTTTATGAAACTTCTCCTATGATTAGGGAGAGCAATGTGATTTACACTTGGTGAATAATGAAGATAAATTTTTGGTGGATAGTGCAACAATGCACACAATTCTGCAAAATAAAAAATATTTCCACAATTCAAAATTAGCTAAGGCTAATGTTACTATAATATCTGGTTCTGCTAATTTAATTGAAGGCTCCGGAAGAGCTAATAACATGTTACCAAATGGTACAAAATTACAAATATATGATGCTTTATACTCAAGCAGATCTACCAGAAATCTACTTAGTTTCAAGGATATTCGTCAAAATGGATACCCGTTGAAACATCTAGTGAAGGTAATTCTGAATTTCTTTGCATTATTTCAAATATTTCATGCCAGAAGCATGTATGAGAAAAACTATATTCTCTTTCTTCTAGGTTGTATTATACAAATATAAGAACAATAGAGATAAATGTTACAATAAACTAGAAGTTCTCTAATCCAAAGATTTTTTAACTTTGACATGATCGACTTGGGTATCTTGGATCAATCATGATGCATTGTATTATAAAAAATTCACATGGACATCAATTAAAGAACCAGAAGATTCTTTTGAATTTTATTATTTTTGAATAACTAATAACGTTGAAATTCAATTATTTTCTTATTTTTTTTACTTAAAGTCTAGCCTGCATATATTTTAAAATGACGACCAAAATGTAAGGAAAAAATGAAATACATAGTTTTTATAATTATTTATTTAATATTTTATTTTAGTAATATCATGCTAGTTTTATTTGAAGCTAATTTATTAATTGAAATTTATTTAATATGAAGTTATTAATCATCTCACTCCTTAAATTAAAAAAATAAAGAGTTAGATATTAATATTTAGTTTTATGTCAAATTTTTTAACTTGAGACAGCCTACCCGTTTATTAATTATTTAAATTCTTTATAAATTTGAAACAATCTGAATTTATATGTCAAAATTTTGAAACATTTAAGTTTTTAGAATTTCAGTATACAACAGGGAGTTTAGGGTTAATTACCAACCCATAGCATCCTAACGGTCAATCCCTCTCTCCCTCTATATATATATCTAACGGGGACGCGCTAAAATGATCACCGACTCTCAGCTTCCTTTATAAACACAACTCGCTTGTTTTGTGCTGTATTTGCACGCAACTCTCTTTTGAATTTCGATGAAAATGGCGCCAGGAAAGGGAAAATCGAAAATCGAAATCAAGAAAATAGAGAAGCAAAGAGCGAGAATGGTTACTTTCTCAAAACGACGACAAGGTCTCTTCAAAAAAGCCGAAGAGTACGCTAACATCACCGGCTCTCAAATCGCCGTTCTTGTTTTCTCACCGGCCGGCAACCCGTACGTTCATGGGTCACCTTCATTTGACGCCGTTATTGACAAATTCTTGAGCGTTAACGGCGGCGCAAGCAGCAGTGGCCAAGTGGGTGCCCATCACGATGAAGTTGAGATTGATTGCTTGATTTGTCCTCCAGAACCATCACAATGAAGCCGATGCGTGCCGCGGATTCTTGATGGTTCTGGAGGACAAGATCAAACGGTGTCGGAGTGCGGAGGATTTGTTGGCGGTGAAGGCGGAGTTGGAGGAAGTGAGAGTGAAGGTTTTGCGGAAACTTAAGCATATTGAAGAAGACGAATTCGTCACTTCTTTACTCAATTGTTGATTCAATTTTGATGGTGGACATTAATTAAATTAGGGTTTGATTTCGATCAACTGATAGTTGATCAAGATTCGATTTTTTTTTTTCCGTTGGGTAAATATAGTAAATTTACATTAGGAGATTTTTAGGGTTTACAAAATGATTTTTTTTTTTGGCTGACAAATTTTGTAATTGATTGTAATCATTCGTGGGTTTAGGGCCTAGTCGATAACTTTAAGGAAGTGGGTGCTTGAATTCAATGTAATTAATTAACCATCGTTAATTTTAATGAGAAATTTTGCCAATTTTGTTCAACTAGTTGTCATTTTACCAATCTTTCTTGCGTATGACGTTTATACTCTGTTCTTTCTAATTCGTAATTAGAAATCACAGAAAATGCGATAAAAACAGTAAAGAAGAGAGAGGTGCGAGAATGACTAAATGAATAAAAGCTATAATGCATTAGTGGGTAATGCAAATAAACGAACTCCCCCCAATTGACAATGCCATGTTATGGGAACCAATTCCTAGTTTAAGAAGAAATCATAATTGTCATAGCTGAGAGGCCACGGGTATCGATCTTTTGATATCAGCTCCTAGAAACTGAAGCTTGGTGTCTAAATTCTCATAACCACGCCCAATATGACCAATGCCACTGATCTCCGTAGTTCCTTCTGCTGCCAATCCAGCTAATACCAGGGCAACCCCACCTCTCAGGTCAGCTGCACGAAGCTGAGAACCATGCAGGGCACTGATGATAGAATTTAAGGAATTAGCAAAATCAAATTTGATTTTATGATAATCATAAAATCTAAAATCTCACTATGGAAAGCAGTGTACCTTCGTGTCTCTCTCCCAAAAACTAGTGCAGTGCTCCCACAGACCTGCATTTTTGCTCCAAGCTTCTGCAATTCTCTTACTGTTCAAATATGAGGATAAAAATTAGACATATATACAGTTAGTACAGATAATGAAACAAAAACACCACAATCTGCTTGTGGCCAAGCAAAAAGGAAGCAGATGTGGAGGGTACTTTGAAAATAAAAATGTTGTTTTCCACTTTCAGCTTTTGCCGAACTCCTAGCCAGCTTTTGGAAGAATTTAAGATCACCACAAAACAGTGTAATCACAGTGTGATTCCACAATTTATCATCAAAGCATGAAGACAGAAACACATATACACAAAACAAATAAGAGATATTTTAACCGGTCATGCTGCTTGAAAGAAATCTGCTTTTGAAATAAACCAATGAGTTTATTTTCAAAGCCTCCAAGCAAAATGAAGAACATTCTCAGAAATATACACTCTGAACAGAATGTACTCTATTGGGGAAATCGTTCCGGTAATAAAGATGAAATATACATACAGAAAATGTTAAGGTGGAAATAATTATTGGTCAATAGCAATACCATGGCCCAAGCGTCTGTCAAACACAGATTCCTCCACTATACTTGAACCACTACATGTGGTGAGTAGTGCCATTGTTGGAGGTTGGAGATCTGTAGGAAAACCAGGAAATGGACTTGTTCTGACGTTGAAACCTCGCAAATTTTCACAAACATTTTCAGGAATTGCTGAAACCTGGAATGCCAATCATTTTATAATGCCTCAAGCAGCAAGAGAGTGGGAAAAAAGTGAAGAACAGAATAATGAGGAATTACCCTTACCTCCAACATGTCATTGTTACACCTTGTAATTTTACAACCAGCAATTTTTAGTTTGTCTATCAGACATGATAAGTGAGAAGGAGTGACAGGTGATATCGAGATGAGTGAACGAGTAATTGCAGCAGCAAGCATAAAGGTGCCTGCTTCAATTCGATCTGATGGCACATAACATTCACAGCCGCGTAATTGGCATTTTCCCTTAATCAAAAGCTTGTCACTCCCAGCTCCTTACACACATGCCCCACTGTCATTCAGAAAACGAGCAAGATCAATCACCTCTGGTTCCTGTGGTGAAATTTGGGAGAAGAATCCACTTAAATAATTCAATTAGTTCTGTCATAAGAGAACACTAAATTGCCCCAATTCTCTCAAAAACAAAAAGGCACAGTGAGATGTATCAGATCATACTTTGGCGACATTTGAAAGCACAGTTACTCCCTCGGCCATAGAAGCTGCCATCATAAGAGTTTCAGTTGCCCCAACACTAGGGAAATCAAGGTGGAAACTGCCCCCAACCAATCCCTTGCCATTTGCAGAATGTGCCAGCACTCTTCCATCTCTGTAATTTTGAAGAATTTACTAATTTCAGCCAATTCTTTACATATTCAGTCAGGTGGTAACTCCAGACAGTCACACACACACACACACACACACACATCAACAGTTAAAGTTCTTGACATACCCTACTTTTTCTTGCCTGATTGCAGAGTCTTGACTTATAATTGGCAGAAAAGCAGAAAAGAACACCTTAAATGCTTTGCCAAAGATCTAGTCAACTTGAGCTGTGATCTAATTGGTGACCGATCTTCACAAAGTAGAATTATGTTAATAAGCTGCCCAGCTCATTAACTATAACAATATCTATGTTTTTTGTCACCAACGAAATAGGCATGATCCCTAAAAAAACCTCTGAAGCCCGGTGTCATCACTAGTGATTATGCAAAAGTTTGCAATCCCCGACATCTTTTCTGTGTTCGAGTGAGATAAAGTCGGCTTACATAATCTGTTCCCACAAATCAGAAACTGCCAAGGAAATATCTTAAAAGCCACCCATCCACACCAGAAAACCCAGTTCTGTTCTAGCCATTCAAGGAAAAAAAAAAAAATTTAAGACAGTGATGCTAGATCTCTTAAGGTCAAGCTAGAATCCTTCAATATGGTGAAAAGTTCACATAATCATCAACCTCATGACACAGACCATTTTCTTATTTATCTACCAAGTATTGCTCTTCACTCTCAAATTTGCACTTTTATTACCCCCAGACAGTTTCTTACATTTCCCATGTGAATCCTATTACCTAATAGATCCTATATTCACGAGTATTAGATATCATAGTTGAAGGACAACATTTGTCCATGAGGTCTCTAAAAACGCAACTTTTGCGCAGTAAAATTAAAACGGATGGCGGAAGCTCTAGAGACCTCGGATCGGCTTCATTCAAAAACGAAAATCAAGAGGAAAGATTGAAGTTTAATTACCTCACTTGTAGTTTCAAAAATGACTTCGTGAGGTAGGAGAAATTGACAGAAAACAGCAAGCTACGAACACTGTCCAGAAAATAGAGCACTGCACGAACAGCTTCTGTTTTGCCACGATTTGAGATCCTTAAAGCACCCCAATTGTGATGCCTCTAATTAGTCCACACTTAGAAATGTTCTAGGAGTTCATAGGATTTTGAATCACTCAATTTCGTTTGGTAATGAGAGAGATAATGAAGAAACATGAATGCTAGTTCATAATAATTCATTTCACCAACTAAAGCCACCCTTATCTTATCAATAATGGCATTAAACATTATCATGTCCTTGACCCACCCACTTAGCCATTATTTATTGATAAAGCGTAGATCATTATTGGTAAAACGTATTACCAATGTATCTTAAAGTTATTAGAAAAGTTCTAATTGATGACACCTAGCAGTATTTCACAACCATCCAAATAACAAGAATTGGTGGATCTATAGAACCTATTCCATTGTATCTTTATGTCTTGGTCTCTTCATCATCTATATCCAGAGTAAAGCACGGCTTATGGTTTAGTGTGTTAAGCATTTATGCTTTATCTCAAAATAAATCTAAATGAACTTGGCATGAAAATATAATTTGAACTCCTTCAAACATATTTCACCTTGGCCAAGGATTTCTCATGCCAATTCATATTATCTCACTGGGACATCCTTTTTGTATATTATAAAGTGATGAATTCCATCTTGGCCATACACTTATCTCCATACATACCAACCATGTTTATGCTAGATCTCTTCCTCGATTAGAATCAATCTTTATGCTTTCACATATCGTAGATGTCTATGACAAGATATCTGGATGCCTCGTGTCTAAAGACCATTACTAAACATAGTGTCTATTACAATGTATAATAAGTCATTAACACTCAAAACCATATGACTTATTATATTTGGTCAAGTTCAAGAACTCGCTCATAACAAGACTATGTGTTTGACTTAACATCTCATGCCAACGATGATATGAAACTCACCATCCAATTTAGTATCACATACCATAAATGAGTCATAACACATACTAGTGTTTATAGGAATTTATGAAGTCCAATCATAAATCCACCACTAGAACTATTTATTAAGATAAGACAAAAGGATACACGTTTCATATTTTCGACAAACTCGAGAATGTGTTCCTTAACTATTTTACTTCTTGGACTATAGTCATTAAATTAATAAATGAATGTTGATAACTTTGCCATTTTATAAATATCAAAATGCTAATCAAATACATTAATTCCTTAAAAAGCAAATACCATTCGATTGGCTTTTAGGGCATATGACTAACAATAGTGTCATCTTTACTCAAACTGACCAGCTTTCCGCATACTAGTATTACGAAAAAAATCCGATCCTCAAAATAATACAGTACCGGCTTAAAGTAACGTAATAGATTCAATCTTATTGAATACACAATATATCTTTAAACTAGCTTCTTTACCTAAACATGTGATGAACAATTATATTCCAAGAAAAATCAATTAAAACAATCAAGACAATTTTCAATGAAAACATAATGCAATTAAAATTTTTTTAAAAAAACATAACTTATCTCAACAGCAGCCCCAAGAGCTCTTAGCCCACGAACGTACAAATCCACAGGTCTCTCCCCAATATCACACCCACCAGGTAAACCCACAACAGTTTCACCGAACCGGGCCAGCAGCGGCCCGATAACAAAGAACCCACCTCGAATTTTCCTCATTTCCTCCAAACATGGCTCAACACTCCCAACACCATCAGTGTTAACCAAAATTTCCTTATTCCTCTCGTTAAACTCAATCTTGGCGCCTAACGTGCGTAAAATTGAAAGCATTGCTTTGGTGTCAGACAGGCCTGTGGGCACATTGTGGAGTAGACAAGAGTTTGAGCATAAAAGAGTAGCGGCGAGGAGACAAAGAGAAGAGTTCTTGGACCCGGAAATGGGAACGTGGCCCGAAAGCTGTGTGGGTCCGGTGATGGTAAGAGTTTCGGCTTCCCGGATCTGGGTTGTTTGGGTTGGGATTTGGTGGTTTTGGGTTTGTGGGAATCGAAGAGAGAATGGTTTAAGGGGTTTTGCATAACACAAACAGGTCGCCATTTTCTTGTCGAACAGAGAGAAAAGCAACGTTGTTTAACAAACACTTGACCGGTTCCCGCTTTAATTGTCAATGTTGAGTCACTTTCACATGTTTTTCTTCTTTCATGGTCTGACCAATTCCCGCTTTAACCCACATTTTATGTGTTGAGTGGTGTAATAATTTTTATGTGAAGTAATTATATTCTTTTATTAAAGTACCTAGTTAGTTTATATGATAATGTAAGTAATATAAGTAAAATAACAACCTTTTGATGTGAAGTTGAAAATCGAACGGTGGCAGAAATGTTAGGTGATAGTAAGGGAAGTTGTGAGGAACCGGGACCAATCGGTGGAAAGTGTTGAAGACTACTGGGCAACTATCGTTTGTGGCACTTTTCCTCGTCACACTTTAACTCGGTTTGAGCAGGTCTGAGTTTTGAGTCTCCACAACAACTCACCAGTCCCATTCCCGATTTGTCTCCACTCATTGTTCTTCGAATCACTAAACACCACATTACTGCCTAGACCGCTCAGACAAAGCGCAGAGTCGCCTGAATGGGCATATACCGAAGCTTACTTTGAAGAAAAAGGCATCCGCTGGAGGGATAGACTGAAACATGTCGCCTGCTATGAATTTCAAGTTGTCGGTGTCTAGCACTTTGGGAACAACGTGTGGGAGATCAAGTACCGTGCATTTTATGCCAGGAAATGCCTCGGATATGATCCTGGCAAACGATTCTGTACACCACCTACATCAACCAATGAACTTAAGCCTTGGAAAATTGGTTGGCAGTCCTTAACAATCAAGTTTGCCAGTTGAGAATCCCTGGGTTTTTGGCCACGTAATCCCAAAAGACCACTCTATCATTCGCAGTTTCATACGCTGAGAACTCATTGTATATGAACCACCGGCTCAAAAAATGGCATGGATTTACAAAAACTGGGCCAGTCAATGTCAAAAGGACTGGTGATAAACAGTAGGGCTTGTCTTTGAGGAACAGCTTAGAAGTCAATGTGTGGGCATATGCTTTTTGTTCTTGTTGCTGAGCGCTTTGAACATTTGCTGTTGAAAAGAAGCCTATGTGAGCCAATGTTGTGCAAATTTTATTGAACTCGCAAGCGCACGAATCTATTGTAGAATAGATCAATGGTGACGAGTGTCGATCCCACGAGGAGGTTGATTTTAATTATGTGCAGAATTAATTTTCTTTAATTGGGTTGGTTGGATTTGTGATGAAATTGATTTAAACTATGCTAGAATTTAAATTGAGACTATCATAGAAATTAAATTACAATTGCAGGAATAATAATAATAACCTTGTACTAGGGTGCCGGTATAACCAGGGTGGTATCTAGACAAGACTATTATTATTTGTCGACGAAAAGTCAAAACAACCACAAATATTAGAGGGGTAAAGAAAATAAATTTACCAAATAAAGCCCATGGAATATGTTGAGACTTCACCTTCAACCCAAGCTTGAAAGAAAATTAGTTACTCATTTTTGAACTAGGGGTAAAATGGGAATTTATTAAAATACATAGAAAATACAAGAAGGAGAAGGAATTACAAAAATCTAAGCTTAAAAATGAATTCAGGGATATCAAATTAGGGGGGGAAGCCCCCTTTTTATAGGTACATTGAGTGAATCATGACCATCGGATTAAAACAGTTTGACGCGTGATTGCGTCATCGATCAACAATACCACTATTTAATCATTAATATTATTTGCACATTTAACAAGGTTTGACAACTATTTACACAGAAGTGTTTTGCACAAGAAGTCGGTTTTGCACAAGAATACTATTTGTACAAGATAAGACCGCACGTATGAACGATCGTATATGAACAAGATATTTTCCTTTTACGCTCTCCAGGTTTTCAATCACCCCGAGTTCAAATGTGACGTCCGTTTCTTTGTCGATCATTCTGCTCATTGTGAAACCATTGTGATTCCCTAAAATACATAAAATACCTAATTAAAATGTAACACATAATTAAATAACAAAATACTTAAATAAATAAAAGTAGCAATGTTAGTGAGACTTGAAGTGTAAAACGACGATTTTCTCCTTTATAAATATACGCTTTCTAGCACTCAACACACGACTTATTGCTAGTCCCTAGCAACAAAGCGAAGTAAGATAAAATTCAAAACCAAATTTTTTTTTTTTACAATACACACGTGTTTATTCAATCGATTAACGATAAAGAATCAAATAAAAGTACAAGTATTATCTCTAGTCTAAAGAAATATCACAACCACATCAACAATCCACATGCATCACCCAAAGAGACTATAGTAATCGTGCCACTTTCAAGAATGACTTGTCGAACCCCAAAATCTCACAGTAGTAGTGACACCTCACAAAGAAATTAAACCCAATAAAAATTGTCACTACAATGAATGCTAAATCGAGAGAAAATAATAGATCTCAAATAAAGTCAACCTAATATTATTCTTTTTTTTTTTAATTTAAACATCACTACATCTTAATAGCCCATATAACTAGCTTTACTCAGATTATAGTTCCTAAAATCAAGAAGGACTTTATTAGACGTAACGTAGGCTGTGACATGGCTAACAAAGAAAGGAAAATAAGGAAACAAAATATATGTTTGAGAAAAGTTCAAGAACTTTTGAAAATTACAAGATGCATTTCGCTTATTTATTGCTATTGTATATCTTTTTTTTCTCTTTTGTTTCTCTTTTTTTTGAATTTTTTTATGGCACAACTTTGTTGAACAAAATAATTATTTATCCTTTTCTCAAACATGAATAGGTGATGGAACTTGTATTATATCGGTAATACTCCAAATCGAGTGGTCGATGATAAGTTAACAAAGAAAAAGTTTTTTTTTTTTTTTTAAGGCTCAAAATGGCTAAATATGGATATTTTACAATAGGGATGGCTTGAAAGGCTCAAACAGGTCAAAAATGGCCTTCCATCATCTCTTAGAGTTCTAAATAATCTTCCATATCTACTAGTTAGGTGGGCCTTTAGATGCATCAGCGCACATTTTTTTTTATTAGGGATTGACTTAAAGGAAATCTAGAGATTATGTATAAAATAATAAACTGCTAAGCTGTATAAAGAATGGACAAAAATGGTTACTCTCCAAGAAAAATTAATAGGCTCAAAGGCTCACTTGGAATTTATTATGACATGTGCATTCCTTCAAGCAACTCATATTTGTCCCCAACATCAACATGTAGAAGAGTAAACATGGTGTAACATCACTCAAGACCAAAGATAATACAAATACTAAAATTCGAAAGTCATCATATCATCCAATATAAAAAACTCACACAAAATTACCAAAATTTTTTTTTTGTTTTTTTTTTAACGAAATTCTACCCCCCAACTTATTCTAAACATAAAAAGAAAACATACATGCAGAAAAATTAAAGAAAAATGTCTGAAATTTTTTTTTTTTAAAGAAGATGCGTTTCTAGAGTCACTACACTCCATATTCAGCCATCTTCGACTCAAAAACTTGAAAATGTATATTTATAAAGGAGAAGTCAAAAAGAAAAGTTAGGAAAAACAAAATTTTTTTTTTTTTTTTACTAAGAGGATGCGTTTCTAGAGTAACTACACTCCATATTCAGCCATCTTCTACTCAAAATGGTTAGTTCTACAACAAAAAATTAGTAAAAACTTAACCAATATTCCACAATTGTCAACTATTCCTCCCCTAACTCGAATGAAACATTGTCCTCAATGTTTGAAAGGAAAAAAGTAGAGTTTAAGACATCACCTGGGTAGTGCAACACAGAAGAAAATATTTACAAGCGGAGAGTTAAATCTAATTTGTACTTCTTACTGCGGCTACTGTTACCATTATTATTTGAACATTCCAACACAACGGTCCTGGGATCTGTCTCTGATTGATAAGCTTGTAACAGATCAAGTAGCTCATTAGCAGTATGTGCACAAATAAAGACTTTTTAACTCGAGAAGGAATGAAATAATTTTTATTGCATGGTTAAGAAATGAGATAAAGCCTTCATAAAAATTATTGTCATTTAAAATACCGCTGTTTTTCTTGTTGATGTTCAGTTGGGCCCAAGATGCTAATTTGATTTGTGCCTCTAGAGTTGAAAGATCTCCTGGAAGGATAATAAAAGCATCAAGATGATTTAGCATTTCGCTTATTCGCTCTGACACCGAGACAACTAACTCTTCTCCAGCTTGATGAGTTAGACAAACAAACCCAAAGGTTTTGGGATTGTTGATGATGCCTAACACTTGGCTCCTCCGATATAAGCAGCTCGAGACCATTTTGATAACCCTCGTCACCTCCTCCATACACCAAGTGCAATTTTCTCTCGCTATTCTTCACCAAGATCTATGGTCGCTCAACGAACTCTTTATGTTTGCCATAATTAAACCCAGAGCACACAAATGTTCTTGAATTGTTCACGGAGTAGCCTATTAGATATCGCCAAAACAATTTGTGAGTGCACAACAACAAAAATTATATTTAAGAACCTTGACAACCCGTCACAATGTATGAGGCATTATGTCAATGTCAATTAACACTAAGGCACATGGCTCGAGAGTCAAAAGAAAACAAGAAAAGGAAAAGCAAAACAATGATAACAAAAATTATTAAAGCGCAATAATGCGAATGGTAAAACAACAAAGGAAATAAAAAACAAAGAAAGTAAAAGGATATTCACAGTAGCCATGATCGGCTCACATCTTCCTCTCGGTTTTACGCCCAGAAACGCTGAACGCCTCTACGGGTCGAGGATAGGCTTCCATCCAGTTTTCTTACAAACCGACAAACATGGTCGCTTATAGTCGATTCAGATCAGATCGCACGCTCTTTCTCGAATAATGGCCATAATCGAGAATCGCTTCAGACGTATCCACTGGTATGCGTTTCAAAAGACAAAAGGATATTATCCAATGACTCTTTATTCAAGCCATCCCTAATGAATTTAATCTTATCTTCCCTGTTATCAGACACTATTCCTAAAGAACATGGTTTTTTATTACATATCGTTCTGGCACACTTATGACAAGCAACAGAAAGTCTTCGAGCTCGTCGTTTTCTCGCATAATTTCCTTTACCACAACCAGGCATGTATGCAATAAATTTAGGAGGCAACTCACCTACCAAACGTACTTTGGCCTCGATTAACTAGCGGATGTCAGCAGGTATGCCATTCTTCATAAGCAATCGCATGCGTTCGGACCGAGCTTTGTAGATTGAAAGGAGTGCATTCTGAGGAAGCGAAGGGAATCGTTTGTGAAGCTTTGCTAAAACTGCCTCGTCCCATGCCTTCGCCCTCGTAATATCAGTTATTGTGGGAAACTGAAGTAACCGACTTGATTGTCACGGAGTACCGTTATCCGCCTCTTCACCGGGATGACAAACTTAAACACACAAAGCAAACTAAAACACACAAACAGAGAAATAAATTAAAACACACAAAGCAAATTAAAATCGTCCTCTTATCGAATTACCTCAAGCTCCAATTGCAGATCATAAATACCATCCTCTATTTCTGTGAGTTGTCTTTCTAGATTTTTAACGTGGAATACTAACTCTGGCGGTTGTAGATCCCAGATATGATGTAATTTACAAAATCGATCTCGCTCGAGATGAGTTTGGATACGTTGAAGTGTTCTAATCATGTACAAGAGGTACTGTCTCATGATTAAAATGATAAGAGAAAACTATAATGGTTAAACAAACACACTTAAACAAAAATAATTTCAATCAACAAAAGAATAATCAAAAGAAAGAAAAGAATCAAATCAAATTACCGAAAAGAAAAGAAAACCCTCAATTTAAACTTGGTGGGTCACTCAGATTTATTTCACTATCCTCTCCATGTGGTACTCTAGATATGGCTTTAATCTTTGACCATTAACTTTAAAAGTGACGCCATTCTTTGGATCCTTAATTTCAATCGTACGGAAAAAACAGTGAACAATAAACGGGCTGCACCATCGAGAACGAACTTACCGGAAATAGTGCAAGAGAATTGAATAAAAGCACTTTCTGACCTGGAGTGAAAGATTTTCTCATAATTTGCTTGTCGTGAAAGACTTTCATTCGTTGCTTGTAAATCTTGGCATTTTCATACGCGTCATTGCGAATTTCTTCAAGTTCTGCCAGCTGTAACTGTCTTTTTGAGCCAGCTTGCTGCATGTCAAAATTGAATTTCTTGATGGCCCAGTACGCACGATGCTCGAGTTCCACAGGGTAGGTGGCAAGCTTTTCCATACCCCAGCCAGGGTGACATCCCAATTGAGTTTTGAAAGTCGCTCTATATGCTCATAATGCATCATCGAGCCTCAACGACCAATCTTTTCCGTGGGCCTCACCGTCTTTCTAAAATGTGCTTTATTTCGATTAGATCTCAACTTGGCCACGGTTCATGGATGATATGGGGTCGCCACTTTATAAGTGATGGAATACTTTGTCAAAAGTGCTTTGAAGGATTTATTACAAAAGTGGGCACCACCATCAATAATTATTGCTCGAGGGAATCCAAAACGGGAAACAATGTTGCTTTTCAAAAATCCTATCACCACTTTTTGATCGTTGGTCCTACACGGAATTGCCTCTACCCATTTCAAAACATAGTCAACACCAACCAATATGTATTGATGGCCAAAGATATGGAAAGGGTCCCGTGAAATTGATTCCCCATACATCAAAAATTTCAACCACTAAAATTGGATTTAGTGGCATCATATTTCTTCGTGTTATGCTCCCCATTCGTTGACACCTATCACATAAAGAACAAAAGGTGTAAGCATCGCGAAATATAGTTGGCCAATAGAAACCACATTGTAAAATTTTAGTAGCTGTTTCTTAGTGCTGAAATGGCCTCCACAAGCTTGTTCATGGCAGAACGAAAGAATGTTTTGAAATTCATTCTCTGGGACACATCGTCTAATAGTTTGATCTGCACAATACTTGAATAAATAAGGATCATCCCAAAAGAAATTCCTTATTTCAAAGAATTTGGCCTTGTCCGCTTAGTCAATGCTCGAAAGTTGACCAGAACAAGATAATTAACTATATTAGCATACCATGGTACTACTTCCACACTCATCAATTGTTCATCTGGAAATGACTCATTCAAAGGTAAATATTCCATAGTTGTGTCAAAATGAAGACGGGAAAGATGATCAGCCACAACATTTTCTGTTCCTTTCTTATCTTTGTATTCTAAGTCAAATTCGCAAAAGTAACACCCAACGAATTAGTCTTGCCAGATCTTTCTTTCATGAGAAGATATTTAAGAGCAAGATGATCCAGAATATAATTATTTTACAACCAATGAGATAAGATCGAAATTTCTAGTGCAAATCATCGCTAACATTTCTTTTTCAAAGAGTTGAATAATTCAACTGCGCATCATTCAATGTCATACTAGCATAGTAAATCATGGGGAACTCGATCAACTCTCCGTCCTAATATCGCTTCCCATCGCATAATCGATGCATCACACATAAGCTCAAAAGGTAAATTCCAATTTGGGATGAATGATGGGTGATGATGTCAACAATCGCTTTAATTTTTAAATGCCACAAGACATGAATCATCAAAGACAAAAGATACATCCTGTATAACTGCTAAACTTTGCTAAAATCTTTAATGAAACGTCCTATAAAACCAAAGCATGCCCAAGGAAAGATCTTGATCGTTTAGGTGAAGGAAGATTAGAAATGAGATCCACCTTGGCTTTGTCAACCTCAATACCTTTGCGAAATGATGTGAACGAGAACAATACCTTGTTTTACCATAAAATGGCATTTTTCCAATTCAAGACTAAATTCTTCTCGATACATCTCTGCAGAACTAGTGTTAGATGATGTAAACATTAATCAAATGAATCACCAAAAACAGAAAAGTCATCCATAAAGACCTCAAGGAATCGTTCAACCATATCAGAAAAAATGCTCAACATGCATCGTTGAAATGTAGCAGGTGCATTACATAATCCAAATGGCATTCTCCTATATGCAAAAGTACCAAAAGGACAAGTGAAGGTGGTCTTCTCTTGATCTTTTGGTGCTATGGGAATCTGATTATATCCTGAGTAGCCATCTAGAAAGCAATAAAATTCATGACCTGCTAATCTATCAAGCATTTGATCGATAAATGGTAAAGGAAAATGGTCTTTACGTGTGACAGAATTCAACTTCCTATAATCAATGCATACACGCCATCCTGTAGTTACTCTAGTGGGCACTAATTCATTATTAGCATTGGTAACTGTTGAGTGTTAGAAAGTGTATATTTATAAAGGAGAAAATCGTCATTTTACACTTCAAGTCTCACTAACATTACTATTTTTATTTATTTAAGTATTTTGTTATTTAATTACGTGTGTTTCATTATAATTAGTAATGAAAAAATGTTCAATTTGTCATATCATCATATTAAAGATACGTATCACAGACAAAATAGTGTCATGCAAGTAATAAAGTAAAAAAAAAAAAAAAAAAAAAAAAAATAAAAAATAAAAAAAAAAAAACCCAAGGAAAGATAATCAGATATCGCTCAAATAGTGAAATGATTTGTTGGTGATGATGACGGGCGCAATCAACATCATCCTGCTTTTTTTTTAATGACCGAGAACAACACCTTGTTTTACCTATAAAAGGGCAATTTGATATCCCTGAATTCATTTTTAAGCTTAAATTTTTGTAATTCCTTCTCCTTCTTGTTATTTTTATGTATTTTAATAAATTCCCATTTTTACCCTTAGTTCAAATATGAGTAGCTAATTTTCTTTCAAGTAAGTGAAGTCTCAACATGTTCCATGGGCTTTATTTGGTAAATTTATTTTCTTTTCCTCTAATATTTGTGGTTGTTTTGACTTTTATCGACAAATAATACTAGTCTTGTTCAGACATACGGTTAAACCCAAGACACTAAGACAAGGTTATTATTATTTGCACGATAAGTTCTTAGCACCATATTTATTTGAGCGTGGTTCATGATGTGAATCCTCATGATTTAATTGGTATTAATAAGAAATATTTAGCATGGAACGTGATGCAGATCCTGATACCCAAGTGCTTTATCTCGATAGTTTCCAATTTCAATTTATTCCCATTTTAATTTAAATTCTAGCATAGTTTAAATTCTTTCACCATAAATTCATCCACCCATTTAAAGAAAATTAATTCTACACACAATTAAAATCAACCTCCTCGTGGATCGACACGTCACCATTGATCTATTCTAATAGATTCATGCTAAGTTCAATAAAATTGTACAACAAGAATTCATGTGACTTCGACTTTGGGGACAACTTGCATAGGACTGACCCATGAACTATCAGAAATGGAGTAAATAATACCTGCATCTAATAGCTTAAGGACTTCAGTGCGAACAACCTCTTTCATGTTAGGATTTAACCGACGTTGCATTTCCAAGAGTCTAGCATTTTCATCAAGGTGAATGTAATGCATGCAGTCTACTGGGTTTATACCTTTTATGTCTGCTATAGTCCATCCTAATGCTCCTTTATGCTCTTTTAAAACATCTAACAACTTACCTTTTTGTTCGTCATCAAGGGAGGAAGAGATGATTACTGGCAAAGTGCTTTCTTCTCCCAAGAATGCGTATTCCAAAGTGTTGGGTAATGGCTTGAGCTCGAGTTTTGGTGGTGATTCTGATGATGGGTTGAGTTTTTTCTCTGATGGCACTAGTTGTTCAGCTCTTGACTTCCATTTATTTGTGTCCATGGATGGTGCTGAGTCAAGCAGGGCATTGACTTCATCGATTGATCTGTCAATATCAAAATCCAAACCAAAGTGAGTTAAACATGTTTGCAAAGGGTCATCACTAAGGTTTGAAAGAAAATTATTATCAACTAATGCTTCTATTAAATCCACATCAACAATTCCATCATCCACATTGTGAGGTTGTTTGGCAATGTTGAAAATATTAAGTTCCATGGTCATATTGCCAACACCGTGATATTTCAGCCTGCATTGAATGTGAGCATCGGCTTGCCAAGAAAGGTCGCCTAGGATAACGGGATGTGCTTTTGAATCTCTTGGTTGATTGTCAATTACAATGAAATCAACAGGAAAATAAAACTTGTCTCACCGAATAAGCACGCCCTCCACAATACCACGAGGGATTTTCGTGGACCGATCCGCAAGTCGTAACACCACCTGAGTTGGTGTAATTCTCCCACCAAGTTTCACAAATACATAATAAGGCAACAGATTTACACTAGCTTCTAAATCCAACAAAGCATTCTCAATTGTGTGGTTCCCTATACTACAAGAGATAGTGGGAGCCCGGATCTTTGCATTTAGAGGTATTTTATGTTGAGTATAACTAACATTTTCCGTTAAAAGGCCTTTTTCTCAACATGAATATTTCTCTTAGTGCAAAGGTCTTTAAGAAACTTGGCATATGATGGAACTTGTTTTATAGCTTCAAGTAAAGGAATGTTTACACTTACACTGTTTCAAGATTTCAAGAATCTCACCAGGATTTTCCTTTGTTCCCTTTAGCTAACCTCCGAGGAAATGGAGCTTTAGGAACATATTCTCGCGGGTTGGTTTCCTCTTCGCCTTTGGTGATGAATCCTCAACATTCACTGTACAATCTGAGTTGATTTTGGCATCTCCACTGTTATCGACTTCTTTCCTTTTCGCAAGCGTCATCACCGCTTGACCTCTCCATGATGTTGTGGTGAACTGGTACTTGCTTCATTCACTGCTTTAGGGTTAGGCACTGGTTGACTTGGGAATTTACCTTTCTCAACGGTCATTGCCAATGTTTAAACTGAAGAAGCAAGTTGTCCCACCATTTTCTCGAGGCTTGAAACTGATTGAGCTTGTGAGTTGAAGCCCGCCCTCAACTCATTTCGCAATTCATCAATGGTGTGGTTCTGCTGCTCGATTCTGGAATGAGTAGAATTCTTGAAATTCTGGAATGTATCCTCCCATGGTCTGGGTTGAGAGTGGTTTGGGTTTTGATTGTATGGTCTAAATGGTGGCTGAGAAGGTTGAGAAATTTGAGGATTTGGTGGATTTGGTTGAATTGGTGGAGGTGGAGCTGCTGGTCCATTTTGTTGGAATCCTTGAGACCATGAAAAATTGGGGTGGTCTCTCCATCCAGGGTTATATGTGTTGGAGTAAGGATTGTAGTTTGATGGTTTTCTCATGATTCCTATGGCATTGGCTTGATCTGAAAATGAGTCATGATCATGTGGTTCTGTTGAGTTGGCAGTCGTTAATGATGCTATTTGTCGAGAAAGACCTTCGACCATCTCCTTGACTTCTTTAATTCCCGAACTTGACTCACCAATGTTAACCTCATTCACTCCCTTAATTCTCCTGGTATTCCTGAGTGATCGACTACGTTGTTGGGAATTATCTGATTGTCGCTGGAAGAATTCCCAAATCTCTGATGCACTTTTGGACATTAACTCTCCCCCACTGGTCGCCATTAGCCATTCTTGCACATGTGGCAATAATGCCTCCAAAAAGTATTTGCATTGGTGCCATTTCTCGTACTCATGATGTGGACACTTCAAGAGTAGCCCATTGAATCGCTCCCATGCTCAAAATTGCGTCATTGCCCTTTGAGTAATTCAAATTTCGCGAATAAGATTGGTTTTATGAATCGAAATATTTATTTAAAATTTTGTTACCATTTGTTCCATGATGTAATGCTATTAGTGCAATGTATTAAACCATGAACGAGCTCTATCCTTTAAAGAAAATGGGAATAATCTAAGTTTAACATCATCATCCGAAAAATTCTCATTTAAAAGTCCGACAGATAGCATTAAATCATTCAGATGATTATACGGGTCCTCATTTTCGGGCCATAAACGTAGGGAGACAATTTAGCACACTAGGTTTTAATTCAAAACCCTAGCAGCCTACATTTGGGTATCCGATGTACGATGTGCTCAAATTTGCTAAGGGACTAAAATAGTCCTTAAATGGCCTCTCTTGTGGTTCTGGTTGTTGGTTTTGTAAATCCATGTCAAATTTCTTTTTAAATGCGGTGTGTTTATGTGTGCGAAGTGTTTTTTCTAATTCAAGGTCTAAAGGCTCAAGATTAGGTGATAATGACCTTCGACCATGCATACAAAGAACAAAATAAATGAAAATAAAACAAATAAAAATAAGGGAAATTATCAGCCATATACCTTTAAGTGTCACCGGTATCAAACGTACTACAACACTTTTCACTTGTATCACTCGTATACCCTAAGTTGACAAAACGCTTCTGCCGTCCACCGTTCCGTTAACTGCCGTTTGCAAGCGCTGACATCATAAGGGTAATTTAGTCTTTTTGAACGTTGATTAAATAAACGACATGTCATTCCATTTACCTAGTAAACAATGACATGTCATATAATATATATTGATAAAAATGACATGTCATCCCATTTATCTAATAATTGTTAATAATTACTTAAAAAAATACTTTACAACCGAATCTACTCCTCTAAAATTTAACCTAATTTTTGAAGATCTACTCCTCCAAGCTCCAACTGAAATTTTTTATGATATAATATGTATAATTGTAAATAATATCTTGTTAACAAAATTTTTATGGTATAATATGGATATTTTTATAGATAATTATTAATAATATGTACCATTAATAATTTATATTTTTTAATAAAAAATATATTGTTAATAACAAAATTAAAAAAAAATTGTGTATTGAAAATTTATGTTAATTTTTAAGGTACATTTATCTTTTTACTTCATTTTGAGTTTTAAGGGTAAAATAGTCAATTTACCATAATTCTGTTAACTTTCTAACGGCAATTAACGGAATAGTGGACGGCAGAAGTGTTTTGTCAACTTAGGGTATACGAGTGATACAAGTGAAAAGTGTTGTAGTACGTTTGATACCGGTGACACTTAAGGGTATATGGCTGATAATTTCCCTAAAAATAAAGAGGAGGGAGAAATTACGATACTAACCTTGTGACGTTGTTACAATCTTAATATGAAAATACACTCAATTGCTATAAGAAAAAGAAATTACGTGAAACAAATATTACTAAAATTAAAATAAATAACAAAGAAAGATAACAAGATAAATTAAAAAAAATTACAAAGAAAAATAACATCAAAATTAAATTATACAAATTTAAAGAAGAGAGAGAGAAATAAAATTCTAATCTAATTTTTTTTTTTAATGAGACAAGGAAAAAAAAGTACAAGAAAACAACTAAAAAAAATAAATATTAAGAGAAAAAAAAAACTAATTCTACGAATTAAAATACTTACCTCAACGCCAAAAAACTTGTTTTAAATTTTATTGAACTAAGTAATCTATTGTAGAATGGTCGATGGTGACGATGTCGATCCCACGAGGAGGTTGATTTTAATTATGCAGAATTAATTTTCTTTAATTGGTTGGTTGGATTTGTGATGAAATTGATTTAAACTATGCTAGAATTTAAATTGAGACTATCATAGAAATTAAATTACAATGGCAGGAATAAATTAAACTGGAAACTATTGAGATAAAGCACTTGGGTATCGGACCGCATCAACATGCTCCATGGGCTAAATATTCCATATTAATACCAATTAAATCGCGAGGATTCCACACCTCATGAACCACGCTCAAATAAATATGGTGCTAAGAGCTTATCGTAAATAATAATAACCTTGTACTTGGGGTGCTTGGGTTTAACGGCGGTATGATCTAGACAAGACTATTATTATTTGTCGACGAAAAGTCAAAACAACCACAAATATTAGAGGGGTAAAGAAAATAAATTTACCAAATAAAGCCCATGGAATATGTTGAGACTTCACCTTCAACCCAAGCTTGAAAGAAAATTAGTTACTCATTTTTGAACTAGGGGTAAAATGGGAATTTATTAAAATACATAGAAAATACAAGAAGGAGAAGGAATTACAAAAATCTAAGCTTAGAAATGAATTCAGGGATATCAAATTAGGGGGGGAAGCCCCCTTTTTATAGGTACATTGAGTTAATCATGACCATCGGATTAAAAACAGTTTGGACTCTCGCGATCATCACGTCATCAAATCAAACCACTATTTGAACAGTAATACTATTTGTACAGTTCACACGGTTTGACCACTATTTACGATGGCGGTTTTGTACAAGAATATTATTTATACAAGACAAGACCGGACGTATAACGATCGTATATGTAATGACATTTTCCTTTTATGCTCCTCCTTAGGTTTTCGACCGTCCTGAGTTCAAATGTGACGTCCGTTTTGCTGTCTGATCATTCGTTCATTGTGAAACCATTGTGATTCCCTAAAATACATAAAATACCTAATTAAAATGAAACACACATAATTAAATAACAAAATACTTAAATAAATAAAAGTAGCAATGTTAGTGAGACTTGAAGTGTAAAATGACGATTTTCTCCTTTATAAATATACACTTTCTAACACTCAACAGCCAACAACCTCATTAGCTTGAATAGGCCATCAGCTTTTGTAGGATTAATCTCAAGTGCCGAAACTAACTCAGGGAGAGTGATGGGCCGTCCATATTTGTGAATTACTTAGGATGTCAAGCTCAATCGCAAGACACTGGTGAAGTTGAGCTCACATAGTTGTATATTATTTTAAACAGATGAGCTTGAGCTTCAAACAACTCTTTTGCTCCTTCATTTTGAATTGGATCCATAACTTCAGTGACTGATAGTTATGCAGAAATTTTGTTCACAACTTTTTCACTTACTCTTTTGTGTGCGGGAATCAAAGGTGTTTTATGGCCTTTCATGATCTACTTCGATCGAACTTCCATTTCCGAAATGCATTATTTGCTGTCATTTATGGCTTTATTGGCCCAACTGACAATAACAAGGAACAATCAAGCTTTGACCAATTTATCACCGGCTACAACCGGTATAGCAGGTTAACTTGAAAGTGGAGTTATCTGCACGTGTCAATATCTCGGCGATCTACTTGTCTAATCTTTGATGTTTCTTACATTTTTTTGTAAGGTAACACTTGCCTTTATTAAATTAAAAAGTAAATACCATACTATTTGTGATAAATTTCTCAATTGTGGGTTGCGTGATTATTTTTAAATACAGAATAAGATCTATGAGTAGACAACTCTGTAAAATGTGGGTTATGTGTTTATTTTTAAGGGTAGATTTAAGTGGCGGTTTATAGCCACACAAATTTCTTTTAGGATATACCGACATTTCTTAGGATAAAATGCAGACTGCGAGTTATTCTAGAAGCAGAAGGAGGTTTGCCTGTCTAAAAATGTGTTATGTTGATTATTTTCAAAATTAAAGAGTATTCTTGTTGGTGCTTTTTTTTTCTTTTTTAATTTCTTTAGTATTTGATCTTTCTTGTTAGTATGAATATATTGTTATTTTTAAAATAATTATTGTTATCTATACTATAAAAATAATTAGCTGTAAAGAGAATCAATTAAACGTTTGATAATTTTTTAAAAAAAGTATTGTGAGTTTTAAAAACAGTTGTATACATTTGGTAAATCTTACTGTTAGTGTAAGAATATAAATAATTAAATTAGAAATAATATTTAATAAAGTTCATTTAAACATTTATCAACATGTACATCAAATATTTTTTATTATGTCATATAATAATTGATAACTAAGATAAATATTTTATTTTGTTGATTTGATTTTTTTATTTTGTTATCACAATATAATTAGTGAAATACAAGTTGTGCAACCCAAGAGGGGGGGTGAATTGGGATTTTAAAAATTATGCTAATAAATCGGACACCAATTTAATCTAATGCCTTAATCAAATCAAAAACAATAAATTCAAACAAGCATAATAATAGAGGAGTAAGGGAAGAGAAAACAAACACGAGGATTTTTACGTGGTTCGGCTATCCCCGCCTACGTCCACGCCTCCAAGCACACCGGGCTTGAGGATTTCACTATCCAAGCCTCCCAAGGCTTCAAATGTTTACAATTGACTTCCAAGGTGTCAATGGACCTTTACAATCAAGAGATTATCCCCCAATCTCTTCACTCAAGTGTTTCCCACACTTATACACTCACAAATTTGGTGAGAAAACAAAGAATACAACAAATAACTCTCTTTTAGAGTAGATAAACAAATTATAGCTCAATGATGATTTAATCAATGATGATTTACGAAATGGAAGCTCAATATATGTGTTACAAACTTGTTTTGGCTTTCTAGAGTTCTTAAAATAAAGTTGGAATTGAATTTTTATAGTTAAACCCGAAAAACTAAATTATAGTAAAATTCCAATGACCATTGGCCAGCTTGATTTAACTTGGCCAAAGTGAATAGTGATATTACGTTATTTTTGAAATTTGCCAGCCCAATCGTTCTAAATTATAGTTTTGCCCCAATACTTTCTGTAATTATACTATGGCCCAGAAAGTCACAAAACTTTTCAAATAAGTCCAATTCTGGATATCAAATGTTTGAATTACATTCGGGTCCTCCAACTTTCATAAATTATAGTGTGGCCCAAATTGTTTCAAACCTTTGCAAATAAACCCAAATCCGAATTCAAAATAATATTTATCATTCCCAAAATGTTTTGAAATTATGCTATGACCCAATATATAATAATACTTTTAAAAGAAGCCCTTTTTAGGTTTTAACATAATCAACATAAATCTTAAAGTTCTCAAAACCTTTCACTTAGGCCCTCAATCTTTTATAAGTTACAATATGACCCAAAACGTTTCAAATCTTTGCAAATAGGTTTAAAATCAAATTCAAAATAATATTTATTAAAATCAAATATTGTAAAACATTTTCATTTTAATCCAAATTGCTCAAATCCATAAAATACTTTTATCTTAAAAATAAAACATTTTGGTTTATAAAAAGTAATAATTTATTAAGCAAAACTTAGAGCTCCTCAAATGCTAAATCGTGCATTAATTAAATCATACCGGCTTTACAAGAAATTATCGCAATAATTTGTCCGTTGAGCTTTAAACTTCATTCTTGATTTCGCCGTTGTCCGTTGAGTGTCTTGAGCTTGATTTCACTTGATTCACTTGCATAAATATTATCCTTCAAAAAACTAGTGAACTTGTGAAATACAATATTTATTAAATCACTTAAGATACATGTTTGTTATCATCAAAATTACATAATGTGTAGCCCTTTAGGCTAACAATCTCCCCCTTTTTGATGATGACGACAAACATCTCATGTATTTTGACATTTATACTCCTCCTTAATACATGGCATACATGATTCAACAAATAAATCAAATTTAAAACATGTAAGCTCCCCCTTAATATTTCAAAACCATGCATGAATATTTTAGGGATTTCAAAACACATGACTTCTCCCCCTTCATCATCAAAATTACTATGAATATTTGAAGTTCAAAATACATGTTACCTTTATCCGGGAATTCAAAATACATGATCTCTCCCCCTTCATCATCAAAATTACTATAAATTCAATGCTCATGCCAATAATATGTCAATGGTTAATCAAGAAACATATAATAACCAAACATCCAATTAACAATAAAATGATCATGAACCATCATTCCATCAATTACCAAATCAACTCCTCATAAAATCATCATATAAAAAATCATGTAATTAAATCACCATCAAATCTTAAAATCATCACCATAATCATATATCAACAAAAAAATGCTCAAAGTATATGTTATTCTCCCCATTTATGAATCATAAAAAATGATATAATACTTTGTCTCCCCTTTTAGACAATAAAAAAGTACAAAATGCATATTATCCAAAATCATATTGTATGCTCCCCCTAAATATATGGCCAATTTAAAAAATTTAACCAAAATAATTTTATCCAAAAACATATCATATTTATCTCCCCTTTCATCATAAAACAAATAATAGATGCAATCAAAACACAATCATCAAAAATAATTCGATGAAGATATTACTCATTTTGTGCGAGTAAAAATTTCGGCAGAGTCTCCCCTTAAAAATGAGCAAATCCTTAAATACGCAATATCGATAAAAACACTTCCATATAAACTTAAACAATTATAACAAACCAACAACTCCATCAATTCATCAAGCAAACACACATATAATTATCAATCATTAGAAACATCAAGAAATCAATATTAATAGTATTAATAACACGATTAAATATATTAATAAATTCCATCATCCTAAGTTCATGCTAAATTTAAAAAAAAATTCGCAACATCAAATTTAATATGAATTCCGAATTCTCACCATAATCTCCCTTGCGACTCTTGGCTACTTGATTCTCCTTGGACTTGTCTCCACCCACCATTGTTGAAACAAGAACAAGCTTGAATACTAATTTCGGATTTTTAAAAATTTGAGTGAAATGAATGTGTTTGAGCCAAGAAAATCGAACCTAGATATGAATGAAGCTAATATATGATGTGGATTGGATCAAAGATGAGCTAAAGGAAGGTTAAAAACGTAGAGAGAGAAACGGCCAAAGCTAGGTTTTTGAGATTTGGGATTTTTGTGAAAAGGTGATGAAATGATGTTTGGAGAATGAAAATTGAACAAGTAATGGGTGAATAATGAGTTGGATGATTAATTTTGGCAAGAGAATGAGTGAAAGAGGAAGAAATTTGAGAGAGAAATAGAGAGGTACTGTTCACGCGTGGATGATGATGATGAGATGATGAAGAACAAGTGAATAAATGATGATTGAGAGGTGCTTAATGAGAGTGAACTGCATGGGTATTGGTTTGAATGATTAATCTTGGCATGAAAAAGGTTGAGAAATGAAGAAAAGATTGATTGAAAATGGAGGAAATTGCTCACGGTTTTGAGAGAGAGAGAGGAACAAAGAACATGTGAGGAAGAAGAAAGACAAACGAAGAAGAAAAGCCTTAAAACCAGTGACCAAGCGGCTAACCGCTTGGGGGCAAGCGGCTAGCCGCCTCATGGCTGCCCCGCTGCACTAATTTCGCTCTCCGGCTATTTTTGATCAATTCCAAGACCATTTCGTGATCCCGAACACTTTCAAAAACCATTTTAATGCATGAATCATGATTTAAAACATTCAAAAGATGATTAATTCAAACAAATAATTCATCCATCATGCATATATTTTACATAATCATGAAATATATAAGTATTCAAAGATCAATAAATCAAACGCATTACTTATCTATCATGCTTAATAACTTCATAAACATCAACAATCACTAATCAATCAATTTTAATAGACTCAATAACATAATTAGAGATGTTAATACAAGAATTTCATCGTGCATATATTTTACATAATTATGAAACATATAAGCATTAAAAAATCAATAAATCAAACAAAGGTATCATGATAAATTACTCAATGTTATATACAATGATAAATCAATCATGTAAACATACAAGTATAGTTTCGCAAATCCAAGCTATTATCTATCCATCATGATTTATTCAACAAAATAAATATTGCAAGAATTGTTATCAAAACAATTAAATCATCTTGCCTCATTATTTTTGCTTACACCATGATCAAGTGATTGTCCTTACAAGCTTCATCAAGGAATTCTCCATCATTCCTTATTTGTGGTACCTACAAAAAAAATTCAAGTTGTAGCAATGGTTCCTTTTGGAACCCAAACACATTTTACACCATAATATGCATTCATTTTCACTGGACATCTATATTTCATATGACCATTTTGATTACAGTAATGACAAACAATTTTATGATCATTTATGGAGGTGGCCTTAACAAAATAATTCTTATAATATTTTTGTTTCAAGTTAGGCTTATATCCAAGTCCTCCTTTGTCGAATACACACTTTTGTGTATTAAGCAAGTTATCCAACTTCTTTTACCCATTTGTAAATTTTAGCACAATTTCATTTAGATCACTGCTCTTCTTTTTAAGTATTTCATTTTCTTTCATTAATTCATCAACACGTGATTTCTCATGCTCATATGAAGTACTTTGTTTACAAGTAAATGATGCAATTTTATCATGTAGCATTTCATTATCTAATTCCAATTCTTTGATTTTTTCATTTAATGAAACATTGCATTTTTGTAAAGCATCATGTTCATTTTTCAAGTCATCTACATGTGATTCTAGATGCTTGTATGAAGTGCTAGATTTCTCATTTGATAGTGCAATTCTATCATGCAAAGCTTTATTCTCTAATTCTAAGCATGTAATCTTTGCACTTAAAGATTCATTTTTATTTGTGAGCTCGATAATTTTTCTTTTAAGACATGCATTCTTTTTACCAATTTTCATTAACTCATCATGCAATTCTTTAAAAGCATCATGCAATTCATCATAGGTAGGATCACTTACCTCATCAAGCTCATCATCCGATTCATCTCCAATTGCCATAAGTGCCACATTTGACACTTCATGAGATTCCTCCTCATTTCTAGTCTCCTCATACAAAACTTCAAATTTTCTCCAAATTTCATAAGCATTAGAACAATTTGAAACTTTATGAAATTCCTTTTTATCTAATGCACAAAATAAAGCATTCATAGCTTTGGAATTTAAAGACATCATTTTCCTATCCAACTCACTTAAAGCATTATTCCTATGAATGAAGGAATCATCACAAATTATTTCCCATATTTCATAATCTAAGGCTTGTAAATAAATTCTCATCCTAGTTTTCCAATATGGGAAGTCATTACCATCAAATAATGGTGGCCTAGTGATGGATTGCCCTTCCATGAAGATTGAACTAATTTGGGTTGCCATGGATCTTTAACTCTAGACGGTTAAGTCTACACAAGAGCACCTCGCTCTGATACCAATTGAAATACAAGTTGTGCAACCCAAGAGGGGGGGTGAATTGAGATTTTAAAAATTATGCTAATAAATCGCACACCAATTTAATCTAATGCCTTAATCAAATCAAAAACAATAAATTCAAACAAGCATAATAATAGAGGAGTAAGGGAAGAGAAAACAAACACGAGGAGTTTTACGTGGTTCGGCTATCCCCGCCTACGTCCACGCCTCCAAGCACACCGGGCTTGAGGATTTCACTATCCAAGCCTCCCAAGGCTTCAAATGTTTACAATTGACTTCCAAGGTGTCAATGGACCTTTACAATCAAGAGATTATCCCCCAATCTCTTCACTCAAGTGCTTCCCACACTTATACACTCACAAATTTGGTGAGAAAACAAAGAATACAACAAATAACTCTGTTTTAGAGTAGATAAATAAATTATAGCTCAATGATGATTCAATCAATGATGATTTACGAAATGGAAGCTCAATATATGTTTTACAAACTTGTTTTGGCTTTCTAGAGTTCTTAAAATGAAGTTGGAATTGAGTTTTTAAAAAAAAACTTGGCCGTTATAGGCAAATTCAATAATTAAGCGGCATTGATTTAGGCCAAGTAAAAGCGATGATGTTACCGTTATTTTTGAAATTTGCACAAGACTAATCGTTTCTAGAAATTATAATTTTACCCCAATACTTTTTTTACTTATACTATGGCCCAGAAAGTCACAAAAATTTTCAAATAAGTCCAATTCTGGATATCAAATGTTTGAATTACATTCGGATCCTCCAACTTTCATAAATTATAGTGTGGCCCAAAGTGTTTCAAACCTTTGCAAATAAACCCAAATCCGAATTCAAAATAATATTTATCATTCCCAAAATGTTTTGAAATTATGCTATGACCCAACATATAATAATACTTTTAAAAGAAGCCCTTTTTAGGTTTTAACATAATCAACATAAATCTTAAAGTTCTCAAAACCTTTCACTTAGGCCCTCAATCTTTTATAAGTTACAATATGACCCAAAACGTTTCAAATCTTTACAAATATGTTTAAAATCAAATTCAAAATAATATTTATTAAAATCAAAATATTGTAAAACATTTTCATTTTAATCCAAATTGCTCAAATCCATAAAATACTTTTATCTTAAAAATAAAACATTTTGGTTTATAAAAAGTAATAATTTATTAAGCAAAACTTAGAGCTCCTCAAATGCTAAATCATGCATCAATTAAATCATATCAGCTTTACAGGAAATTATCGCAATAATTTGTCCGTTGAGCTTTAAACTTCATTCTTGATTTCGCCGTTGTCCGTTGAGTGTCTGACGGAAGTTGTCGAAGCTCCTCAAAACAAATACTGATTCACCTAAATAAAATTGTAGAAATAATGGAACCAGGTCGAATCCCAAGAGAACTATGTATTTAATTTCTCAAAGTCTAAAACAATTAATTTTCCACAAAAATCAGATTTTGTAAGCCTCTGCCAAAAACCGGCTAACCGGATCTTCAAACCGGTAAGCCGCTTATTTTCTGGAAGCTATCCGGATGACCGGATAAGGGAACCGGATGGCCGTTTGTGAGTTGTGATGTTTCTGGAAAGGTTCGGACAACCGGATAAGGAATCCGGAAATCCGGTTGCGATGAGTAGCGCTTCTGGAGCTATTCGGTCTGCCGGATGACCGAATCTTGTTCTTCTCCTTTCTGGACGTATCCGGAAATCCGGATAGGGAGAACCGGAAGACCGGTTGTAGCCTATTACTTTTCTGGAGCCAAACCGGATAACCGGTTAGAGAAATTCGGTAAGCCGAATGCGGGTGGTGACAATTCTGGAATGATCCGGATATCCGGTTGAGTGAAATCCGGTTATCCGGTTGTGGGTCTTCTCTTCTCTGGATTGATTCGGCTAGCCGGTTAATGAAAACCGGTAAGCCGTTTGTCTGTTCTCCAGACTCTGGACACAATCGGCTAGCCGTTTAGTGAATCCGGTTATCCGATTTCTTTGATTTCAAGGGTTTCTAATGAGAGTTTGATGAAAATAAATAAAAACAAGACTTGAAATTTAAACAAACAAAAATTCAATCTTAACAAACTTCCAATCCAAGGGTATTAATTTCATCCAATTGCAATTTCGATCATAGGCAAAAATATAAATTACTCAATCCAAGAACTTAGTCTACTTAATCGGAATCCCGCAAAAAGCAATTATTCTCCTAATATATTAGACTCGAACAATCGCCCAAATCCAAACTTATCACTAATTCAATTGGGCATCATCGTTCCATATCAAATTAAGCGATAACATTAAGAATAGTGAGAATGACTAAAACAAAATCAATTAATTCAGATTTCTCCAATTCAATCAATTTGTATTTTTATTTCCCTAGAGCCTATCATGCAAGCTATGTAATTGTGGCCATCAATATACACACACATGAGCCAACTCCTTGCTACTCAATTCATTCATTCATGACAATTACGGATCACAAACTCATGACTAGCGATAGAAAAATAAATATTGAATTAAGGCGTCAACTCAATCAATATAAATAATTCATAGAAAATAAGAACAAGAAAATAAAATTACTTGGATAAGAAATTCTTGTTAAGTTCAAAGCCTCACAAAATTACAACTGGAATTGTTTTACCCTTGGATCGGAATTAAAAGCTTAGCCACTCATGGTGGCCAAACAAAACATAAGTTGTTTTTCAAAGAAAACAATTGCAGCAGCCGTTGCTTCCTTTTCTCTTCTTCTCACGCCCTTGCCTTATTTGTGTCTTCACGTTAGCTTCCTTTTATAATGCTTGCTTTTTGTCTTCTTTTTGGTTTCCTCTTCTTGCTCTCTTTCCTTTTTCCTTGCGATTTCTTTTCCTCTTTTGCTAGCTTTTCTAATCCTTCTTGGCTTCTTCTCCTCTTAATGCTAGGAAACCGTCTCCTTCAAGTCAACGGTCAGCCCATGATTGCAAAGCCCAAATAAAGCTCTTTTTATCCACTTTTTATCATAATCTCCATGTTTCTCTTCCTAAATCAAATCAAACATTATCTCCATAAATTAGCACAAGATCAATCAAAATACAATGGAATTAAACTAAATATAATATGACTATTTATGAACTATCAAATTCCCCCACACCTAAACCATGCTTGTCCTCAAGCATATCTCAAATCATCATACCAATCCTCCCTTTTACCCATTCAATATCCAAGAATACCAATAAAGCTAAACACACATCAATGAGTCGAATCATAGTGACAATCAAGAGAATAAGCATTCATAGGATAGAATTTGTGACAAAAACACAAGCATCTTATCAATTCATCAAAATCAAATGCAGCAAGACTTAACACCCTCGCATGGTTTTGCTCAATGCTCTCAAAGTGTTTAGGGTGCGTGTTTTACTCTCAAAATCAAAACGTAGCACGTCATTACCATAGGCTTGCAAATGATCTAAATCTCCACCACTGCATATGAAAATGATGCAAAAATCAAAGGGACTTAACAAGGGTTGAAATGGGGCTTAGGTAAGGGTATGGTAGAAGGAAAAATGAAGGGTTTAACGATCAAGACAAAGAGTTAGTTACATGCATGATTTAGATAATAAACAAACATACTTCCAAGATGATGAAATTTTTCCCACATTTAAGCACTTAAAACACTTGGAGAAACAATTTGATAGTTCAATTGCTTTTGCAAATAATTCTCCAATTATCGAATCAAGGGAATAAATTTCACAACAAAGATTTTTTTTTTTCTTTTCCTTTTCTTCTCTTTTTTTTTTCTTTTTCGTATTTTTTTTTTTTTTTTTTTTTGCAATTACTTCACTCTTGTCTTGATAGGGTAGAAAGAAAACAAGGATAACAAACAAAAGGCTTTGGGTTAAACAATGTGTTAGAAACAAAGAAAAGGGAAATATAGGCTCAAAGGGGCTAACTAAGGGAAAATAAAAGGTGGGTCTTTTAGAGTCTAAGAATTGGTTGAACCTAATTGCCCTTATCACACTTAAGCATCAATTCAAAAATATGGTCTCAACATGTATTCAAAAGCAAGTTCTAGAATAAACACACTAAGTTTGATACACTCAACAAAAATAAAAGGAGCAAAATTGTAATGAGTTGCTCTTAGGCTCAAAAGCTCACTAGAGTGTCTATTTTGCATCAAGTCTTGTGCACTTTTCAATCAACAAATTAATTTGACACCATTGAAAATTTTAAAGAAAACACTATTTATGCTTACCTCTTTCATGCATTAAAACTCAAAACAAAGATGTATCCCTAGCTTATAAGGTATTCAAAGATATTGAGAAGACTTAAAAACACAAAAAAAAAAAATTTTTATTTTTAAGAACATATTAAAAACATGCCAAAGTCCTCCCCCACACCTAAATAATACATTGTCCTCAATGTATCAACAAGTAAATAGCTCACAAAAAATCATAATGATAATGAAAAAGTAAATGAGAAAGGAGAAAGAAACTCCCCTGAATGTGAGCGGTGTGGACTCGAGTGAGCTAGGGAGATGGTTCCAAGGAAAGCTGAGAAGTGGCGCGAGCACGATTTATTGAGTTTAATCTCCAGTTCAAGATATGTCCTATTCATAAAGAACATCTAGAGGCTTAAAATAAAATCAACGAAAGTAAAGAAAACCAAATATAATAAATAAAAAAAATTCAAAAGCGAGAATAAAGAAATTATTTGGGTTGCCTCCCAAAAAGCGCCTTTGTTTTATGTCTTTGGCTAGACACAGTCGCAAAGCGAATCAAGTATCCAAATAATGAGGATGACCTAAATTGACTCCGATGAGGCATGGAGCAATTTCACCCTCGTGATAGATTTTCAACCTATGGCCATTCACTTTAAAAATCTTGTCCGAGTCTAGGCTCTTAATCTCTACTGCACCATAAGGAAACACGTTAATAACAACAAAAGGGCCAACCCATCGAGAACGAAACTTACCAGGCATGAGCTTCAATCGAGAGTTATATAGCAAAACTTTTTGACCAATCTCGAATTGCTTACGAACAAGCATGTTGTCGTGAAGCATCTTGGATTTCTCCTTGTAAATTCTTGAGTTCTCATAGGCGTCTAACCTCAACTCCTCTAACTCTTGCAATTGCAACAATCTCGACATACCGGCTTTGTCTAGGTCCATATTACATCGCCGCACCGCCCAATAGGCTTTGTGCTCGATTTCCACCGGTAAGTGACATGCTTTACCAAACACAATTCGGTAAGGAGACATACCTATAGGAGTTTTGTACGCTGTGCGGTAAGCCCAAAGAGCATCATCTAAACGAAGGCTCCAATCCTTTCTTCCTGGATTCACCGTCTAGGTCCAAAGTGTCCTCCACATGCATAATCATGGCAAAAGGCTAAGATAGATTGGAATTCATTTTCAGGCACACATCTCCTAATCACTTGATCAGAACAATATTTCCATAGAAAAGGTTCGTCCCAAACATAGTACTTAGACTCACTTTTAAGCTTAGCTTTCCTAGACGCACTAAGACTATTAGGTAGACTTCCTGTAACCAAATAATTTACCATATCAGCATACCAAGGAATCATACCTTTTAGTTGGAACAAATACTCATTCGAAAAGTCGTCATTGAGAGGTGTCTCATCTTCCTCCCTTATCAATCGACTCAAGTGATCAGCCACAGAATTCTCCACTCCTTTGCGATCCTTTATCTTCAGGTCAAACTCTTGGAGAAGTAAAATCCACCGAATTAACCTTGGCTTCGATTCTTTCTTGGCCAAAAGATACTTCAAGGCTGCATGGTCAGAATACACAATAACTTTATAACCAAGCACATAAGAACGAAATTTATCCAAAGCAAAAACAATTGACAAAAGTTCTTTTTCCGTAGTGGAATAATTGCACTGAGCAGGATTTAAAGTCCTGGAAGCATAATAGATCGCATGGCTTTTCTTGTCAATCTGTTGGCCTAAAACCGCTTCCACTGCATAATTGCTCGCATCGCACATGATTTCAAAAGGCAAGTCCCAGCGAGGTGGTTGAATAATTGGCGCGCTGGTCAATAATTCTTTGAGCTTATCAAACCTTTCTTTGCATTCCTTCCCAAACTCGAATTGAACTTCCTTTTGTAGCAAATTTGTTAAGGGTAATGCGATTTTGGAGAAGTCCTTGATAAACCTGCGATAAAATCCTGCATGTCCAAGAAAAGAACGCACTTCCCTAACATTGGTAGGGTATGGTAAGTTTGCAATTATATCCACTTTTGCCTTATCCACTTCAATACCCCTAGAAGAAATCACATGTCCTAAAACAATGCCTTGGGTGGCCATAAAATGACACTTTTCATAATTTAGAACCAAGTTAGTATCTATGCATCTTTTCAAAATCTTGGTTAAATTATCTAAGCACCCATACACAGTGAAGTCATCCATAAACACTTCAATGCAACTCTCAATAAATTCAGAAAAAATACTCATCATGCATCTTTGAAATGTACCTGGAGCGTTGCAGAGACCGAAAGGCATTCCCCTATAGGCATAAGTTCCAAAAGGACAAGTAAATGTTGTCTTTTCTTGATCTTCCTGTGCAATAGGAATTTGATAGAAACCTGAAAATCCATCAAGAAAACAAAAGAAAGACTTTCCTGCTAATCTCTCTAGCATTTGGTCAATAAAAGGTAAAGGAAAGTGATCTTTTCTAGTGACTTGGTTAAGCTTCCTAAAATCAATGCACATTCTCCAACCATTTTGCACACGCATTGGTACAAGTTCATTATTCCGATTTTTAACTACAGTTATGCCAGTTTTCTTTGGAACCACATGAATCGGACTTACCCATTCACTGTCAGAAATTGGGTAGATTATACCTGCATCGAGCAATTTGAGGATTTCTTTCATCACTACTTCCTTCATGGCTGGATTCAACCTCCTTTGTGGCTCTCGTGATGGTTTAGTATCCTCTTCAAGTAGGATCCTGTGCATGCAAATTGATGGACTAATGCCTTTTATGTCGACTAAAGTCCATCCAATTACAATCTTGTACTCCTTCAATGTTTTAACCAAACTTTCTTCTTGTTCCTTTGTGAGCCCCTTTGATATAATCACGGGCAATGTCTCCCTTTCACCCAAATACATATATTTAAGGTGGTTTGGCAAGGCTTTCAATTCCAGTTTTGGTGCCTGCACAATAGAAGGTAACATCTTGTCAGTAGTAGAGGAAATTTCAGCATTAGAGTTCATTGGCTCTGAAATTCCTTCTAAATTGGATTGTGCATCTAATTCTAGCTCATTCCCAGCACTTTCTTGGGCAAAAACATCCTGCACAACAGAATCAATCACATCAATTTGACAAAGAGAATGCACATCAGTAGGGTGTTTTACAGCATCAAATATATTAAATTTAACAATCTCTCCATCAAACTCGACAGAGAGAGTACCCTCATCTACATCAATTTTCGTTTTGGCAGTTTTCATGAAAGGTCTTCCTAATAAAATTGAAGCGGATTTTGAAGAAGGATGACCTTCCATCTCTAAGATGTAAAAATCTACAGGAAATATGAGCTCATTAACCTGCACCAAAACATCTTCTACTATCCCAAGTGGGTGAATATAAGAACGGTCAGCCAATTGAATAACTACACCAGTCTTTTGCAAGTCATTTAATTTTAATTCTTGGTAAACAGAAAATGGCATGACATTAATTGAAGCTCCTAAATCTAGCATAGCATGCTCAACCTTCTTTTCACCAATCACACAAGGTAATGAAAACATACCTGGATCCTTGCATTTTTCTGGCATATGCTTTTGTAACATTGCGGACACATTCTTACTTACCTCAACCTTCCCCTTTTCTTTCATCTTCCTCTTGTTGGTGCACAACTCTTTCAAGAACTTTGCGTATTTGGGAATTTGCTTGACCGCATCCAACAAGGGGATGTTAATTTGCACTCTCCTAAACGTGTCCAGAATCTCCTTTTCTTGCTCATCTTCTTTTGGTTTAGCTAACCTGCTAGGAAAAGGAGGTGTAGGTGTGTAAGATGAAAGAGATAAAGGAGGATCGAATTTTACCCCACGCCTTGTTTTAGAGGGAGCTTCTTCATCTTCATCTCCCTTGGCCATTTCAGCTTCTTTAGGTGGAGTCGACCTCGAAAGAATTTCTTTTCCGCTTCGCAGTGAAATTGCACTACAGTTCTCCCTTGGGTTGACTTCTGGTTGTGAAGGTAATTTTCCAGAATTTTGGGCTTCCAACTTACTAACTGACGTGGCCAATTGAGTAATTTGGTTGCCCAAATTCTGGATGCTTGTCCTTGTTTCCTGTTGAAGCTGAAGAGTACTATTAGCAAGATTCTTAACAATATCTTCCAAAGACATACCTGAGTTTGGAGCTTGAGTCTGTGTAGGGATTGGAGGTGGTCTTGTGAAGTTTTGAGGAAGTGGCATTTGTTGTCCTCCTTGGTTTCCATAGCTAAAGTTAGGATGATCCCTCCATCCAGGATTGTAGTGATTTGAATAGGGATCACACTTCCTCTGAGCGTGCCCAGGAAACCCACCTATGGCATTGCCTTCTTGTGTGGAGTCTTGTTGCAATGTGGGGCACATATCAGTAGAGTGCCCATGAAGTGAGCATATTCCACACGCTTTCACTGTCTGCAATTGCCCTACAGCCATTTGACGAACCAAGGCAGTTAAATCAGAAATTTGATTTTTAAGATCGCTTACCTCGCTAACTTGCTTGATAGATCCTCCACCCGCTCTTGTACCAAATTGCTGAGAAGTTTCAGCCATGTTTGAAATCAACTATTTTGCTGCTTCTGGTGTTTTGTTCACTAAAGCTCTACCACTTGCTGCATCAATCATACTCCTATCCATTGGCAACAATCCCTCGTAGAAATATTGGATGAGGAGTTGATCAGAAATTTGATGGTAGGGAAAACTTGCACATAATCTTTTGAATCTTTCCCAGTATTCATACAGCGTCTCCCCAGTGATCTGTGTGATGCCATAAATCTCCTTCCTAATACTAGCGGCTCGTGAATCAGGAAAGAATTTCTCCAGAAATAGCATTTTCATCTCATTCCATGTGGTGATAGAACCGGAAGGTAGATAATAGAGCCAATCTTTAGCTTGATCTTTCAAAGAGAAAGGAAAAGCTCTAAGGTTGATTTGCTCCTCGGATACACCATGTGGCTTCATTCCAGAGCAAACAATGTGAAATTCTTTCAGATGCTTATGAGGATCTTCACCTGCACAACCACGAAAAAAAGGAAGTAAATGAATTAAACCAGATTTTAATTCAAAATCATTAGCAATATTAGGAAAAGTAATGCATAGGGGCTGTTGATTCAAATCTGGTGCGGCGAGTTCTTTGAGAGTTCTGTCTGTCATCTTTTCTTCAACTTCAGCAAAGATGGATGTACCACCAGTAGTGAAATCTATCTATATTTCCTCCGCAAGACGATGTTTTCCCTCTCTAGTCTCTTTTCTCAATTGACGCGCTGTCCTCTCGATTTCAGGATTATACTGCAAATTAGTAGCCGAAGAAGAACGAGTCATAAACTAAATCAAATAAACAATTAAACAATGAGAAGAGTTCCTTTTAACCGGCGCCAATTTTGACGGAAGTTGTCGAAGCTCCTCAATACAAATACTGATTCACCTAAATAAAATTGTAGAAATAATGGAACCAGGTCGAATCCCAAGAGAACTATGTATTTAATTTCTCAAAGTCTAAAACAATTAATTTTCCACAAAAATCAGATTTTGTAAGCAAAACCGCTAACCGGATCTTCAAACCGAAGCCGCTTTATTTTCTGAAGCTATCCGGATGACCGGATAAGGGAACCGGATGGCCGTTTGTGAGTTGTGATGTTTCTGGAAAGGTTCGGACAACCGGATAAGGAATCCGGAAATCCGGTTGCGATGAGTAGCGCTTCTGGAGCTATTCGGTCTGCCGGATGAGGGGAAACCGGATGACCGAATCTTGTTCTTCTCCTTTACGACGATCCGGAACCGGATAGGAGAACCTGAAGACCGGTTGTAGCTCACATTTTCTGAGCCAAACCGGATAACCGGTTGAGAAATTCGGTCAATGCGGGTGGTGACAATTGGAATGATCCGGATATCGGTTGAGTGAAATCCGGTTATCCGGTTGTGGGTCTTCTTCTCGGATTGATCTTGGTTAATGAAAACCGGTAAGCCGTTTGTCTGTTCTCCGGACTCTGGACACAATCGGCTAGCCGTTTAGTGAATCCGGTTATCCGATTTCTTTGATTTCAAGGGTTTCTAATGAGAGTTTGATGAAAATAAATAAAAACAAGACTTGAAATTTAAACAAACAAAAATTCAATCTTAACAAACTTCCAATCCAAGGGTATTAATTTCATCCAATTGTAATTTCGATCATAGGCAAAAATATAAATTACTCAATCCAAGAACTTAGTCTACTTAATCGGAATCCCGCAAAAAGTAATTATTCTCCTAATATATTAGACTCGAACAATCACCCAAATCCAAACTTATCACTAATTCAACTGGGCATCATCGTTCCATATCAAATTAAGCGATAGCATTAAGAATAGTGAGAATGACTAAAACAAAATCAATTAATTCAGATTTCTCCAATTCAATCAATTTGTATTTTTATTTCCCTAGAGCCTATCATGCAAGCTATGTAATTGTGGCCATCAATATACACACACATGAGCCAACTCCTTGCTACTCAATTCATTCATTCATGACAATTACGGATCACAAACTCATGACTAGCGATAGAAAAATAAATATTGAATTAAGGCGTCAACTCAATCAATATAAATAATTCATAAAAAATAAGAACAAGAAAATAAAAATTACTTGGATAGAAGAAATTCTTGTTAAGTTCAAAGCCTCACAAAATTACAACTGGAATTGTTTTACCCTTGGATCGGAATTAAAAGCTTAGCCACTCATGGTGGCCAAACAAAACATAAGTTGTTTTTCAAAGAAAACAATTGCAGCAGCCGTTGCTTCCTTTTCTCTTCTTCTCACGCCCTTGCCTTATTTGTGTCTTCACGTTAGCTTCCTTTTATAATGCTTGCTTTTTGTCTTCTTTTTGGTTTCCTCTTCTTGCTCTCTTTCCTTTTTCCTTGCGATTTCTTTTCCTCTTTTGCTAGCTTTTCTAATCCTTCTTGGCTTCTTCTCCTCTTAATGCTAGGAAACCGTCTCCTTCAAGTCAACGGTCAGCCCATGATTGCAAAGCCCAAATAAAGCTCTTTTTATCCACTTTTTATCATAATCTCCATGTTTCTCTTTCTAAATCAAATCAAACATTATCTCCATCAATTAGCACAAGATCAATCAAAATACAAGGGAATTAAACTAAATATAATATGACTATTTATGACCTATCAGTGTCTTGAGCTTGATTTCACTTGATTCACTTGCATAAATATTATCCTTAAAAAATCTAGTGAACTTGTGAAATACAATATTTATTAAATCACTTAAGACACATGTTTGTTATCATCAAAATTACATAATGCGTAGCCCTTTAGGCTAACAATTAGTAATAATAATAATAATAATAATAATTTCTTTAAATTCAATGATTTTATCTCTTAATTAAAAAAGATAATTTTAGACTTTTATAATATATATGAGAATATATATGGCATTGTGTTAAGTATAAAAGTAATTATTAAAATTAAATTTTAAAAAATTACTTCTTTATTATTTTTTAAAATCTACTGTAAGGTAGGGTGATTTTACCAAAAATAATTTCTAAAGAATTTTGTTTCAACACCAAAATTAGCTTTAGCTTTTTGAAGTCAAAATCTCCAAAAAACAACCCCCTATTGGCCCTTAATTAAACTTTTGAATGACATTGATGATTGAAACCTCTCACGTCATTAGAGTTAAGAGTTTAGCTGTGGTGAGGTTGATTTTCTTGTAAATATTTTAACAAAAAAATTATAATAAACTTCTGATTGAGGGTGTGTTACATATTTAATATATTAAATATTTCTTCCTATAATTTATATAACATTCATATTTTAATGGTAGTGGATCGTACAAAGACACCTTATGGCCTATTCTAAATATACAGAGATGAAGAAAGTAAGAAATGCTCTAAAGGTGTTCATAAAGATATTTATGATCTAAATTTACTCCTCCGAAAACATTTGAAGAAAATAAATAATGTTGGGCGGGTCTTTCTCCTTGAGAACATCAGAAGCCTTAAAAATAGAAAGGAAGCAGTAAATGCCGCTAAAAAATACAAACCCTAAACATGTGCATTATTTTAATATAAAATGGCACCTCCTAGCAGCCACCTCTCTTCATCCCAAATGGCAAAATCAATGAAGCTTGTGGCCATTGTTGCCACAGCTCTATGCTTCACCTCCCTCCTCACCGCCAAGAAAAGATCCAAAGACGGTTGAAGGTTTGGTGTATTGTGACTCGTGCCACGTCAAGTACAAGACCGAGCTCAGTGATTACATTGCAGGTAATTCACAATATCAGTGTATGCATCAAATCTATGTTTTAGCTTTCTATTTCACCAGGATTTGAACCTGGTGGTAGCACAGAGAAAGGTGCTTTAAAACCACTAGCATAATCGGTGCTATTCTTAAAACCGTTGCCTTGGAATGCAAGGAAAGTGAGGGTGGGGAAGTTGTGTACGCTCGCGAGGTTGTGAGTGACCAGTCCGGTACTTATAAGATACCTATCGATGGTTGTCATGCTAAATTATGCCAAGTTCGTTTGGTCAAGAGCCCTAATCCGGAATGCAGCGAGATCGTTGCCGACGGACTCAGCAGTGCTAGGATTGATCTCACCCCCTCTGTTGGATCCGATCCTGAGCTGATTCGCTATGCCAATGATCTTGGCTTCATGAAGAAGGAATCCTTGCCCGAGTGTGCTAAAGTTCTTGAAGAAATGTTCATTCATGGTTAATTATGTCACATCAATGTATTGAATGATTAATTCATCGGATTTTGCCAACTTAACAATATTTTTTTTTATAATTTTATAATTATAATTTTTTCTTCAAATTAACATATTTCGTGACATAAATAGTTTTGATACCGTCAAGGACAATTAGATCACTGATTTAACTTAGAAAAGTTAACTTTAGTTAAAAGGAGAATACAATAAAGTTTAGTCCCTTGCATAAAATTGAGTAATTAAGCGTCAATCTCTAGTTGTTTTAATATTTTTCACATGACACCCACATCTTTCGACCATGTGCACTGTACCCCCATTTCTATCGACATGCCGTTAACTTAATTGGAAAAATGGGTAAAAAGATAATTAAAAGAAAAAACTTTTTTTCCTTCATTTTTTTTATATCTTTTCTCTCTCTTTTCTTTTTCTTTCTCTTCTTCTTTTTTTAATATCTTTTCTCTCTCTTTTCTTTTTCTTCTTCTTTTTCGGGTCTTTTTCTTGTTACTCTCCTTTTTTCTCTCTTTTCTTTTTTCTTTCTTTTTTATCCTTTCACTATTCCGACAAACAACAAATGGCCGTCTTGAAATAACAACAACAAAAAATGCGGGATCAGCGCATCGCGTCCTAAACCAAAACACCATGGCTTGAAGCTGCCGCGTCCCTGCCCCCTCTATAATTTAATTTAGGGTTTGATATTTTTACTTTTAGGGTTTGTATTTTTTGTTTCTTTTTGTTAAATTTTCTTGGTTTGGGTTTCCTCTGTAACAGAATTTTACAATGAAATTTATAGCAAGGGTTTGGTATAATTAGCTTAGGTTTTTTTATTGTTGGGTTTTGTTTGTTTTGATGGGATTATTGGAATTGTTTTGCAAGCTACTGATGATTTTGTGTTTGATTTTCTTCTTTCCCTTCAGAATCAAATATCATGCTTTGTCTCTCATTTTGAAGTTTGCTGGTTTTACAATTTTGTTATTATAATGAAATAAGAAAAAATAGTTTCAATATAATTTTAAAAAAATATAAAAATAGATATTATTATATTTATTTTTTATTTCTTGAGGTAAATTTAATAAGTTGTAAGGGGTAGTTTAGTACTTACACACTCAATGCAATTCATAGTAGGTTAGTATGGTCTTTTAGGTTAATAACAACCTAAACAGTTAGAATTAACTGATTTTTTTATGAAATAGGGGCGCAGTGCACATGGTCGAAAGATATAGGTGGACGGTGTAAAATATCGAAATAGCTGGGGGCTGGCACTAAATTACCCTAAAAAATTACAACGTATTTTTTCCCGTTAATGTTGTTTGACAGTACTAAAAGAAAAATACAAAATGGATCAGTACTAATTTAATGTAGGAGTGGATGTGCCATTATGACTTAATTATAAAAGGAATTAATACAATGATCAGCTTTGAATATGTTATCTCTTTATCCAATCTGCTTGGAATTTTCTTCTTTGTTTGTTTGTTTGTTTTTTTTTTGGCGACCAAACTAGGTTAATTCATGGTGTCCTATTTGACGATTCGTGCCTTTATGTGATCGCCTCACATTTTCTTAGCAAGAACCGCAGAGGTGTGTAGCACATTTAAAGAAATTCTGGAGACTATATGTGCATTTAGCCTCATAGCATTGCAAGTCCAAGCAAATTAAGGAGATAATTAATCTTGCCTCGAGCAAGCAAAGCTTTAGAGTCCATCCGGTGATCCCATCGGTGTGCGTGCGATGGGTGATATAATTCTCTGTTCTCAGATGAATCTCACTTTCGGGATGGACAAATCTTATGTTACAAATAATGTAACAAACAATCAATGGATATAGGCCATTGATTTTGATATTCCTCAAATCCAATGGATAAAAATAGTTTTAACCTAAAATAAAGTACAGGTGTAATAGTTATTTATAGGGAATTTTATTTTTAATCATATGTTTATTTTTTTTCTAAAATAAGTCCTCATTAATTTTTTATAATTAAATGATTTTACCATCCATGTTTTCTACATTTACTTTTAAAACTTTATAAAGTTTTTACAAATTTTTTATAAAGATTTAAATGATTATTATATTTATAAAGATCCATAAATTTTGAATATATTTTTGCACATGCATTTATAATTTGTTGTGAGACACAAACTAGATTTTTCTTTTAACACACACACACACACACACTCAATCTATTTTCCATCCTAAATACATACCATCAATGTTGTCACAGAGATTTTATAATCTAAATTTACTGTCCTGAATTATAAGAGATATTATATGTGATAAATATCTTATAAATATAATGAATTATTAAAAAGATGATACAATAAATAAATTACCAAAGCCTCTAATGAAAAGATTTCAAGTATTTTGATCTAATCAATGATTCAAATATGTAGAGAAATAATCAATTAAATTGAATGTCACTATATTTATTAAATAAATTAGAAAACCCAATTTTATCTATAAATGATATAGAAAGGGTAAACAAAATATTAGAAATTAATAATTTCAATGAAAGAAATATAAAATAAATTCAAAAATTAAGAGATCAACTAAGTAAGAATTTAATAAAGTTAGACATTTCATAAAAGACTTCAATATCAAAGATCATGATTTATTAAAGAAAGAGATCATTAATATAATGAATAAAAACTCAATAGATATAAGATTAAACAAGTTAGAACTTCAATTAAATAAAATAAAAAAATTGTTGAACAATTTAGTACTAACTTTGCTATAAATATAAATGAAGAACTTTAAAAAACTTCAAATGCTAGCACTACTGTTACCTTACTGCACCTTGAGGTATAAACAGACTTAAAAGTAAACAGCATAGATGTAAATTAAAATTTTTAAATTTATTAATTTTTTTAATAATTATTATCTTTTTTAAGAATTTAAAAATTTATAACTGTAACGTACAGCTAAGCTTCGCCGGCCAAACCCCAAGATTTTTTAAACTGCCGAGTGGCTTTCTAGCTTGTCTGAACCTGTACCCTCATCCTTTGTGACGCAGTCGGCGGGGATGCCTTTCCAGCTATCCCTGGGCCGTGTGTTTGATTCTCGGGGGGGACAGGACAATTATTTGATCATAAAAGATTTGTCGTCCAGCTCTTTAATGTCACGGAGCCATCATTAAATGAATTATTACGAAAATACTGGGAAGGTGATGTTCTTATTTTCTTAATTGCACGTTTCCAATCAGCAACTCTCCTTTGGCTTTTCATTGCTCCACCCACTGTTTTTTTTTTTTTTTAAAAAAATACTGTATAACTTTTTACAATATTAATAATGATTTTTTTTTATCCTTTTATGGGTCATGATCTCCACCCATGATTTTAACGAATTAAAATTAATCAATTATATGAGAAATAGGTGTATTCCTTGTCTTTTTAACCTTTAAATGAAAATTATTCTTTTTATTATTTGTAAAATTTTTTTTTAAAGTTCTTTGTAGTAAAGAAATATAAAAAGAAAAGAAGCCGGCGGGTTTTTTTCCGCTTGATCGCTAACTCATGAGCAAAGCGGCCTTCGGCCCTTCGCTTAGTAAGCTCCTCCTCGAGCCTCTACTGAATTCCGCTCGGCCCGTTCCTTAGTAGCGTTGACTTTGTAATCTCGTGAAAATAATTTTTATAAATTGAAATATAATTTTTTATTTAAAACTTTTTTTCCAATTTTTACTTTTTTTTTTAAACGTTAACTATATGAATACTAAATAGATTTTATTTTTACATACTGTAATTTAAAAACTTAATATAAATTAATCATGAGTGACGTATCAAGAAATTTATGCTAATATATTAACTCATTTGGAATAAAATTAGGAATGAATTAACATATGAGCATGAATTTATGTATGTAACCTCGATGCAAATATAATATTACAGCATATTAGTAAAACTTATTTTATTTATAGTTGAATAGATAAAGTTAAAGAAGTTGTAATTTTTTAGATTACTATCACATAAAAAGATATATTTTAGTGGGTTCTCTATTTTAGTTAATTTGTCAAATGTCTCAATATAATCTTCTTTAACTAGCAAAATTCTTTTTACCTAAAAATTTTAATATTTTAGTTAATTTTGATTAACTGCTATAATAAGTTAGGCCAGGAGTGCCTTCAATTTCTTGTAGGCCAATATTTTTTTCTTTTTAATGTGCTCCAAGCTCATTATAAAAGAATTCAATAAAAAGAATTTGGGCACCTTAACAAAAAATTACTTGTAGTTTAGTGGTAAAGGTACAATTAAGTGGTTTTGAAAATTTAGTTAAAATCTCAATAGTTATATAATTTTTTTAGATATTTTGCGGAGATTATTTACAACATGATATTTTCACAAATATAGCCATAATGAGCTCTATGGTTCAAAATAAATAATATATTACAATCATTTTTTTTATTTTTAAAGAAAATTATAGAATTTGAATTTGTGAGACAGTAATTATGTTTAAATGAACAGTAAAAAAAGGTTAAGTATCCCAAATTAATCAAAATTTATGATATTTAATTAAATATGTTTAAGTGAATAGTAAAAATAATTTAACAACCCAAATTAAATTAAAATTTTTTTATAATTAAACCCCTTCCCAATTTAAGTGTTGGGTCTGCCATTAATTACGAACCATTTGATTTCATTGAATGGATCACTTTTTATTCCACTATTGACACTAAATTTTTAGCCCAACATCATTAATAACTATATTTTAGTTTTTTACATGTGCACAAAGTAATTTTTATTTATTTATTATTGAATGTGCTTTCAACTATAGTTGATGGTAAGGATAGAATTTAAATTTTTGAGACCATCTGTTTAAGTGAATAGTAAAAAAATTAAGTATCCTAAATTAAATTAAGTTTTTTTGCAATTCAACACTCTTAATTTAAGTGTTTGAGTCCGTCATTGACTTTAAATCATTATTCAATGATTTACTTTTATCCCACTATTGATACTGAAGTTTTAGTCCACCACTATTGATAACTATGTTTTAGTTTTTTACAAGTGCATGAAGCTATTATCAAATGTGCTTTTCAATGGTAATTGAAGGTATGGGTAGAATTTGAACTTTTGAGATTTTAAATGTATTTAAATGAACAGTAAAAAAAATCAGTATCCCAAAATAAATTAAAATTTTTTGAATTAAATCCCCCAATTTAAATGTCATTAACTAAGAATCATTTGATCTCATTTAATGGTTCACTTTTATCCCAATATTGTAATTTAAGATCAATACCATTAATAATTACATTTCACCTTTTCATACATTCATGAAGCTATCTTATTATTATTATTAATATTGAATATGCTTTTCAATAATAGTTGATGTTAAATTAATATAAAATTTGATTTTTTGAGATCTTAAATGTGCTTAAGTGAATATTTAAAAAAAAAATTAAGTAGCTTAAATTAAAATATAATTTTTTGAATTTAACACCAACCAGTTTAGGTTTCTGGGCCTACCATTGACTTTGACTCCATTGGACTCATTGAATGATTCACTTTTTTTTCTAGTATTGATACTGAAACTTTGGCCCACCATCATTAATAACTATGTAGTGCATGTTTTAATATTTTACATGTGCATGAAGCTATCTTTTTTTTCATTATTGAATGTTCTTTTCAATGATAATTGATGGTGAGGATAGAATTTAAATTTTTGATACTTTAAATGTATTTAAGTGGAAAAAAAATTAAGTATCCCAACTTAAATTAATTTTTTTTTATTTAAATCTTCTTAACTTAAAAGTCTAAATCGATTATTGGTTACGAACCATTTGATTTCATTTAATAGTTTACTTTTATGTCAGTATTGATATTGAAATTTTACACCAATATATTAATAATTACACTTCAACCTTTTATATGTGTATGAAGTTATCTTTCTTTTTTTAAAAAAAAGTTGTATATGCTTTTCAATAATAGATGATGTTAAGTGTGGAATTTAGATTTTTTAGACTTTAAATGTGTTTAAGCAAAAGTAAAAAAATTAAGCATCCAAATTAAATTAAAATTTTTTCAATTAAGCCCTCTAATTTAAATGCCTAGACCAGTCACCAACTATCAACCATTTGATCTCATTTAATGGTACACTTTTATTGTACTATTGACACTCAAGTTTTAGGCTAGCACAATTAGTATCTACCTTTCAACTTTTTACATGTGGATGAAGTTACCTTCTTTTTTATTATTGAATGTGTTTTCAATAGCAGCTGATAGTAAGGATGAAATTTGAATTTTTGAGACTTTAAATGCTTTTAAGTGAACAGTAAAAAATATTATCCAAGTAAAATTAAAATTTTTTGAATTAAACACTCTTTAATTTAAGTGTTTGAATCACTGATTATGAACCATTTAATCTCATTCAATGGTTCTTTTATCTCACCATTGATATTGAAGTTTTAGCCTAGCACTAGTTCAGCTTTTTACATGTGCATGAAGCTATCTTTTTTTTCATTATTGAATGTGCTTTTCAATGATAGTTGATGGTAAGATGAGAAGTTAAATTTTTGAGATTTTAGATGTGTTCAAGTGAAAAGTAAAAATAAATAAATAAATAAATATCCTTAATTAAATCAAAGTTTGGGTAACTTGATTAAATGTGTTTAATTTAGTAGTAAAAAAAAATTAAATATTCTAAATTAAATTAAAAATTTTTAATTAAGGCCCCTTTATCCACAACTGAGTTTATGAACTATTGGATCTCGTTTAATGATTCTCTTTTATCCCACTATTGATATTGAAGTTTTAAGCCAGTACTATTGATAACTACATTTCAACTTTTGATACGTGCATAAAGCTACTTTCTTTTTCATCGTCCAATGTGATTTCCAACGTTAGCTGATGGCAAGGGTAGAATGTGACTAATAATTTGTATTGATGAAATTAATATCCATACGAGTTCTCTTGCTATAAATACTTGTGGGATCGTTTAACTTAGCATAAGTTTTAGTTGAAGAAGAAGAAACAAATGCAGCACAACAGTTGCAAAATGTTTCTTGTGTAAAATATGAGAAAGCTTCCACAGTTTTATCTGCATTCCGCTATTGCCCAAATTGTTTCAGCTTTGTGTAAAATATAAGTCCTTTCTCAGTTTCATTTTCAACGCTTTGCTCATTCCTCGAACGGTTTCATTCTCTGCATCTTTTGTCTTTGATTCCTGAGAATTCATCTAAGTCCTTTTCCCTTAGTTACAGTACCAAAAATTTCCATGGAAAATTCTACAAATCCTTCGGTTGCAGCAGACGAGAAAGCCAAAGAGGATCAAGAATTGTTCTTGACTCAGCTTCCAAAAGTGAAAATCTGCAATGGTTTTGATCTTTTTCAATACCAAGCATTTTGGTGCCCATCCATAGCCATTAATGGTGTTATCTCCTTCCAAAAGCACTTCCAAGCAGAAGAAAGTGATATAATACTAGTCCCTTATCCGAAATCAGGCACCACTTGGCTCAAGACCCTTACATTTTCCATTGTGAACCGTTCACGTTATGCAATTGAAAATAGCCCCTTGCTTACTACCTCCCCTCATCATCTTATACCTTTCGTTGAGTTTAACCTTTATCACAATAATAACAAATCTCTGGATCTCGAATGCTTTTCGAGTTCGACAAGAAGGATGTTATCAACGCATGTCCCATATGCTTCACTACCAAGCTCCGTTCTGAGTTCTAATTGTCGAATTGTGTACATTTGCAGGAACCCTTTGGACCAATTGATCTCAGAATGGCAATTCATAGCGAGACGCAACAGCTCTCATCTTGATCTAGATGAAGCTTTCGAGAGGGCTTGTAATGGAATCCAAAGTTTTGGACCCGTTTGGGGTCATGTGTTGGGTTATTGGAAGGCCAGCAAAGAACAACCTGATAAGATACTGTTCTTGAAATATGAAGACCTCAAAGAAGATGTTACCTTTTACATTAAGAGAATGGCCGATTTCTTGGGATGTCCTTTCTCTGAAGATGAAGTCACGCAAGGTGTGGTACAAGAAATCGCCAAACTTTGCAGTTTTGATAACATCAAAAATTTGGAAGTCATCAAAAGTGGTAGGGTGAACGCAACAGGGACTAAAAATTCTCTCTTCTTAAGGAAAGGTGAAGTTGGGGATTGGAAAAATTATTTAACCCCTTCAATGTCTCAACGTCTGCAGAAAATTGTGGAAGAAAAGTTGGTTGGTTCTGGGCTGACCTTTAAAACATCTTTGGAAGAACCACAGAATTAATATTGAGTGAAGTTGATGATGTTCAAATCCACCATTGAGTTTAGTCTTGTTTTGATATGTTTCAATCTTTGTTTCTTCAAATGTGTGAACGAGTTTCGATTTTTTTTTTTCCCCTTGAATTCTGAATAAATTTACAGTGTTGATTGTGCTGTGATCATTTTTATCTGAACGGTTAGGTTTGAAAATATGTTCGTTCCCCAATCTGCCATACTTCAATCAACTGGCCTGCAAATTCGATCTTGATGTAGCGTCAGTTTGTTAATGTCACAATTTTTAAAATAATTTTTATTAGATGTGATGTAGAAATAACAAGTATTAAAAAAAATTAATTAAATATTTAATAAAATCTATTTTCATATTTATAAACATACATATAATATTTTTTTAATTGTGTATCTATAATTAAATATTAAAATAAATATTTTATATTATTAATTTTATTTTTTTGTTATCACAATATAATTGGTAATAACAATAATAATTTATTTAAAATTAATGAGTTTGTTTCCTAATTAATAAGAACAATTATGAATTTTTATAATATATATGAGGATACATATAGAATTTTATTAAGTATAAAAATAATTTACAAAATTAAATTTTGAAAGGTGATTCCTTCTCTATTTTTTAATATTTATTGTACGATGGGTTAATTTTGTTAAAAATAATTTTTAAATAAATTTATCAAATACCAAAATTTATTATTAATTTTTTAAAATTACTTTTGAACCTTTTAAAAATAATTATAAATAAAGCCCTTAGTTGATCAACGTTTGAAATAACAATCAAATATCAATAACAAAAGAATCTAATGATCAGATGCAGATAGTACAACCATTCCCCGTTCATCAAACGGGTACGACAGTTAAAATTTATTTGCCAAATGGGTCCCCAAATTTAAAACAAGTCTACAGATTTGGTACAATCATTTCTTCCCCGAAATTAATGTATCTTACGCATGAACATGGGTTCAATTATGAGCTCAGTGCATATAGGGCTTATTTGCTCATTACATTAAATTTATACAAACCTTTGGTAGATAAAGAACTACAGTTTCATTATATTAATGGGCTTGCCTTTTTTTTTTTTCCTCCCTTTTGCTCTTGCTTTGCTTTTAACTTTTGCTTTTGTTTTATTATAATAATAGTAGTAATAATAATAATATAATTTTTTAATATAATATAATATAATATAATTTTTTATTCTTTATTTTTACATTATAATTTATTAATAAATTTATAATTTATTATAACTAATAATAAATATTTAAAAATGAATAAATTTAAGAATATTAATTTAAAATAAATAATAATATAAAATAGTAATACAATTTAAATATATTAATATAATATACTATTTAATTTAAATTAATCACAAAAAAAATTGATACAGTAGACTATAGCACCAAACATTGTACAGTATTATTATAATACAATGCTAATATTATACAGTGTGGCAAATGCATCTATAAAAAAGATTTCATATGATTACCTGTGGGCAAAACCGAACCGGAACTGAAAAATTTAGTTCGGTTCGGTTTTTTTGGTTTTGGTTCGTTTTTTAATAAAAAATATGAATTTATAAACATCGAACCAAATGGTTCAGTTCGGTTTGATTTTCGAATAAAAAATAAAAAAATCTAAACCAAATTGAAATTAAGGCATTTTGGTAATTTCACAAGAACATATATATACACAAATTAAACATAAGTAGTTTTCACCACTCTCTCTCTCACGCTTTCAGCTGCAGCACATGCACTTACCCACGACCCAAGCCCTAACTCGCATCTGCCTTCTCCTTGTTGCTGACCTACGGTTGTGTTTCTTTCCTTACTCCGTCGCTAGCTAGCCAGTCAGGTAAAAGGTTTATTTTCGTTTGTGACTAACTTGCTATGTTTTTCTTTTTTCTTTTTTTTTTTAAATGGTTTTTTTAAAATAACTCTTTGATATGTACTTATTTTATATTTGTTTAAGTTATTAATAATATTTAGTTTTATTAGCTTTGCCTGGATATGAGTATGTTATTGTATTTTTTAATTTTTTCATTTGGATATTGTGCTCTTGACATTGCTGGGTGAGGACTGATGGAGTCACGAAATATTGAAGATGATAGAGGGATAATATCGTGTAGATTCCTTTTTTTAATAAAATTTTAGTATGGCCCAATATTTAGGAAATATTTACATATAAGAATTCTATTATGATTTAATTTGTTTGCTAATTTTTCATAATAGTCGTTCACTGAAGGTCAACTAGATAAAATATTATTTCAGTCTCTAATGTTTTGCTCATTTCTACTATGGTGCAAATACTTATTTTATTTTATTTACATTTTAGGCCAAAACTTTTGATATTAAAAACAGCAACCATAATTTTAAAAATTCTTCGTTTTAGTAAAAAATTCTTGCCTTTTTTTTAAGTACAAAATTGTAAATTATTATTATTTATTTGATTATACATTGATTATAGTAGACCTTGTGTGTAGGATGGAAGAAAATAATAATGTTGTAGAGGAGATTATGAAGGATGATTTAGAGGACGGTGTTGAGAATGAAAAATTGAATCGAAAACCAAACTGTTAAGATGAACTGAAAAACCAATTGCTTAAATAAAACCGTTAAGAGAATCGAAACCGACCTATCGGTTTTGGTTCGGTTTTTTCATAAAAATCAAATGGTTTTTTTTTTTTAAAAAAAAATTTTGGATCCGAACAGATTCGAAACCAAAAAGTTATTTTGAAACTGAACCGAAGCGAACCAATGCCCACCCTTACACATGCTCTCTCGTATTATAATTGTAATCTAGGATCCGAATTAAAAACCTCCCCCCCCCCCCCTCTCTCTCTCTCTCCACATATATATATATATATATATATATATATGCTGATATAGTGTTTATATTCGATTAGCTAAACCGCAAGAAATGTACATTGAGGCGTTCATACATGAGAATTTATACACACAAAGATGTGTGTGTAAAGGAAAAAGATATTTACAAGTCTACAACCCCAAGGTTTGGTGAAATGGTCAAATATATCCTAAAAATTTTCTATAACGATGCCAAGTCTCTCTTTAAATCACAATATCTTCTGACTCTATTAATATAAAAAAGTTGACTTTAATGTTTTTAATAAGTTGAAATATTTTATAATATTAAAAAATGTAATAACAAAATATATTTTTTAAATAATTTCATCATTTAAAAAGATTTAATGTTTTACAATCTATTAGATATATTTAAATTAATCAAAGTAAATATTATTTAAAAAAATAATATTACAATAAATATATAAAAATTAAATTATTCTTAAGATTATATAAAACAATTTTAATATTATTAATAAGTGAGATGTATTTTATTAGTTAAAAAAAATTTAACCCAAAAGATTTGTTTAGAATGGTTAGGATAAAAAAAAATATATACTAAAATAAGATAATTATTTACATTTTTAAAATTATTTTAATAGTATTAGTCTACCAAATAGATTAAATTATATATATCATTTTTTATTTATTAAAAATTTTAAAATTAATTTTTTTTGTAAATATAGGATAAAAACTCATTTCATCCCTATACATTGAGGTTTTATCCATTTAATCCCTATATTTTTAGAGGTACTTCAAAAAAACTCTATCGTTTAACTATTGACACTCCTTCATTATTTTTTATTTGTTTTGGCTTGCTTTTACAATATTACCCTCTTACAATAATTTTTTTATTTTTTTAATGAATAAAAAACTTTAAACTATCAATTTAAACACAAAAAAATTAAATAGAAGTAAAAGGAATATATATTAATTTTTGTAGAATACTCTGCTGAGAAGTTAATATATTGATTTTTTTTATTAGTGTCCAAAAAAAATTGTTGATCCAATTTTTTTTACAATATTAATTTTTTCAACAAACATGAGCTTCCACAAAAATTAATATATATTTCTATTATTTTTATTTTATTTTTTAAGGTTAAATTGGTAATTTAATGTATAAAAAAAATTATTGTAAGAGGATAATATTTAAAAATAAGTAAAAAGATAAAACAATAACAGTAAAAATGTCAATAATTTAATAAGAAAGATATTTTGATGTAATTTTAAAAATATAAAATTTAATTTTATAATATAGGAACTAAAGAGCTTTTACCTATAATATATTTAAAAAATATTATAGTTAAAATGAAGTTTTGACATACTTTATTAAAAATTCGAGGTATTAAGATTTGGGAAAATGGTTTCGAATTTTTTAAAGATAAAAATATAATATAAAGAATTTAAAAAGATAAAAGTGATAATCTTTTTGTTTTTCGTATTCATTTAAAGGGAATCCCTAACTTACGTTTATTGTAACGTACACTCAAGGAAATACAAACCGTTAGATATCATGAATATGAATCCAACGGATATTATTATTTTTATGCAAAATAGTAACAAATGGTAAACCGGCTGAATTGGTAAATTGAAGAGATGGGCTACCGGATGAAACGGTTTGAAGATTGTTTGCAAAGCCTTGAATCGAGATTGGCATATACCCAATCTTTATGGGGAATTCGTTGCTGATAGATCCCGCCCAGTGTCCTCCTCCTTCCCCCGCCGCCTTCCGACCCGCGGGAGTATACAATGACAACTTCCGGACACTCATGCCCGATCGTGAGACTGCCTGTTGAACGTCCGATGGCGCGTTGCTCCGACCTGAGCTATGCAACAACGAGATCCCCCTTGATCCTTGCCGGATGTGCTTGATGGTCCCCCATAATACGCTCACTTGGGGACTTCTTACTCCAGCTGTTCCAAGAGTCTCCGCTAGTTGAACCCCGTCCAGTAGACTCCCTGTTTCGCTCATCCCCCTCGTCAGCTGTTTGATCGGGATACTATCACCTAGGTTCCTAAACTTGGAATGGATGGCGGAGCGTAGGTGGCAAGCAGTTATATGGATACGGTGCTTTACCCGTAGAAGGGCCAGGAAAGCCAAAGAAGAGGAGAAGAGGGGGAGGGGGATGAAATTACAAGGGTACAAAGTGGAAGGATTGTGGATAGCAGGCCACGAGACTTGCGTGGAAGGTTTGAAGGATTGTCAAAGTTGTGTCTGTAAATCTTACTTCTTGTTGCCTTGAATATCTCATTTGATCAATTCAATGGGGGGTGGCGGTGGTGGAGTAACGTTGGAGTACACACCGACATGGGTAGTCGCGGCTGTGTGTACGGTCATCGTTGCCATTTCTTTGGGTGTTGAAAGATTATTTTACTATCTCAAAAATAAGAAACAGAAACCACTGTTTGAACCCCTTCAACAAGTTAAAGAAGGTTTCTCCTTTTAACTCCTTTTCACTTTATCCTTATTATTATTTGTGATGTAGTAATTGAAGTTCGAAGAATGTCACCATCTTTGTCTCGTCTGCATTTTTGTTTTTTACATTTCCTCGGCATGATTTATTATGGCCAATGTTGTTTGCTTGTTTGTATGTTTTTAATTTAATTTAAGTTTTTTTTTGGGGGGGGGGGGGGAGGGTATCTGGGTTTTGAGTTTGCTAGTCATTCCATTAAAAAAAAAAAACCTTGCCATCATGATACTGTATTATGCATATAGGCAGGTATGCGTGTGTGTGAATAAGAAGATGTGTCAGTTAAAAGGGGATTTGTTTTTGGTTTATAGATTTTGATGTGTATTTGTGAATGGGAAAAAAAACAATACGTTTTTTTTTTCTTCTTCTTATTATTATTATTATTTTTTTGGTGAAAATGTTTGTGTGTGGGAATTCGTTCGAAATTTGATTTATTGGAGAGTTGGAATTGTGGTGGCAGAGTTGATGCTGTTGGGGTTCATATCACTGCTGCTGACGGTATTTCAAAACACAATCTCCAAAATCTATGTTCATCAGGATGTTCTCGATAATATGCTTCCTTGTAAACACAATAAACTGCAGAAGCAGAAGGGCAGAAGTCTCATGGTACCACGACTTCACATCTTCAAACCTTTTTTTCTTCTTCCATTTATGATACAGCTAAACGTCTTCTGGCTGAAGAAGAATCTGCAGCTTCTGAGCTTGGCTATTGTGCTCGAAGGGTAAGTATAATTATATGTTGATCCATAGGTGCTTATGACACATGTATGGAGCTTGTTATGCAGTAAGTGTATTGTTTTCCTTTATTCAGACCAACTTATTTCCAGTTATTATTTATAGCTGCTCTTGAATTACAACTAAATAATCTGATTGGTTTTTGCTCTATCCTTTTCAGAATAAGGTGCCGTTGTTGTCAACTGAAGCCTTGCATCATCTTCATATCTTCGTCTTTGTCCTAGCCATTGTCCATGTGACTTTTTGCATTTTAACTATTCTTTTTGCTGGAGCAAGGGTGAGTCAGTAATAGATTTCTCTAACTTGCTCTTCAATTCTATAAAGTTATAGGTGTATTGAGTCTTCTTTCTTGAATAAATATCTTTTCATGATATAGATTCGTCAATGCAAAAACTGAGAGGATTCGATTGCAAAACAAGAATTCAATCCTGAGCAAGGTGGGAGCTACTACCAATTTAAGATTTGATGTCTGTCTTTTGTAATTATCTATTACTTAGTAATTGAGTGAAATATATGCTTTATGCATGTTTGTTGAAAACATTTTTGTTTATGACATGTAAAAGTTGTTTTATAACTACTCTAACAAAAAAATGGTTAAATATACCTTTCGAGCTCGAGGGTATAGAAAACTTTCGCTGATCAAAAGGTAAATGTCTGATTTTTTTGAGGTAGGCATTGTTTCTTAATGTCATCGTCGTGTTATAAATTCATAATTCTGCAAAGGACGTAACAGATTTTGGATGTTCTGAAATTGACATGCTGGTTCCCAAATCCTAACAATATGATGTTTATCTTTTAGAACTATGTTGAAAGTTAGACTCATCTCCTAAGCAAAAGTTTACTTTATGACGATGCCAAAGAACCTTAGGGTAAAATACACCAATTTTTGGAGGAAAATGAAAATCTCTGTTTGATTAGGCATTTACAGGACGTTTACTCTAATTAAGAAGAAGTGCTTATAGAAAAGAATAATTTTTAGTTGGTACAGTTCAATTTTTTATTCCTTATCTCTTTATCTCTAAGTTGGAGTATAAATGTGGAGGTTATACTCAATGGCTTTCATTTGTTGCATTGACAGGAATTTCTACTCAATGTTTCATGTTACTTTTGCTGTTTTAGCTTCCTATTAGAATTAATTCTCTTGGCTTAATACCAAAATTCAGATATGTCTGAAATCCTTAGCATTGATGGACAAAGAGATAGTCAAAGGAGGGACATGGAGATTGATTTTGTGCAGATAATTAAGTATTTGTAAAATGTTCAGTATTCAGCTCATTAGCTCACTTCAATTTCAAGCCAGCAAATGACATAAAAACTCAAAATGTTCCCACAGCTGCCGAAGAGAGGACTAAAGCTTCGTACTTGTCAAGAGCGTTTGAGCAGCTACGAGGAATCCATAGATAGATAAAATCTATTATCCATACTTCATAATGAAAATAGTTTCTCAAAAAAAGGAAAGGAAAAAGGACAAAGAGAGAGGAATCCAATAATAGAGTAAAGAAAAATGCATCCTTAACATCAAAGTGTAAATTACGGCTATAGTCTAGAACTCATGCGCATGTTCTCAGAACAAAAAGAACTGGTCACAGCTCAAATTTGAAAGGAAATCTAATGTTGGTTACATCCAACAGTCGTCCATTTGCAATGAGTCTTTCGCATAAGTCATAGTAAGGATATCCAACAAGGAAAACAGAACGAGGGGTTACAGGAACCTAAAAGAGTAGCAGGCAGAAAAAGGGATAATTTTACATCAAATAACAAAACCAGAAAAAAAGAAAGGATTAAAATAAAATTTGTGCTAAATTGAAAATTCTTACACTTGAGATGAGCTCAGGAGCAGCCTCTTTAACATCATCGATTGTGATGCATGGCTGAACAGAACTTTTGCGAAGGTAACAGCCATGAGAAGCATTAGCAAATAAAAATAAGAGATGGGTTTAGACTTGGAAAGTTCACCAAATTACTCCGCCAAGTTCACAAGAAATGCGTCATTTACGGGTGAAATTCGGTGGTGGGGGTCTGAATTTTGAGGATGATTATCTTGGAAGAGATGGGTAATTTGATGGTGAAAACGGTACCGTTACGCTGGTCAAAACCGGCTGTAGAAGGGAGGATCTCGCCTTGATTGTTTTTGGTGACCAGTTTCAACCGTTTCAACCTGTTTAATTTTATTACTGTTATGTGCACTTGGCAACTGCTTATTAGTCAACTGGTCATTTCATTGAATGTATGTTACGAATCGTAACTTAACTTAGAGGGATCCTCATTTAAAAGATAAAAAGTAATTGAGACGTCACATCTAACTTTTGAAAGCTGGCCAACATGATACACCAGCCAAGTCTATTTACCCTTTGTTTTCTATGTATTTATTTTAAAAAAGATACAGGAGTGGGTAGAGTTAGACGTTTGTTTAGCTCGGTCCAGTACCAAATTGAGCTGAATAAAAAAACTAAAATAAATTGTAAACTGAACAAGTATCGATTTCTCAATTATATCTATTATTTATTTTTATATAATTTAATAATTTTACGATATGAAATTGCATCTTATGTTCTCTTATATCATGTCACGTGAAATTATTTTATTATGAAAAATATTTTTTTTTAAAATTTTTTAGTTTGACATCAGTTCGAAGAATTTTCACTAAGAACCAAATAGAATTTTCAATTTTTATTGATTTATTTTCACATATCTTTTTGATACAAAAACAACAGATTCAAAATAAAAAAAAATTGAGTGAAATTTTGTTCGGGAATCGATTTGTTTCCAGGGGTTGGTAAAGTATAAATTAATTCTTTATCTCCTACTTCTCTCATAATTTAAACTTAGATGACCAGTTAAATAAAATTGTTTGAAACCACTCGACTAGGTTCCTAGTGGCAATAGTTTTTGTAAATTAAAAGATATATGTACGCATGCATTTATATAAAGCTTAGGATCTTATATCTTTTTAGCTATTTAAAAAAAAAACACAATCTATAAAAAAATTAACAATTTGGCAAGATCATATATACTTGAGATGATTTATCAATTATTAATAAAATCCTTACTTGGAGGTTGTTTGTTTATTGGCTGAAAGAACGCAAAAAAGAAGACAAAATTAATTGATGAGACTTCTCACCTCGGGATATAAGCCTTTAGAGGGGTAGGCGTTCAGTTCAGGTTAACTCAAATCGAACCAAACCTAAATTTTATTTCATATTTCGGTTCGATTCGAGTTAAGTCTAGAATCCAAACGGTTTGAATGCTGAAAGGTTTAACCCAAACTGAATTTAAAACCCTGATCGAGATAGTTAAAATTTTTTTATAAAAAAAAACTTAAGTTTCATATTTTCATTATCTCTTCTTCTACCCCTTATTTTCCACCTATTTGCCTGTCTCACTTAAATCAAACTCATCACTCCCACTCAAATCAAGCACTGCCTGTTAGTAGAAAGCATGACTGTCGTCACGCCACCATCACATCCAACATGTCACTCATCGCTCTTCTGTGATCAATTATCCTTAGGCTCATCTTTGTTGCCTTTTCAACTTTGCCTTTGATTTCTTCAACCGTTTGATATCTTCGATTCCGTTACCAATTTAGTTCAGATCGACCAAAGGCCGCTGGCTGCTCAGCGCGATAGTCAACAGAAGGGATCAAGGGAGGTGCGGTTGTCAAATCTTGGTATTCCATTTTTGTTTATTTAGATCAAAGTTTCAATTTTTAGATAAAAATGGGCGTATGGTAAGTTGAGGATTGGAATGAGATTCTGGGTTTCTATGTGTTTGTTAGTTTCTTGATGATTGATTAGCTAGAAAAATGGAACAATTGTTATGGTTCATTGAGTTGAGTTAAAATTATTTGGCGAAAGCACATGATCGTTTTTCAATTTGTGTTTGGAATATTAATTGCAAATTCATAGATTGAGTATTGGGTCTACAAATTAATTCCATTTCTAAGCTTTTGTTTTGTGTAAGGTGATTTTTTATGGTATGCATTTGGTATCTACAACCTTGCATAACCTGAAATTTTAACCAGAACCAAATTAAATTTGGTTAGATTTGATTAGGTTTACTATTCAAACCTGATTGGGTTGAATCCTCCAAACTGAATGGATTATAAGCTAAACCGAAACCTGAAAAACTCGAACTGAAACCAAATTTGCCCGCCCCTAAGCCTTCATATCTTCCTCTACTTTTTCTTTTCTAAACTTGTCATAGCTATTTGTCTAAGTTATAAGCATTTAGTGTGTTTTGATGTGGGAAGGACAGGCATGTGCTTATAAGCGAAGACAATTATAATAGATGCTTAGGATTTTTTGCCATGCATTTAATGTATTTGAAGAAAATATGGCTAAATACATAACATGAGTATGGTTACGAGATGCACTAGGACAAGCTTGGCGCTTATAATTAGAGAGTATTTCTTCATTTCATAGCATCCCAAATTTGGGAGAAACAATTTAAGCAAAGAATTATTGAGAGAGTGAATAATTAAAGAGTGCGAGCAATTAAAAGGTTTTTTTCCTTTCAAGTGTATATGAGCGTACTATGTGGATTCAGGTTCTGCGAAGAAAGATTCATTTTCTAAAATATTGTACTCTGATAATAATTAGTAATAAAATTATTTTCTTTTGCTCACGTGTACATAGGCATGAAAGCAACCATGTTAAATTCTTATTTACTTTATTTTACTGTGATTATTTGGTAAGCTTAATTCTACATTTTGCATAATAAATGGCTTAAGAGCTAATAGTTCATACTTGGGAGTATTAGTAGCTTGTGTAGTAGTATGAATTTGTTAATGACTAGAAAAGTTTTGTCAAAAAGACTGATGCCTAAGGAGTCTGGGTTATAAGAAGGACCTCTATGACCTCTCCAATCGTTCATGAGAATTTTTTCGGTGCATTTTTTATGCGTACAGATACATAAAACTAATCTCTCATGTGCAAGTAATTTATTGAGAAAATAGAAGAAGGTAAAACTTCTAAAAATGGGGAGAGATCTTCCCAGAATATTCCAGGAAACACTTTACGTGAGAGTGAGACTTGTCACATTGCTATTTAGCACCTGAAAGGCTAGAAGATTGATGTTGAAAAGTTTAATGGGAAATTCAACTTCAGCATATAGAGACGCAAAGTTACAGATGCCCTTATTCAAATTAATCTCGATGTTGTTCTGAAAAATAAAATGCACTTGTATAATAAAGAAACTTAGAGAAAGCACATGTTCAAATTAGATCTTACTTGATCAAAGAGGTGATTTGGTGAAAGATAAGGAGTGTGAAATGACTTTGTGGCATACATTAGAGGAAAAATACTTGATGAAAAGTCCTAAAAATTGTCTTCATGTAATGAGCTAGGTATATGCCTTGCAAATAAAAACCTGAGTATCAATGCACGATCATGTCTCAAAATTTGAAAGTCTACTTGCTAATTTGAAGAATCTTGATGAAGATATTAAGAATGAAGTTAAGGTCATAATTCTAAAATAGACACTTCTATAAAAATATAGCCATTTTGTGACTACATTGATTTATGGGAAAAATGTCATCATCATCAAGAATGTCTGTGCAACATTGACTAATTTAAAAATTCAAAATAATGATAAATATTCCGAAAGAGCATCTCCGAAGTTTTGTTAGCTAGAGAAATAGTGATAGAGAAAAAGAAAAAGTGCAGTAGAAAGAATTCTTGATCTAAATCAAGAAGTAGAAATATAGCTCAAAATGAGTGTGCTTTTTGCAATAAAAAAGGTTATTAAAGGAAAGATTATCTAAAGACTCACAAGAGATATAGAAAGAAACTAGTAGCAACAATATTGCATGAAAATTAAAGACTTTGACTATTCATAAAGATTATGCCTACAGCCTATGTGGCTAGTTCAAGTGACTAGATGCTTAATACCGAAATTTCTATTCTATAGGGGAATGATTTATAGATTTTTATGATTTGGAATCAAGTGCAGTTATGATAGGGAATGATTAACCCTATCGCACAGTGGGGCTAGGAATAATTTGGCTCAAAGTGTTTGTCGGAGTAGTCGGAGAACTGGAAAAGGTTAAATATGTTCCAGTTTTAAAGAAAAATGTAATTTTTTTAGGTGCTTTAGAAGATAAAGGCTACAAGGTTACCATTAAAGACGTCATAATGAAGTTGACATATGGGGCTATAGTGATTTTGTGAGGGGTTAGGCATCACAATTTGTACTATTTAAAAAAAAAGTACAATTGATGAAGTTAATGAATCTAAGTTGTATAGTGACACCGCTGAGCTAAAGCATGCACGACTAAGACATAATAGGGAAAAGTCTTTGCAAACTCTGATGAAACATTGACTTTTAAAAGGCACCAACACTTATAGAATGAAGTAATGTGTAGCATTGTATTATAAGCAAAAAAATAAGGGTCAAGTTTGGTATGAATAATCATGATACTCGTGAGATCTTTAAATATATTAACAATAATACACGGGAACAAACAAAACTACATCAATTGGTAGAAGCCATTATTTTGTTTCATCTTTTATGAATTTTTTTGACTTGTATGGGTGCATACCCTACAAGTAAACGATAAGGTTCAAGAGATTTTTCATAAAATAGAGAAACTGGAAGAATGAACAAAGTATTACGATATGATAATAAGGGTGAATACACTTCTAATTCATTCTTATAAGTATGCCAGAATAAGGGTATAAAAATACATTTCACAGTTTGTGAGACTAAATGTACAAATCATACTTTGTTAGAAAATGAACGATATATCTTATCTAATGCTAGTTTAGATAAAATGTTTTGGGCTAAGATTGTGAGCTACATAAGTCACTCATTAAACCAGTTGCTTTTTTTTTTATAATTAGAAGTAAAACTTTTATGAAAATGTGATCTAAAAAGCATGTATAAAACTATGACTCTTGGGTATTCAACTTATTATCATGTAAAGAATAATAAGCTCGATCTTTGTGCAAGAAAAGCTATTTTTCTCAGTTCAAAGGTAGCGCTAAAGGCTTCATGCTTTGAGATCTTGGGAATAAAAAGTTTATGTATAGTAAATATGTTATTTTTGGTGAAGCTTCTATGTTGAAAGCTTCAATTTCTCAACAAGTAAAGAACAAGACCAATGAGATATTATAGTGGGTAAAGTTTGATGCAATTGCATGTGTACCATTTAGTTCTACACTAGAGAAGAGTTTAACTTTAGAATTGACCACAAGAGTTGAAGAAGAAATTGTTTCTATTAATATCCCATAAAAGTAAAAAACAACTAAAGATGTAGAAGATAAAAATGACACTGTAGCAACAATGAGACTAAAAGAATGATAATAAACTCAAATGGCTTACTAAAGACATGAGAGTAATGATATCTCCAACACTTTTAGTGAAGCATTAAACAATAATGAAAATGGTTAGCGGAAGTTAGCCATGAAGGATAAGATTAAGTCTTTTCATCAAAATTAGAATTGAAAACTTGTGAAGTTATCTAAGAAAAAATGGATATTAACAATAAATAGGTCTACATCAAGAAGTAAGAATATCTAAACCAAACAATTCTTCGGTACAAGATAAGACTCGAGCAACAAAAAAGAGATATTAACTATAATTAAGTGTTCCATCCAATTGTGAAACATACTTCTATTCGTGTTCTACTTGCCTTGGTAGCTCAATATGAATTAGAATTTACTCAATTGAATATTAAGATGACATTCTTATATAGAGATTTGGAAGAGGAAATCTATATGACTCAGCCTTATGGTCTTAAATCTTTGCACAGATTGAAACAATCACCAAGACAGTGATAGAAGAGATTTAGTAAATTCATAAAAGGGCAAAAATTCACCAAAAGTAAACACGATTACTATGCTTACTTTAAAATACTACTAAGTAGAGCTTTTATCTAATTGTTGCTCTATGTCGACCATATGCTTATAACTTTGAAGAATAGAGGTGAGAATAAGAGATTAAAGCAATTAACTTCTGAGTTTGAGAAAAAAAAGACTTGGGTGATGCACACATAAAGAAGGCCAACGGGCCATACCGTGCTGGCCCAAGCCCATTAAAGGAAGCCCACGTGTGCTCGTGCTCTTGTCGTGTCGTGCCCACATACGTTTCGTGTTGTGCCGTGTCGTGCCCACACGTGCTCGTGCTTGTGTCCACTCATGCTGTGCCCACACATGCCATGCCGTGGCCCGTGCCGTGTCGTGCATAGGAAAAATAGCCCACTAAATTTTTTTCCTTTTTTATTTTTTAAGAGTGCATGCCAAGTTGTCTTATTTCTTTTCAAGCGTATGTACTTTTTTTCGGATACATGTGTCTTTATTTAAATTTAATAGAATAAAAAATTCAAAACTCAAGTCCATATTCAATAATAATAAATTAATAATAATAAGAGAATGTAATATTAGTTGTTAATTTTGACTTTATGGTATTAGAATTCTTTTTTAGTACTTAACAACAACAACAATAATAATTTTTTTTAAGAGTTAACTTAATTGTTAACTTGAAATTACGTGAAGTCATATATCATAGTTTATAATAATATTAATACATATTTATAAAATCATGATATCAATTATTTATTTAATAAATTATAAACATAAATCAATTATAATTTTTTTGAAACTAAGAATTAAATAAATTTAAAAAACTTGAGCGAATAAAATATATTAAAATATTCAATTTTAAGTTTTTTATAAAATCATAAAATTTAAATTTACTTTCACTAAAAATTTTTCATTTCGTAAATTCATCTCATCGCACATGGCTACCACGCATGGTCGCCATATTGCATGCTCTAATTTAAATTTGCTCGTACATGTCAGGCCTTTCAGCTGCTGCCCATTGGCCACCCCATGCATTTAAGATACTTGAGATTAAAATTAATAGAGAAAACATAAATATAAGCATATAGTTGACTCAGAAGTCGCATTTGAAGAATTGCTAGAAAGATTTGGTATGAATAACAAAACTAAACCAATGTGTACTCCTTTAGCTACTCGTTTTGAATTAAGCTCTTCTTCATGTCTTTCTTCTTAAGAGGAACACAACTATATGGCTTTCTTCCATATGCTAATGTTGTGTATAGTTTTATATATGTTAGGGTGTGCACAACACCTAAAATATTATGATAAAACTTGATGGCGTTCTCACATGAACTACAAGAACGTGAATTATACAAAGGATAGTGACCATACGAGCATCGTTTTTAACACCAAGCTTTAGCTCTCCCATGTGATGCTTTGTAGCTAAAGCTAACTAAATTTTGAGGAAAACCTACTTTTTTAGTTTTTTTTTTTTTTTGCTTATTATCCAAGAAACCTAGGTCCTTATTGTGAAGATACAAGCACTTGATAGTTTGGACTTAAATGCAAATCTTGAAGAAGTGATAGGCCCATGTACATATTGACTTCAACTGAAAAGGTTTTAGTGATATTTCATGCTGAGGTGGCAGACTATGCTATAGCTTTATTATGTGTTTTCCAGAAATATTAGAATAAAAAAAGCACTCAGTGTTAGCTCATTTTATTCTTTTATTTACTCTTTTTACATGGAATTTGTTTATTTATTATTTATGTAATCTCTTCTATAGATTTGATCTACTTCTTAAGTTTTGATCAATAAAGTGAATAAATTTTTCCTTCATAAGTTGGCCACATGCAATTATGCTATTTAATTTTCTTCTTGATTTGGCGTTGTTTCTTTATTGGTTTGATTTAATTTTATTATATCTTTATTAAGATTGTAAGGAATTAGCTTGTTACGCCTTTAAAGATTCAACAAGTAGTATTAGAGTCTTGATTTATTTCCATCTGTATTACTTTTACAACAAAATTGAAAAATTCATCATTTGGTAGTGGCCTTTCACTTTGGAAGATGAAGATAAGGACTTTCCTTCTTCATTAGGGTCTTGAATCAACTCAGGAAGAAAAGGATCTTGGGGAAGCATCAAGTTCCGTATCTAATGATAAGAGAAGATAGATTCTAAGTCGAGCTTATAGTACCTTGATTTTGAGTCTTAGTTCCTCAATTTTGAAGAAAATTTCATATGAGGAGATAGCCTTGGGGATATAGAATAAGGTGAAGACTTTATGCATGAAGAAGTCTTTGCCTCATAGAATTTTCTTAAAGAAAAGATTGTACACTTTTTTTAATAAAATAAGTGTCTATTTAAGAATGCCATTGACATCTTCAACAAGATCATTCTTGATCTTAAAAGAGTTAAAAATGTGAAAATTGGTGATGAAGATAAAGCCTTCTTCCTGTTGAGTTCATCGCTAAAGTCTTATAAAAAATTTATTGACACCATGTTGGATAGTACAACAACTTTAACATTAGAAGATGGTAAAGCTTCTTTGAGTTCAGAGGAGTTACAAAAGAATCATGGGCACAAAGTGATTAAGGGTGACCGCTTAATGGCAAAAATAAAAAAGAAAACGCATAGAAAGAACAAGAATCAAGTAAAGAAAAATTTTAGATCAACTAGATAAAAAGATAAGGAAGACGAAGTGCTTTTATTATAAGGCCATTACATTAAAGATTGTGTTGAACAGAAGAAAGATGACAAAAAAGAAACAAGTGATGCACTAATGGGCTTCTGATGATTCATCTAATGATAGATATCATAGTGCTGACTTACTGATGGCTTCAAACAATAACACAAGAGGTTAATGGGTCCTTAACTTAGGTTGTTCCTTCTATTTATGTCGTAATAGAAGTCTCTTTTATGAGCATGAATATGTGGATAGTGGTAAAGTCTTGATAGGAAAAAAAAAAAAACAATGTGTGCAAGATTATTAGTATAGAGTCTACAAAAATCAAGATGTTTGATTGGATCACAAGAGCTCTACAAGATGTAAGGCATGCACTTAGGCAAAAGAGAAATTTAATCTCTTAAGGTATACTTGACAGCTCAAGATATTCTTTTATTTCTAAAAAATAGTGGTTTAAGGATTATGAAAGGAACTGAAATGGTGATGAAAGATGTTAAGAAGAATGGCCTACATGTGTAAGAAGGCTTATCATTATATATGTTGTCTTTAATGCCTACTGTTTCTGAGATAAATAGAACAAAATTATAGTATTGTAGACTTTGTCATATGGGTGTTAAGGGGATGCAAGAGCTAAGTAAGCGAAGTTTGCTTGTGGTGACAAGATCCATGAGCTTGAGTTTTGTAAAAGCTGTATCTTTTGTAGGGCACATAGGTTCAAGTTCGCAAAGGGCTTACACATGTTTAAACAAGTCTTAGATTATGCTTATGCTGATCTTTGAGGGCCTGCATAGATTCATTCTCTAAATGTTGGAAGGTATTTCATGTATATAATAGATGAATACTCTAGGAAAATATGGATATAAAATACAAGTTATGCAACCCAAGAGGGGTGAATTTAGATTTTAAAACTTAAACTAAGCAAACCACACAACAATTCAATCTAATGCCTTAATAGGAATCTAATGCCTTAATAGGATCGAAAATAATAAATTCAATAAAGCACAATAATGAAAGAGTAATGGAAGAGAAAACAAACATAAGAATTTTTACGTGGTTTGGCAATTCCTGCCTATGTCAACGCCTCCAAGCACACCGATTTTGAAGATTCTACTATCCAAGCCTTCCAAGGCTTCAAATGCTTTTAATTGACTACCAAGATGTCAATGAACATTTATAATCAAGAGATTATTTTCCCAATCTCTTCATCCCAAGTGTTTCTCACACTTGTACACTCACAATTTGATGAGAAATGAAAATTACACTAAACAACTCTCTTTTAGAGTAGATATACAAATGATAACATAATGATGATTCAATAAATGATAATTTAGGAAATTGAAGCTCAATATATGTTGTGTGCACTTGTTTATACTTGCAAAGATTACCAAAAATGAATTGGATTTGAGTTTATATAGTTTGAGCTAAAAAACTAACCGTTATGCACTTTTTGGTGATAACCGACTTGCCTCTTTTGTGTATCCGGTTAGTCGCTTTAAGTTACCGTTAAAACAAATATTTGAATTTTAGAACATCCGGTGTGCCGTTTTCCAAATCTAGTTAGCCGCTTTCATTTCAGTAAGCTACTGCCTAAATTTGGTCTACCACTTTTCAAATCCGATTAGCCACTTGCTACAGTACCTGCTACATTGAACTATTTTTTAAAATTATAGTTTTATCTCAAAACTTTCTATAACTGTATTATGGCCTAAAAAGTTATGAAACTTTACAAATAAGTCTAATTTCAGAATTTCTAAGTACTACCTGTTTATCTTAAATTTTTTTTAAAATTATGATAAAGCCCAAAGTTATAAAATTTTAGTATGGCCTAAAATATTTTAAATATTTATAAATTAGCCCAAATTCGGAATTAAAAAACAATTCTTATTAAAAATAATCTTTTTCATTTTAGTCCATATCTTAAAAAATAACTAATTTCACAAAATTATTTTCTTGTTATAAAAGCACAATGTGTAAATATTTATTTATTTAAAATATGTGATTTGTTATCATAAAAAATAATATTTATAACCATATAAGCTAACAGGATAAACATAGGCAAAACCAAATAACAAGCTTTAGAAGTTTAAAGTTTAAAAGGCTTTGGTGGAGACTCAATCTGGCTTCAATCTCAAATATCTAAGAACATGCAATAGACTAGAATTCTATAATAAAAAATTTAAGGAATTCTATTAGAAATGGAGAATTACAAATGGAGAATTACAAGGCATAAGAAAGTGAGATTTGCTCCTCAGCAAAATAGTTTAGCTAAGAGAACGAATAGCACTTTGTTGATAAAATAAGATGTTTGCTGTTTATAATTTTTTAAATAAATACAAATATTTATTAAACTAAATATAGTAATTTATGTTTTTTAAATTTTATTAGTCTACTAGACAATTAAATTATTTATATTATATTTATATTTATTAAAAAACTTCAAAGTGATTTTGTTTTAATTAACATATTCAAAGAATTTTATGGCCAAAACAAAGTCTAACTATCTTATATTGAAAATTTGATAATATCCATTACTATTTTCCAATTTTTGAAGGATGTAGCTTTCCTTTTCCTATTCTTTTTTTAAAAAGATAAAAAGTAACTGAGATATCATATCTATCTTTGGAATAATTGAAAACTAACAAGCCAAGTCTATTTGCTTTTTGTTTTTCATGCATTCATTTTTAAAAAGATAGAGGAGTGGTCGAATTGAGCATTACTTTAGCTCGATTCAATACAAAATTGAGCTGTCAAAAATGAAATAAATTATGAACCCATAAAATATCGATTTCTCAATTATATCTATTATTGTATTTTTTTCACAATTTTATAATTTAGGATATGAAATTGCACCTTATGCCTCTTTTATCATGCCGCATGACATTATTTGAATATAAAATATGTTTTTTTCTTTTTTGGTTTGGCATCAGTTCAAAGAACTTGAGCCGAGAACCGAATAGAATTTTCAATTTTTTATTGGTTTATTTTTCTCTATGTTGTTTTAGGAAAAAAAAGAACCGATTCAAACTATTAAAAAAAAACCCAACTAAATTTTTTTGGAATCGATTTGTTTCTAATTTTTTATCCCCTACCTCTCTCCGGATTTAAGCTCAAGAGGATAGTTAAATAAACTGCTTGTAAAGTACTCAATTAAATTTCTAATGGCAGTAGTTTTTGTAAACTAAAGAATTTACGCATACGTGCGTTTACATAAAACATGAGGTCTTATTATCTTCTTTGCTGAAAAAAAAATAATACACAATCTATAAAATAATTAACAATTTGGCAAGATCATTTATACTTAAGATAATTTAGCAATTATTAATAAAGTACTTACTTTGAGCTTGTTTGCCTATTGGCTGAAAGAGAGCAAAAAAGAAGACATAATTGATCGATGAGACTTCTCATATAAGCCTCCATATCTTCCTCTGTTTTTTCTTTTCTAAACTTGTCGTAGCTATGCCCTGCTTGATTGAATGCTATCTTCTACGAGGACTCATTTAAATTCCCTAATTATCTTAGAAATCTGGATTAGGATAGGTTTCTTTCGAATTTAAGTAAGACTAGATTTTTTAACTAAGTTTGACTTTTGGGCTACGCAGTTTTAATATGATACTTGCAAAGAGCACCGATATAATACTTAACTCCCACGCTCAAGTTAAACAATTTGAATGACAATTTAAAAAAATAATCAAGTTTAATTGTTCAGGGAATTTCAAAACAAAAAAAAGTTAAAAATTTAAGCATAATAATTTGAAATTTGGCTCTCCGATATGATCTAGAATGATTCTTCCTAAAAAGATCCCTATTCAGTCCTTTGACCGAGTTGTTTACTTTTACAGTTCTTATATTACTAAATAGAAACTTTAAAATAACGTTGATATTAGGTTAATCTTCAGGGTAACCTAAAAAATATGCACATGACGTGCATTAGATATATAGTGCAATATTGTGTTATCCTTCAGAACCAAACCAAGCAATGTGGATGAAAAATGTTGTCGGCATGGCAGATATTAGTTAAGTCTTATTATATATAATTATTAAAAATTATTCTTGAATTTAATGTCAAATTATAGTACTAATGTGACATTGAAGTATCATTAGAGAGCATTAGTTAAGAAATCGAATACAAACTAGGACGGCCAAATTGTCAGCGAGAACAATGAGAGCTTGCAGAAGCTTTGCCGACTGACGACTCATTGCACACCAAATGACAAAACTTGATGGAACTCTCACGTGAACCACCAAGAAAGTGAATTACACAAATGATGGTGACCATGCGAGCACCGAATTCAATACCAAGCTTCAGCTTTCCCACGTGATGCACTGTAGCTAGCAGCAGCTGAATTCTGAGGAAAACCTGTTTTTCAGTTTTGTCCTTGGCTGATCAGCTTCAGAAAACAAAACTGAAAAACAATTCAGTGGAAGAGGATCAATAATTGTTCTTCACTGACCAGTTTCAGAAAGTGAAAATCTGCAATGGTTTTTATCTTTATCAACAACAGGCATTTTGGTGTCTGTTAATGGTGTTATCTCCTTTCAAAAGCACTTCCAAGCAAAGGTCAGCGATATAATACTAGCCCCTTATCCAAAATCAGGCAACACTTGGCTCAAGGCCCTCACATTTACCACTGTGAACCGTTCACGTTATGCAATTGGAGATAGCCCCTTGCTTACTACCAGACAAAAAAGGAGGCTAGTAGTTTTCACACAATTCACAAGCAATGAAAATAAAAAACCAATTTTTATTTTTCCAACTGCTCAATTCATTGCATTATAATGCTTTATATAGAACAAGGTTCTCACGTTTGAGTTACATCAAGACCTAGCATCAACGGCTATCAGTTACATCACAAGACATTACAAAGGTTGTTATAACAACCTGACACTGCAGTTTGTCTTCTTGTCTTCAGTTGCTCAGTCTGATCTTTAACAAGCTGTGATATCTTGCTCCTTCAGCTTGATTACCATCCAATCCTGACCTTTGATGCTTCGAACCATCCAACGACTGATATTAAGACATCAGATGGCTTGCTTAATTCAAAGGATTCATGAGTTCCCGCCAATACCTTCATTGAGGTATATTATCAAACAATTGTGCAGCAAACTCAGACACATTTATTTTAACTCTACCTCCCCTCATTAACTTGTACCATTCGTTGAGTTTATACTTTATCAGAATATTAACCAATCTCCAGATCTTGAATGCTTTTCGAGTTCCACAAGAAGGATTTTTTTTTTCAACACATGTCCCATATGCTTCGGTACCAAGTTCCATTCTAGAATCTAATCGTCAAATTGTGTACATTTGCACGAACCCTTTGGACCAATTCATCTCAGAATGGCAATTCATAGCGAGACGCAACAACTTGGAGCCATCTCAACTTGATCTAGATGAAGCTTTTGAGAAGACTTGTAATGGAATCCACGTCTTTGGACCCATTTGGGAACATGTGTTGGGTTACTAGAAAGCCAGGATAGAACAACCTCATAAGATATTGTTCTGGAAATATGAGAATCTTGGAAAACCTTTGTAATTTTCATAACATCAAAAATTTGCAAGTCACCAAAACTTGTAAGAGTGAACCCAACATTGCCTGGGAATTCTCTCTTCTTAAGAAAAGGTGAAGTTGGAAATTGGAAAAACTATTTATCCCCTTCAATATCACAGCATTTGCAGAAAATTGTGGAAGAAAAGTTGGATGGCTCTAGCCTTACCTTTAAAACATCATTGGAGGAACTAAGAAATAATATTTAGCGAAGTTGATCATGCTCTCATATGCTTCACTACCATTGAGTTTGATTGCCATGTTTTAAGATGTTCCAATTTTAGCTCATCAATTGAGTTTGATCATGTTTTTCTGAGCGGTTACGCTTGCAAACATGTTCCATCCCGGATCTCCATGCTTGAATCCACTTGCATGCAAATTCGATCCTGATTTAGTTTCTATTCAGAAGCTTCCTGTGCTGCAAGTTATTGATAGGGTTAATAAGCGTTGGATCTATGCTGAAATAACAATCGTCAATCACTACGTGATATTACAAATACAACCAATTTAGGTGTTTATCAAACTTGTACATCAGATAATTTTTTTTCTTCCTAATTTGTTTCTACATTGAAAATAAAACTCTAGATGTGTGTCATGAAGAAAAGTTGCCAATATAAACTGCCCTCTGGCCAGAACTATATTGTTGCATTGGGTCAATTCCTATGGTAACAGCGGGATTCAATTTCAAATGAAATAATATGTCCGGCGAGGACAATAACAGCGTTGTTCAGAAAGCTTTTGCTCAAATGTTTCCTAAAGTGCTAGCTATCATGCGTGACAGCTCGGATAAAAAACATAGGCGCGGTGAGTACAGTCTCATTTTACATTCTCAATCAATGGCTCGCTATAAGCTTACAGCAGGTTTTCCAGTTTAATGCCTGAAAACACATACAGACGATTCTACTATACACCCTTCACATGATCAGATGATCATCATAATCCCAAAATTCGAACAGAGAGGTATTATTGAAAGAACAGAGTACAATATGCAAAAAACCATTGATAATGAAAATTTATTGAACAAATCCGATAAAATTTCTTACTAAATTAATATCAACAGAGCCTGGAAAATTGCATACACCATACCATTGAACTGGTCCTCCGTTTGACAGGAAAATTTCTGTCCGAAGTGGAGAGAACCTTTGTAATTGCAAAGTTGGGGATGAACAATAACTATTTATATCTCGACTTGAAACACAAAACAAGTGACCTTCTCAGCAAATAACCAAAATTTGCAGGAAAAGTTTTATCTCTAAGTGCCTTTACAACAATAAGCATAGACTCAAGTCCTCACATTCATCATCAGCATAACCCCAAAACAGACATGAAAGTCACAATAATATTATCGGAGTCTTGGGTGCTCTCGTTGCACTAGTCAGTTTTCCATTAATTTTTTATCACGTATATACTCTGACCAATCATGATAATATGTATCAGAACAGAGTACAGCTCCGCCTTCACTGCCACCAAATCCTCATCACTCCGACACCGTTTCATCTTTTCCTCCAAACCCATCAGGAAACCGCTCACATCGGGTTCATTGTCGGCAACCACTTGGCCTTGGCTACTACTGCCTGCACCGTTAATGTTCAAGAATTTGTCAGTAAGGGCGTCAAAATTCTAAATTCTTGACCACCGGTGAGAAAACAAATCTTGGGCCTTTTCAAAAAGACCTTGTCATCGTTTAGAGAACATAACCCACACTCGTTTTCAGACGCAGAATTTTGAGGGGAATTTTGATAAAATTCTAAATTCTTAGTCCAAATTTATAGGTTGGGTAAAAATATAAATTTTAAAAAATAAATAGTATAAGTCGCGAGTTATTTAATCAAGTCAGTTGAATTATTTCATATTGATTTAAATGAAATAAGTTTATACAAATATCTATAACTTTACCTTTATTTTTTCGAGCGGATTATAAGTAAAAGATTGTAAATAATTCGAATCGATTTGTATAAGTGCTTCAAAATGACATATTTGTAACCTCATACTCAGTGAATGATAAATTATCACTAATATTATTCAATCAATTAAAATTAAATGAAATTGTCATTAGTTTTTTCTAATAGTTCCAAAAAAATGAAGTGAAACAAAATATTATTACATTTAATATTATTCTATTCAATTAAAATAAGTATTAAAATTTTGATCAGCCCTATTCGGACGCGTGCTATGCTGAGTAGCCCAGCCCAATAGACATCTTGATCGTAGCCTAAACAATCTTTTCTGTTTCAACTTTTTTCTTTTCTTTTTTTTTTTGTGTTGGGGGGGGGGGGGGTGGTTGTTTGGTTGGGAGTTTTTAGTTTGAAGAAAGTAATTAAATTGCCAAATAATGATAATGTGACTCACACTTAGCTATATAAAAAGGAGTTGTGTTGTTGTAATGATTACATAATCCAATACGAAGCGACTGAAAGCTTGCCGATACTATTCTCAAGAACAACCATTGATTCTAATTTCTAAATTGAAACTGTTAACTAAATTATATTTCTAAACTTTCAGAAGGAAATAAAAAATTAAAAATAGCTGTCATGCTCAGGAAAATAGCTGAAAGAATATTTTCATGGCAACTATTTTCTTTTTCATTTTTGAAGATTTGAATGGTGTTTCCATGTATGTCTTTACTCTTTAGTTGGGATTATTGGAATCCTAAAAAATATTCTAAGCCTCCTCATTCTAGTATAATTGTAAATTATTAAAATATTTATCACGTAATTTACCGTTAAAGACAACTAATAAATAAACAATTTTTTTTAACATTCAAATAAACAATTAAGGCTTCCTAAAACTGTTTGTAATTGAGTTTTTTCAATACGTTGGTCTGAAATTTATAACAAAAGCTGTTGATCTATTTTTAAAGCCTAAATTAAATATATTTTTTTGGGGTGCAATTTCAGGCTTTTAGTAATAGTTTTCAATTTTTTTCCATGATTAACTGAATAAAAATCAGATTAAATTTCTTCTTGTTACTTGAAAACTTCAATTCTTTCTTCCTTCGTTTCCCTATGTTTTGGATAGTAAAAACCCAACAAAGTCATTTTAATAGAATAATTTCTGATGAAAATTATTCGTAAGTAGTTTAGTGCATCTATTGGCCCAAAGGGTTGTACAAATTTTTATTTTGATGGATGATAAAAAACTATTTATTACGAATAATATGGGAAAAATACTTTTAATCTCACTAGGTCTTCAAGTTCAAGATTCATGTATGTGTCTATATGAGAACAAGCTCAAATATTTGCAGCAATTGTTCATCAGTAGACTCAAGCTTTTTTTTTTTTTATTATATTATGGTTTGGTAGAAATATGCCTTGAATTTGCTTTCAGAAAATTATTTTCTATTAAGCAAATAGACATATTTGTAATTCTAAGCATTGGATCATTTTGTAATTTAGATAAATTATAGAATGAACTAAGGGTGGGGCTATTTGAACCCACTAATTTACTCAATAAACCTATCTACTAAATAAACCCACCTTTAAATTTTAAAATTTTAAATTTTACTCAGTAAACACACTAAAATACCTAATATACCCTTACTAAACCCAAATTTTATAATAATAGTGATTTTACTCATTAAACCTATTATATTCACTTATAAACCCATTAGATTGGAAATTGATTATTGATTGGAAATTTAATAATCAATTTTCAGTGAATGGCTCCTCGTTCAAGGACAAATGAATCAAAACATTCTAAATGAAGAAAATAGTCGTCAATCCCTCTTTTAAACTGCGAGCATTCAAGTGTCCAGGGAAAACTTATGCCATGAGACGAAAAGTCAAAAGAATAGCCAACATTGTTCATGATTCAAACAAAGGAAAAATTTGTCAACATTGTCTATCAATTTCAAATGGAAAAGGGGAAAAAACAAAAATCAAATATAAAAAAAAAAGTATACCTGCTCATGATTGTCAATATTATTTTGTTCCTCCATAAAATCAATATCCATCAAACCAATAACAACTAAATTTGTTACTCTGAATCAAATCACATGTGCCTATTTTATAAAATATATGGCTTGAGAGAAGAATCACACCTCTTGATTGATTAGGGTTTAATGAAAATTTGATTAGGGTTCTATAAAATTATGTTGAATATAAAGATGGGTTTAAAGAATAAAAGTTCTGTTTTTTTTTAAATTATATTCTAGTGTCCATAATTGTAATTTAATTTAAGGATATTTTAATGATAAGAAATTATTTTAAAAAATGAGTTTATTGAGTAAATTAGTGGGTTCAAATAGCCCCACCCATGAACTAATGGTGCGTTTACTTCTAGGGAATGGGAATGAGCTGGATTGAGAATGAGCTAAGAATGAGAATGGGCTGGAATGAGAATAAGGAATGAGAATGAGATTCTAATGTTTACTTGGTAAAAATAAATGGGAATGGGAATGTGCTGAAATGCCATTGATGTGTTTACTTGGCAAAATAAATAGGAACGAGGAATGGAAATATGAGTTAAATAATATAAATACCCACAATATTAAATAATATAATTTTCATTAACTAGATACATGTATAAATATTATTATAAAAATAATATTAATTAAAAATAAAATTAATAATAATAATAATAAATGTTAATAATTATTATTAATAAATTTTATTAACTTTATTATTTTAGTTACTATTAATTATTGTTATTATTATTTTTATTAATATTATCATTATTAACATATTATTATTATTATTATTATTATTAAATTTTATTAACTTTATTGTTTTAGTATTATTAATTATTGTTATTATTATTTTTATTAATATTATCATTATTAACATTTATTATTATTATTATTATTAAAAATTTTTATTAACTTTATTATTTTATTAATTATTTTTAATATTATTTTCACTAATATTATCATTATTAACATTTATTATTATTATTATTAAATTTTATTAACTTTATTGTTTTAGTTATTATTAACATTTATTATTATTATTATTTTCTTAATATTATCATTATTAACATTTATTATTATTATTGAATTTTATTAACTTTATTATTTTAATTATTATTAATTATTATAACTAAAATAATAATAATTATTTTTATTATTTTTATTGTTAATAATAATAATAATAAATTAATAATTAGAAGGGTCTGAAAATAAGTTGCTCTTCCATTCCGATTCGCGTTTCGTTCCACCACCCACATTGGGAATGAGATCGCAGCCTGATAAGGTGTGTAGGACCGCATGATTTATTTAGTCCGGGTCGATTTCTCTTAGAGTAAGCGTAGGCTTTTGATTAAGATTCACTCCGTTCGTTCTGACATTATATGATGTGTAGCCAAGAATGACGTGTAATGGTAATGGGCTAGCCAGTTTGACAACTCTTCGAAGCAAAATTTTTTCAAAAGCTAAGTGGACTCCTGTTATCAATAACAGCCTTACAGACTAAGCTATTAGCCAAGAATTTCGAATTTTGTGTCTACTAACTATTTGTACGTAAATCTATATAAGCTCATTTTTTAACCATTAGAACCATGGTTGGGAACCAAAATTTGTTAATTCTCTCAATTTTAAAATAGTCTTGAGTTCTCACTTGCTTTAGTTCATAATCGTATACAAACTTTTGTGTTTAGATTGGTATATCTACTCTTGTAAGGAGCTTATTGTTTGTAAAATTCATTTCTTTCAAATTTAGTGAGTGTTAACAAGTAGTTGGGTGAAGAAGGTGAAGGATATACACCATATTTATAAATGTGTGTATTGACACCTTAAAGTCAATTGTAATTTTCAGAACCTCGAGTATGAGGTTCATATTAGTGGAATCCTTACCTTGGAGATTATGATGTAAGTTAGTTGTCGAATAAAATAAAAATTTGGTGTGTTTGTTTTCTCTCTATCTTTGTCTTTTAATTTACTTCTTGTTGTAGTTATTGTTATTATTGTATGGTGGTAGTTGTTTTTGTTGAGTTGTGGTGCTACTATATAGAAGAAAATTTTTAAAACCCAGTTCATCCCTTATTGTATTGCGGAAGAGTCATTTGTTATGGTCTAATATCATTTTTTTACAAATACGGAATCAATACGCATCAAATATTCATAGAAAAATAAAGGATACAAGAATTTAATAAGGTTTGGCAATAAAACCTACATACATAGAAATAAGAGAGAATAATTGTTTTACTAATAATGAACAGAGTATAAATTTAAGTGACAAAACCTTACTTCGCAAATATTCGTATACTCCAAGTACACTCAGTATTATTACATACTATCGAAGGAAACATTTTCTCCAAGATACACATTCTCTCAAGGAAACGCTCTCCCAATTTCCTAAGAGCTCATTTGCAAATGTTCCCTTTCTCTGCTCTCTCTCACAGACAGTTAAATTTATTAAGCTTTCTATATTTTAGGATTCTTTCAAATGGAAAATTGCTTCTCTATTTATAGCCAAAATTTATTGTGCATGCATTTATTTTCATAGCAAATGTCTTGGCCACCTTTCAACAACTCTTTCAAAAATTTCAAATTTAATGACTTCAATGCCGACTTTTAGGGATAGCAAAAAAATCTAGATCCGGCTTGCATTCACAAAGATCCAAATGATCCAGGTCTAAAAATTCCGTCAAGTGTCGGCGGGCCATGTTGTACTGTGCCCACTTTTTTAATAATGGTTATAAAAGAGAAAATCGTCATTTTACACTTCAAGTCTCACTAACATTGCTATTTTTATTTATTTAAGTATTTTGTTATTTAATTACGTGTGTTTCATTATAATTAGTTATTTTATGTATTTTAGGGGTATCACGATCGTTTCACAACGAAGTGATCGACAAAGCAAACGTCACATTTGAACTCGGGACGATCGAAAACCTTGGGAGGAGCATAAAGGAAAATGTCACTGTTCACATATACGGAACTATTCATAATGTATAGTCTTTTGATCTTGCAAATAGTATTCTTGTGCAAAACCGCCATCGTGGAAAATCACTTACTATGTAAAAATCGACTACGTGCAAAAACCGACCATCGTACAAATAGTAGTCAAACCGTGTGAACTGTGTAAATAGTATTACTGTTCAAATAGTGGCTGTTGACGTGGCACAATCCTGAGCGTCCAAACTGTTTTTAATCCGATGGTCATGATTCACTCAATGTACCTATAAAAAGGGGGCTTCCCCCCCTAATTTGATATCCCTGAATTCATTTTTAAGCTTAAATTTTTGTAATTCCTTCTCCTTCTTGTTATTTCTATGTATTTTAATAAATTTCCATTTTACCCCTAGTTAAAATATGAGTAGCTAATTTTCTTTTAAGCTTGGGTTGAAGGTGAAGTCTCAACATGTTCCATGGGCTTAATTTGGTAAATTTACTTTCTCTTCCCCTCTAATATTTGTGGTTGTTTTGACTTTTCGTCGACAAATAATAATAGTCTTGTCTAGAGACCGCCGTTAATACCCGCACTAGTACAAGGTTATTATTATTTACGATAAACCAGACCATATTTATTTGAGCGTGGTTCATGAGGTGTGGAATCCCCCCTCATGATTTAATTGGTATTAATATGGAATATTTAGCCCATGGAGCATGTTGATGCAGATCCGGATACCCAAGTGCTTTATTTCAATAGTTTCCAGTTTAATTTATTCCTGCCATTCCAATTTAATTTCTAGCATAGTTTAAATTAATTTCACCACAAATCCAATCACCCATTTAAAGAAAATTAATTCTACACATAATTAAAATCAACCTCCTCGTGGGATCGACACTCGTCACTATTAATCTATTCTACAATAGATTAATGACTGCGAGTTGATAAAATTTCACAATGATAGCTCAAAATCGTATGCCAGGCTATGCCCAAAAAAGACCTATCAACTTTTTTTTTCCTTTAAGTCCACATGTCCAATAATAATAATTTCATAGATTATAGTAATAATTAATGAAAAATAAAATTACAATCGTAGAATAACAATTATACTTAATTTTATTTGAACTACTAATATTATAATTGAATTTAGTTGAATGAAAATGTAATTTTATTATCATAAAATATTTCATTCATAATTTTTTTAAATATGAAAAATATTTCATTTTACAAATGAAACATATCTCACAAGCCGGTGTCATGGTAGTGTTGTCTGTCTTATTTTTAATAATTACCGTGGCGCAAAATCGATGCTTAATGACGCAAGCTATGCCCATAGCTTAACTTTTTTTTTTAAAAATCCACATGTCCATTATTAGCGCGTCTTTTGTTCTTTCCTAAAGTTAGTTAAATATTAATTTCTATGAGATTATAGTAATAATTAATGAAAAATAAAATTACAATCGTAGAATAACAATTATACTTAATTTTATTTGAACTACTAATATTATAATTGCACTTGAATTTCGTTAAATGAAAATGTAATTTTTAATTTATCATAAAAATATTTCATTCATAATTTTTTTTATAAATATGAAAAATATTTCATTTACAAATAAACATCAAAATCAAGTGTCGAGACCATGTTGTTGTCTGTGCCACATCTAATAATGATATATGTTGGAAATATCGTGGGATATCAATATAAAACTTTTTTCCTTTAAGTCAATCGGTATTTCAGCTAAAAAAAAAAAGTCCTGTGTGTGTTTTTTAACATAATTAAATATAATAATAATTTCATAGATTATAGTAATAATTAATGAAAAATAAAATTACAATCGTAGAATAACAATTATACTTAATTTTATTTGAACTACTAATATTATAATTGCACTTGAATTTAGTTGAATGAAAATGTAATTTTTAATTTATCATAAAAATATTTCATTCATAATTTTTTTTATAAATATGAAAAATATTTCATTTACAAATGAAACATATCTCCATTAACTATTAATTAAGTTATGATTTCATAAATGAAATATTAACGTCGTAAAATTTTTTATTTATCATTTATAAAATCATGACATTTATAATTTTATTTATTAAAATCATGATATTTATTTATTCATTTAATAAATTATAAACATAAAAAGTTAGAATATTTATTTAAACTAGGACTTAAATTAATTCTTAAAAGGCTATGCTAAAAAAATATATTAAAAAATTTAATTTCAAGATATTTGTAAAATCATAACATTTTATATTTACTTTTCATTAAAAAATTTTACATTAATATACTTTGACCCAAGTGCTACTGATGGCTTACAGGCTACGTACTAGCTCACTTATGAAGCGAGTTTATTATATATCTTTTCGCATACTGTGTTTTGACTAATCTTTAATCGTAATGTACTTTTAAGGCTTGTATACCTAAAATTCTAAGTGCAGCACAGCTCATGTGCGTACGGTATCGTACTATATATCCTATTAAAATATATTCATATTATTCTGTGATGTATGAACATGTGCCATATTCGTGCTATGTCATGTGCCGCCCGGCCATTGACCATCTTTAGTACGTGACATACTTCTCAATTCTCGGAGAAGCTCATTTTCAGGATGAACAAACCCACAGATTTTTTAAACTGCTATCTCAGCAAGTGCCCTTCCACCTGGCCCGATTGCACATTCCTTTGTGACATGACGTCGTCGACGAGGCTGCCTTTCCAGCTATTGCTGGGCTGTGTGTTTGATTCTCCGGGGGGACAGGTGGTCAAACTCTGTAATGTCACAGCACAATTATTTGATCACAACAGATTTGTGGTCTCACTCTTTAATGTCAGGGAACAATTATTAAATGAGTTATTGAGAAAATATTGTATAAATTTTTACCTAATGATTTTTTTTAATTCTCCGTCACATTTATGGGTAATTATCTCCACCCATGATTTTAACGAATTAAAACTAATTAATTATATGGGTAATAGGTACATTCGTCATCTTTTTAATCTTTAAATGAAAATTATTCTTTTAATTATTTGTAGATTGTTTTAAAGTTCTATGTAGAAAAGAAATACTAATATGGTGAAAATAATTTTTATAAATTAAAATATAATTTTTTTATTTAAAGTTTTTATTTCAATTTTTACTTGTATTTTTTTTAAAACGTTAACTATATGAATACTAAATAGATTTTATTTGTAGAAACCGTAATTTAGAAACTTAATATAAATTAATCATGAGTGATGTATCAAGAAATTTACGCTAATATATTAATGCATTTGGAATAAAATTATGAATGAATTAACGTATGAGCATGAATTTATGTATGTAATTTCTAGTGCAAACATAATATTGTAGTATATTAGTGTAACTTATTTTATTCATATTTGAATAGAGAAAATTAAAGAAGTAGTAATTTTTTAGATTACTATCACATAAAAAGATATATTTTAGTGGGTTCTCTATTTTAGTTAATTACTCAAATATCTCAATCTAATCTTCTTTAACTGGCAAAATTCTTTTTACCTAATAAATTTTAATATTTTAGTTAATTTTCATTAACTACTATAATAACATGCAGTGATGATACAACCACAAACTCTTGTATAAATTTATTTTGTACAAACTGATTTGACATTACTCATTTGTTGAATAAAAATACAAAATAATAAAAACAAATCATGTGGACCAAGAGATATCTAATTCAACTAATTAAATCATGCCATTTTAGTTTGTACAAAAAGAATTTGTACCAAAGTTAGTAGCTATATTATTACTCAGTAACATAGGGCGGACCCAGTTAAGGGCCATGAGCACCTTCAATTTCTTTTAGGCCACTATTTTAAAAAAAATGTGCTTCATGCTCATTCTAAAAGCATTTAATAAAAAGAATTTCGGTAATTTAACAAAAAATTACTTATAGTTTATTGGTAAAAGTACAATTAAGTGGTTTTGAAAATTTAGTTAAAATCTCAATAACCATATAATTTTTTTAGATATTTTGCGGAGATTATTTACAAAATGATATTTTCACAAATATAGCCACAATGAGCTCCAATGTTGAAAATAAATAATAATATATTACAAGCATTTTTCTAAAAAATTTAAAAGAAAATTATAGAATTTGAAATTGTGAAACAGTAAATGTGTTTAAATGAATAGTAAAAAAAGTTAAGTATCCCAAATTAATCAAAATTTGTGGGATAACATGTTTCAACTTTTATCTCATTGCATAGCACACTTTTATTGTGTTATTCACACTAAAGTTTAGGCAATTACAATTAATAATTATGTTTCAACTTTTTACATGTGTTTTTCAATAATAGTTGATGGTAAGGGTAGAATTTTAATTTTTGAATTTTAAATGTGTTTAAGTGAACATTAAAAAAAAAAAAAAGAAAAGTTAAGTATCCTAAACTAAAATAAAATTTTTTGAATTTAGCGCTCACCAATTTAGGTGTCTAGATTCGTCATTGACTTTGAGTCATTTGAACTCATTCAATGTCTCACTTTTATCCTACTAAGATACTGAAGTTTTAGAGCACCACCATTAATAACTCTGTAGTCAATGTTTATGCATTCTACATGTACATGAAGCTAACTTTTTTTTAATTATATTTTTTTTTGACAATCTTCTTTTTCATTATTGAATTTTCTTTTTGTTGGGATAATATGCTCTTTTAAAGCATATTAATTTATTTTCTGATTAATAAAACGTTTGAGATATTTTCAATTGCATAAATATATTGAAAAAGATCTGTTTAATCATATTATATGTATTTATGTGATCATCATATGGATTCACAGAAGACATAAATACAAATTATCTTATGATTAAATAAATTAAGTTCGCAGTTGATAAATAGAGTTGGGCGCTCTATTTATGTTTAGACTGTAGTAAATTCATTGAATGATTTGTCTTAATCATGTATGAATTTACTGATGTAGTTTGACTACATTGAGCTGGATCACATATGAGATTTAATTAACCTTGAAATAATTGTCAGAATTATTAAATCTCATAGGCATTGATTTTACTGTAATCTTAATCTTGAGTTAATTATGCTTTCATGTTTGTAATTGTTATTCCATTTGAGTTACCAATGGGCACGAGACACCCTTGTGGTCAAGATTACCCAGTATCTTGGTGGGAGCAATTATGAGTATTGGAGTTATAGATTAAAAATCTAGAATTTGTACGACACATCTCTTGATGAGTTTTCGGCACTTGATCATAGAATTCTCTGGCCAGAGTGTGTCAACATATTTAGTATGTTGAAAATGATCATTAGAGAAAACGAGTAAGTATCAAGGAATAAGATGTAATTAAATCGATTGGACAGTTGAGATATCGATTTAATTAACGATGTGGTACAAATGATTGAGCAGTAAAGAAATCAATGTGGCTTGGGATGAATTATTATTCGATCATACAATTATGGAGGTCAGTTCCAATCTTATAGTGGAGTAGAGTTGGAATTAAATTATTAGACTTGTATAATTACATGCTTAATTGTTGTAGCCATTATTGCATGTTCCCAAATGATCCTCGGGTTAGCTCATTTAATTGACTGCACCACTACTAGATTAATAAGCAAGATAACTAGCAATTTGGGTAAAAAACATAATTATATTATTTAGTGGGAGGCTCCATCAATATGCTTATGTATAAGGGGCCTTATGTTATGTTACAAGGTGGACCCATTATGGAAAAAAGCAAGTAACATCAGTTTTAATTCTTGGAGCCTTAGGTTTTCCACTATGAGAAAGATATAAAAAGGGCTTATTCTCTCCTAAACAGGATAGGAAGCCACTTTATATATATATCAGAGAAAAATGATTTTTCGACACAACAATTTTTGAGAGAAAAAATTTCTCCTACTAGTTTGCTTATAGTGGTGATAAATGCCCCCACACGTCAAGTGCAGATCAATCCTGAGTCATAACCCGAAAGATCGTTTGGTGACGGATCATGATCTAACGAGCGTGGTGGTGACGGATCGTGATTTGAGAGCCTAAATCACATCAGCGGAAAAAGTCAAATCAGATTTTCAAGGTACGATTTCTAGATTACAAATTCATATATATTTTATGAGATCGGTCCTAAAAGTTTTTTTTAAAAACTAAATTTTTTCCAACAATTAGTATCAGAGCCATCTCATATTAATATATAAGAATTTCATATGAAATCACTCTTGATTTTTATGTATTAGAGTGGCACAATTTATTCAGATATATATTATTTGTTTAATATATAAATAAAGCATGCTTATGATTTGTTTTCATTCATGGTTAGATTTTTTATTGTATTTTTCTTTGGATCTGTAACAAGAGGGGTGGTCTTTTATCACCATGTTTCCTTCTTGATTTATTTTATTGTAATAGAATTTTTGTAAGCCAAAATTGGCCTAGGAAATTTGTAAATCACGGATGACAGTTCGAAGGAACGAAGAGTGAAAATTTCAAGACCGGTGACCGGCGGCGACGCATCACACGATGACATCTTCTGGCCGACCGAACGTGACTGCCCGATGTGTGCAAGCTAGCGACTCACCGACGCGCGCGCGGCTTGTTCTGGCTGGCAACGCGACATGCGCAATGACGGCATGATGCGTGCTGTTTCGGTGACCGATGACGTGGGTTCCGGCAAATAGAGGGGTGAGAAGAAGAAAAGAAAAATATGTTTTTAGGGTTTTCATGGTTTTTATCATGGAGGTCCTTATAGTTCCGTAATTTTTCTTTTAGGCAAATAAGTGTTACGTTTTTGCATTTAAGTCTAAAAAGAGTTTTGGGCTTAATGAATCCTGGTTTTAGGCCCAATTAAATTTGGGCTTAATGGATTAAAAATGCATAGATGAAATTTAACACATTAAATTTATTTTTGGTCCAAATTTTTTTATTTATAAAGAAAAAAGGATTTTATTTATTTCCTTTCAAAATTAAAATTGGACCAATAATAAATTTAAAAGCCCAATTTCCCCTAGTCCATTAAACAAAGACAAGCCTATAGAAGATGGACATTGACAAGAAGCCCAATGAAGATTAGGCTTAGGGTTAATGTATTTTTCATTTTAGGAAAGCCATGAATTAAGATTATTTAATTGTTTTTCTATATGTTGTGTTTTGGTTGACAACATGCCATGATAACATGTCATATAGAATAGGTAGTGCCACTCTATGCATAATGATACATGTCATTCATTAATTATGAATTTCATTATATTGTTTGAAAATTGCATGTGCTTAATAATATTAGATATCATCTAGATAAGAGTATAGGAAGCATGCAATTAACAATATATTATTAATGTATGTTTTCAAGGAAATTTTTTTTTTAAAATATTGAGTGGGAGAGGGAAAATTCAAGATAATTTTTCCCATGGGCTCCATTGTTAGCTCAATAATAAAATTATATATATATCTCGACTTCATGATTCGGTGATGCTCCATACGGAAGGTATATATATTAGATATTTATTTGATGAACTTCTTTAAAGATAAAATTGAAATATTTTTCAATCAATTGTTCACCCCAACGGTGACTATTGATATGAAAATTATGTAGATTGAAACAATCGTTACACACTCAACTAAAATTTGTTATTAACCTTCCCAACGAAGCTCTGTTAACAAAATTTAGGCCCAAAGGAATAACGATAATTATTTATCATGTCTCTACATGAAAGTAAATAATCCAATGAAAAATTGGGTCTAGTAAGTGTAGACATGACTTCCCCAACGGATAGCTTGTCAAAGCGGTACTAGATTATCGTTATAATAAATTAAAATGCATTTATGGTTTTTTGCATTTTTGTCATTTATTGTGAATATTGTTTCAAAGTATTTATGCATGTCTATTTTGTTTTTTTTTTTTTTTTCAGAAAATGTCTTCCATCAACCCATTATTAATTATCCTTGTTAAAAATGAACTCACTGCAGAAAATTGTTTAGATTGGAAACGCAATCTATTTAATATTCTCACTTTGCTAAACGCAAATATGTGTGTTGACCCTTGCCCTCAGAACCATCGTTATCGATTATAGAAATCGAGAGGAGCCTTGTGAAATGGTGCGAAGTTAACAAAATGACTAAGCGCTATATATTGGCTTCGATTTCTATGGGCGCATAAGATACATCGGACATGGAAACGACCGAAATAATGGCTAGTCTTCATCGGATGTTTGGGCGAGAATACTCATTTTGCGGAGATGCGTTAAAGCATTATTAAGATGGGAAGAGGGCACAAAAGTTCGTGAACATGTCCTCAAAATGATGGACTATTTGAGTGAGGTAGAGATTCATGGTGTTCAAATCGATGATAAAACAAAGATTAACATGGTGATTGAATCTTTACCTGATACATTCATAGAGTTTAAGGTCAACTATATCTTAAACAATAAAGATATGACCTTAATTGAATTAATGCACGAACTACATGCTATAGAAGAGTTTTATCATAGTAGAAAACTTCCTGAAAAAGGATTCTTTTCAAGGCTTAAGTTGAAAGACTGGAATGAGCAAGAAAGAGTAGGGATTGGCAAAATGTTCACTAAAAGAAGTGGCAAGCCAAGAGGCAAGTGTTACAAGTGTGAACAGAAGGGTCACTGGAAGAAAGATTGTCCTAAGATTATTAAAATCAGGTATAAGAAATCTTTAAGCTTCCTAATTAGTTCAGATTTCTATTGATTTATGCAATAGTGAATTCTGAGATAGCTAATTTGTAATTAATTTATTTGGTGTTTAGGAAACCAAGAGATTAAGTGAAGAAACCTTCAAGCAGCAATTGAGGACAAGCTAGTTTTTATCAATTGAAAGGCTAGATCAATTTTACGAGACTTTAGTTTTGATATTTATCTTTGTTAGAGGAATTTAATTTCGGTGACTTGTTTTAATAAACATGAGTATACTGTTATTTTTGGATCCTTTATTTATTACTTATTTTGGTTATTTATAAAGACATATTATATCATAAAAGTCCATTGATCTATTTAAAGTAAGATATAATGATAAATAGTATATGTTTTTATCTAAGAAAAGAAATGTTTCTTCTGACCAAAATAACCTCTAATATTTATGCTTAAGTCATATAAACTATAATAAGATTTTAAGAAAATGATTAATGATAGGCTTCTTAGCCTATTAAGATTGATCATTGTAATTCTATAAATCTTATTTAGAAAAGTAATATAACTAGGATGCTCTTTTAAAGCTAAAAGCATAACATTGTATTGGATGATTTAGCACATACAAATGTATACAGACTAATCAGTTTACATGTGGAAAGAGGTTATGAGTAGTCTATCAATTTTATTGATGAATATTCAGTTTGTTTATGTTTGTCTAAATGCGTCATAATTCCATTGCTTTTGAAATTCAAAAGGGTACATGGATAAGACAGAAGCAATTAGACAGGAACATAAAAGAACTTCGATATGATCGAAACAAAGAACACTATGATACTATAGTGTAATTAAATGGAGAAACAAGATTTTTTTTTGGATAAAACAAAATATATACTAAGTGGTTTATCATTTGCCTTTTTGATTCCAGATTCCAGAACTTAAAACTGCAAAAGTTTAATGAACTTAGTTTCATCTACCTCAGTGTCTACTACTCCAAGAAATTATGAAAAAGTCACAAACATAGTTTAAGACATCGTATTTGGAGTTTACTAGTATTTGTACTAGGATCAGAGGTAGAAAAAGATGAATTCGTGTTCAGAACTTTGCATGTTTTAAGTATCTTAAATGAATAAGGTAGAGTCTGAATTATAATCCTCAAGATAGGAATGTATTTATAGACATATTCTATACTTTCTTTGAGGAAGACTATATAATGACTTATTACCTTAGAGTAAGGTAAAACTAGAGAAATAAAAAGAAGATCAGGTTGATGCTCAGTTTTCAACACCTGTTATTGAACAGGAAGAACAGCAACAACCAGCTGATCAACACAGGATTATCCCTGAACAATCATCACTTTTAGAACCTCGTCGTAGTGGGAGGGTAATAAGGTTACCTGCGAGATACATGTTATTGGGAGAAACCTATACGGCTATCTCAGATGAACATGTACAAGATCCCACTAGCTACAACGAAGCTCTAATAGATAGAGATGTTGAATTTTGGAAAAAAGATATGAATCAAGAAATGGAATCTATGTATTCCAATAAAATCTGGGAACTTGTAGAGGCACCAAATGGGGTAAAACCTATAAGGTGCAAGTGAATCTACAAGAGAAAAAGAGGAGTAAACGGAAGGGTGGAAACATTTAAAGCAAGATTAGTAGCCAAAAGTTCTAGTCAGAAAGAGAATTCGATTATGAAGAAATTTTTTTTTCGGTTGCTATACTTAAATCCATCAGGATTCTGCTCTATACTGCTGTAGTGCTAGATTGTGAAATTTGGCAAATGGATGTTAAGACTGCCTTTCTTAATGGCACCTTGAAGAAGACATCTACATGCAGTAACCAAATGGATTCATACAAAAAGGCCAAGAGCACATGGTATGTAAGTTGCAGATATCCATTTATGGATTGAAGCAAGCATCCCGGTCATGGAACATTAGATTTGATCAAGCGATTAAATCGTTTGGATTCATTTAGAATATTGATGAACCATATGTGTACAAGAAAAATCAAGAAAAATCTGTAGCCTTCCTAGTTCTTTATGTTGATAATATTTTCCTGATTGGAAACGATATAGGAGTATTGACTACAATAAAGAGTTGGTTAGCAAAACAATTTAATATGAATGACCTGAGAGAGACAAGTTATATTCTTGGTATCAAATTACTGCGAGATCGGAAGAATAAACTTTAACCTTGTCTCAAGAGGTCTATATCAATGAGATATTGGCTAGATTTAGCATGGAAAATTCCAAGACTGGTTTATTACCATTCAGATATGGAATTGTATTCTCTAAGGATCAATCTCTAAAGACATCTAAAGAGATAGAAAGAATGAGACGAGTTTCCTATGCAAAAGTTGTGGGAAGTCTCATATATGCTATGCTTTACACGAGGTCAGACATCTGTTTTGCGGTAGGAATGATTAACAGATATCAATCTAATCCTGGACCTGAACACTGGACTGCAGTCAAGCATATAATGAAGTATCTAAAAAGAACTAAAGATTATATGCTTATGTATTCTGGTGATGAACAAATTCCAGTGGGTTATACTGATTTTGACTTTATGCCAGATAAGGATTCTAGAAAATCAACTTCCGGGAATGTGTTTACATTAGGAAGTAGAGCTGTTAGTTGGAGGAGTCTGAAACAATCTTGTATCGCAGACTCCATAACTTAAGCTAAATATGTGGCTGCATCTAAAGCTACAAAAGAAGCTGTATGGCTCTGTAAGTTCCTACAAAATCTTGAGGTGGTACCTATTGTAACTGCACCCATTAAACTATCTTGTGATAATAGTGGTGCAGTAGCTCAACCAAGGAACCACAAGAAACAAAACATATTGAAAGGAAGTATCATCTTAGAAGGGAATGATGTAGATAAGTTATATGAAAGTACCCTAAATGGCATAAGATGCTAAATAGCAGATCTTATTATAATGGCCATTAGTGGAAAACCTTTATAACCTACACTTAAAGCCCTAGAGCATGTGCAATATGCATGATATGCTTTAAGAGCTAGTGGGAGATTGTTGGGATAATATGCTCTTTTAAAGCATATTAATTTATTTTCTGATTAATAAAACATTTGAGATATTTTCAATTGCATAAATATATTGAAAAAGGTCTGTTTAATCATATTATATGTATTTATGTGATCATTATATGGATTCACAGAAGACATAAATACAAGTTATCTTATGATTAAATAAATTAAGTTCGCAGTTGATAAATAGAGTTAGGCGCTCCATTTATGTTTAGACTGTAGTAAATTCATTGAATGATTTGTCTTAATCATGTATGAATTTACTGATCTAGTTTGACTACATTGAGCTGGATCACATATGAGATTTAATTAACCTTGAAATAACTATCAGAATTATTAAATCTCATAGGCATTGATTTTACTGTAATCTTAATCTTGAGTTAATTATGGTTTCATGATTGTAATTGTTATTCCATTTGAGTTACCAATGGGCACGATACACCCTTGTGGTCAAGATTACCCAGTATCTTGGTGGGAGTAATTATGAGTATTGGAGTTATAGATTGACAGTATAGAATTTGTACGACACATCTCTTGATGGGTTTTCGGCACTTGATCATAGAATTCTCTGGCCAGAGTGTGTCAACATATTTAGTATGTTGAAAATGATCATTAGAGAAAACCAGTAAGTATCAAGGAATAAGATGTAATTAAATCGATTGGACAGTTGAGATATCGATTTAATTAACGATGTGGTACAAAGGATTGAGCAGTAAAGAAATCAATGTGGCTTGGGACGAATTATTATTCGAACATACAATTATGGAGGTCAGTTCCAATCTTATAGTGGAGTAGAGTTGGAATTAAATGATTAGGTTTGTATAATTACAGGCTTAATTGTTGTAGCCACTATTGTATGTTCCCAAATGATTCCTAGGTTAGCTTATTTAATTGACTGCACTACTACTGGATTAATAAGCAAGATAACTAGCAATTTGGGTAAAAAAACATAATTATATTATTTAGTGGGAGGCTCCATCAATATGCTTATGTATAAAGGGCCTTATGTTATTTTACAAGGTGGACCCCTTATGGAAAAAAGCAAGTAACGTGAGTTTTAATTCTTGGAGCCTTAGGTTTTCCACTATGAGAAAGATATAAAAAGGGTTTATTCTCTCCTAAACAGGTTAGGAAGTCACTTTATATATATATCAGAGAAAAAGGATTTTTCGACACAACAAATTTTGAGAGAAAAAATTTCTCCTGCTAGTTTGCTTATAGTGGTGATAAAGGCGTCCACACGACAAGTGCAGATCAATCCTGAGTTATAACCCAGAAGATCGTTTGGTGACGGATCGTGATCTAACGAGCGTGGTGGTGACGGATCGTGATCTGAGAGCCTAAATCACATCAGCGGAAAAAGCCAAATCAGATTTTCATGGTACGATTTCTAGATTACAAATTTATATATATTTTATGAGATCGGTCCTAAAAGTTTTTTTTTAAAAACTGAATTTTTCCCAACACTTTTCAACAATAATTGATGGTGAAGATAGAATTTGAATTTTTGATACTTCAAATGTGTTTAAGTGAACAGAAAAAGAAAATTAAGTATCCCAAATTAAACTAAAATTTTTTAAGCTAAACGCTCTTAATGTAAATGTTTAGATCCACCACTGGTTATGAATCATTTGATCTCATTTAATAGTTCACTTTTATATCAATATTGATACTGAAGTTTTAGACCAGTATATTAATAATTACATTTCAACCTTTTACATGGGCATGAAGTTATCTTTTTTTAAAAAAATTGTATGTGCTTTTCAATAATAGTTGATGTTAAGTGTGGAATTTGAATTCTTCACTTTAAATCCATTTAAGTAAAAGTAAAAAAATTAAGTATCCAAATTAAATTAAGTTTTTTCAATTAAGCCCCATAATTTAAGTGCCTGGATCTATCACTAACTATAAACCATTTGATTCATTCAATGGTACACTTTTATCCTACTATTGACACTGAAGTTTTAGGCTAGTGTTTGGAGAATAAAATAAGGTGACCATTATCTCCTCAAAATTAAAGTGATCAAATGGTTGATAGGCTAATATGAGGTAATTCTGGGGACAATGAGCAGACAAGTTTGAAGAGACCAGAACCAAGTGAGGCCAAAGACCCTAACAACTGACATGTTCCTTCCGAAATGTCAGGCATAATGTCTATGCACACTCAGCTGCTATAATTGCAGCTCAATGACTACTTTGTAATAGGTGCATTCAACACAGTAACATCAATGCATTGAAGATGGTAAGACAATTCCAGATGCCTATAAAGGTACTGAAAAATCCAAAGCAGTGGGACACTGCTCAACAATTTTGATTCTTTTATTATATTTATCTGAGATTATTTTATTCACAAAAACTAGAAATGACATATTTTGTTTTTTTCCGTAAACCAAGAAACTGACTTGGACGTCGGAGGGTTCGCGCCGGAAAAACTTCCAGTGCCTCTTATCATTCTTTGTGATTTTAGGTGTTTACGAGTGATTTGTTCATGATCATAAGCCACTCCCCCAACAAATAAATTTAATGTTGGCGCAAAAGTCTAATATTAATCGCTAACCAACTCAACCAGATTTCGGCATCAACAGCTAGCATAATTAGTAACTACGTTTCAACTTTTTACATGTGCATGAAGTTATTTTCTTTTTTATTATTGAATGTGCTTTTTCAATGGCAGCTATTGGTAAGGATGGAATTTGAATTTTTGAGACTTTAAATGTTTTTAAGTAAATAATAAAAAAATTATCCAAGTAAACTTAAAATTTTTTGAATTAAGTACTCTTTAATTTAAAATCTGTGTCTGTCACTAACTATGAACCATTTGATCTCATTCAATGGTTCTTTTATCCCACCGCTGACATTGAATTTTTGCCCAGCCCCATTGACCACTAAGTATCAGCTTTTTACGTGTGCATGAAGCTGCCTTCTTTTTCATTATTGAATCTACTTTTCAATGATAGTTGATGGTAAGGGTAGAAGTTGAATTGTTGAGATTTTAAATGTGTACAAATGAAAAGTAAAAATAAATAAATAAATAAATATCCCTAGTTAGATTAAAGTTTGGGTAACTTAATTAAATGTGTTTGATTTAGTCGTACAAAAAAAAATTAAGTATTCTAGATTAAATTAATTTTTTTTGAATTAAAACCCTCTAATTTAAGTGTTTGCGTTCACCACTGAGTTTATGAACCTTTTGATCCCGTTCAATGATTCTCTTTTATCCCACTATTGATATTGAAATTTTAGAGTAGCACCATTGAAAACTACATTTCATCTTTTTATACGTGCATAAAGCTATTTTCTTTTTCATTTCTGAATGTGATTTCCAACTATAGCTGATGGCAAGGGTAGAATGTGACTAGTAATTACTATTGATGAAATTAATATCCGTACGGGTTCTCTTGCTATAAATACTTATGGGATCGCTTAGCTTAGCATAAGTTTTAGTTGAAGAAGAAGAAACAAATGCAGCACCACAGTTGCAAAATGTTTCTTGCGTAAAATATGAGAAAGCTTTCACAGTTTTATCTGCATTTCGCTATTGCCCAAATTGTTTCAGTTTTGGGTAAATAAATCCTTTCTCAGTTTCATTTTCAACGCTTGTTCATTCCTTAAACTATTCATTCTCTGCATTTTTTGTCTTTGATTACTCAGAATTAATCTAAGTCCTTTTCCCTTAGTTACAATACTAAAATTTTCCATGGAAAATTCTAAAAATCCTTCGGTTGCAGTAGAAGAGAAAGCCAAAAAGGATCAAGAATTGTTCTTGACTCAGCTTCCAAAAGTTAAAATCTGTAATGTTTTCGATCTTTTTCAATACCAAGCATTTTGGTGCCCATCCAGAGCCATTAATGGTGTTATTTGTTAGTAATATACCCTAAAGGCCAATTGAATGGTGTTTGCTTTTAGGAAATTATTGTATTTGAATAGTATTTTGATATTTATAAAATGACAAAGTTATTAATATTCATATATTAATTTAATGAATATAGTCCAAGAAGTAAAATAGTTGAAGAACACATTCTCGAGTTTGTCGAGAATATGAAACGTGTATCCTTTGTGCTATACTTCTAAAATAGTTCTTAGTGGAGGATTTATGATTGGACATTATAAATTCCTATTAACACCAGTATGTGTTATGACTCCTTATGGTATGTGATACTAAAATGGATAGTGAGTTTCATATCATTGACATGAGATGTCAAGTCAAAGACATAGGTACTTGTTGCGAGAACGAGTTTACTAAACTTGACCAAATATAATAAGCCATATGGTTTTGAGTGTTAATGGCTTATTATACATTGTGATAGACACTATGTTTAGTAATGATTTTTAGACCTGAGGCATCACAGATATCTTGTACATAGGCATCTTTGATATATGAAAGCATAAAGATTGATTCCTAATCAAGGAAGAGATAGGAATCAAGGAAGAGATCTAGAAATAGCTGTTATGGTTGGCTATATATGGAGACAAGTATATGGCCAAGATGGAATTCATCACTTTATAATATACAAAAAGGATGTTCCAGTGAGATAATATGAATTGGCATGAGAAATCCTTGGCCAAGGTGAAATATGTTTGAAGGAGTTCAAATTATATTTCCATGCCAAGTTCATTTAGATTTATTTTGAGATAAAGCATAAATGCTTAACACACTAAACCATAAGCCGTGCTTTTCTCAGGACATGGATGATGAAGAGACCAAGACATAAAGATGCAATGGAATAGATTCTATAGATCCAGCAATTCTTGTTATTTGGGTAGTTGTGAAATACTGCTAGGTGTCACTCATGACTTGTAGAAACCTTACGATCATTATTGGTAAAGCGTATTACCAATGTATCTTAAGATCATTAGAAAAGTTCTTATTGATGATTGGCATCATTTAATGAATAAATAGTTATGATTAAAATAGTTCTACTACCTTATAACAAAGAACCTAAAAGGTCACATACCTAATAGAAATGAAAAATGAGTTATTATAAAATGAGAGGTTAAATTTATTAATTTTAGGAAAATCAGTATTTATATTATAATTCATTAAGAATGAATGTATATAAATATTTATATATCTTAAATATGATTTAAGATACAAATTTAGATGTTCCATAAATAGTTTAAGGAACAACATAAATTTCATAAATCCTCAATTAAACATTATCTAGAATATCGAGTACGTAAAATGACCATTCTGGACATGTTCCGGTTCATAAATGATTATGGACTTCTAGACCAATTTTTGGGTTTAGAATTTTGGGCTTTTATTGGACCTAATATAGATTAGGAGAAAGCATAAGAACATGTCACTAAAGAAGCCCATAATTAACCATTTGATTTGATCAAAATTGGTTTAATTAATTAAAGACAAAATTAATTAATTTAGCTATTTATTTATTCAAAATAATTTGATTGAATAAATTATTGAAGTGATAAGATCACATTCAATAAATAATGGCTAAGTGGGTGGGTCTAGGACATGATAATGTTTAATGCCATTATTGATAAGATAATTGTGGCTTTATTTGGTGAAATGAATAATCATGAACTAGCATTCATGTTTCTTCATTATCTCTCTCATTACCAAATCAAATTGAGTGATTCAAAATCCTATGAACTCCTAGAAAATTTCTAAGTGTGGACGGATTAGAGGCATCACAATTGGGATGCTTTAAGGATCTCAAATCATGGCAAAACCGAAGCTGTTCATGCAGTGGTCTATGTTTTGGACAGTGTTCGTAGCTTGCTGTTTTCTATCAATTTCTCCTACCTCACGAAGTCGTTTTTGAAACTACAAGTGAGGCAATTAAACTTCAATCTTTCCTCTTGATTTTTGTTTTTGAATGAAGCCGATCCGAGGTCTCTAGAGCTTCCACCATCCGTTTTAATGTTACTGCACAAAAGTTGTATTTTTAAAGACCTCATGGACAAATGTTGTCCTTCAAGTGGTATCAGAGCCATCTTCATTCAATCTTGAATTTTTAAAGCATGACTTATGTTATTTCCATTTATAATAGCATGAAGGATGATCATGGAAAGACCTAGATATTTTATGATATATTTATGTCATGTGATGGTTGAATATATGCATGATTATGTGAGCTATTGATTTATTTGTTGATTTGGCCGATTTTTAAAGGCTTAAATGGTTGTAATAGTTTTAAATAGGGACTTGCATGTCCCTCCTTCTATTAAGATCTGATTGTATACCATTACCCCTAAATTTGTACCATGATTCTTCAAAATATGTAATTTCTACAAGATGATTGTGCAAAGAGGGACGACGGATTTACGATGCCTTGGAGCGAGAAGACTTATGGATCGTTGCAGCACTTCCAATCGTGTTTTGGCCTCTTAAATAGAAACTAATAGTTGTAATAATTTGAGGCATAAGATGTCTCATAATTATTATTGCTTGCTTGATACCTAGGTGGACCTTAAAACCAATTTTGGCTCAAATTGGTTTTATTAGAAAATTCCATGATCATGCTTGATTAGTTTGTCTATAATATGCATGAGATGTATATTAAGGTGCTTAGACATATTTGATTATTGAAAATGGAATAACATGCTAAAAAGTGAGACTATAATAATGACCAAATACTCCCTATTAAAATAATAATAATTATTGTTAAGTTGTAATGATGGATATTAAGAATATCTATCATGACCTACTAATATCAATGGAATGTTTAAAATATTTTATGCTTGGGCTAGTTGTCATGGATGCATGAGCTACTCATTCATTATAATGTTGAAAACAAACCATATATCATATGATGATGCATAATTCATACATTAAGCTACCAAGAACTGTCAAGTGAGGTTAGTAAGATGTTTTAAAATATGCAAGGGTATTAGGGTAAACTTAACTAAATCATTTATACTAAAAACTGTTAGGTGAGGTATTAATGATTTAGAGGCCGAAGAATAATCGGTACATGCAAGAGATGCATTTGGTAAGAGTTACCTAATCATTATATTAAGTAAGCCAAGAACTGTTAGGTGAGGTAAACTTAAGTTAATGAGAATCCGATTCCTACTAGAAACTTTTACCAATGAGAGTTTCCGTTTCTTGCATATGGGAGTGTAACAAAATGATAAAATAATGGGACGTGCTATTTGGTTTAAAGACCTAAATCAAATAGATTATAATAAATAAAATGCTAATAATTTAATTTATATTTTCTGCAGAAATATTTAATAATGAATAATCCGTTGGCACGAATTCTGGATAACTACTGTTTGACGGGACCCAATTACGTTGATCGGTTCAGAAATTTAAAAATTGTTCTTAATTATGAGAAAATTAGCTATGTTCTTGATACACCTAAGCCAAATATAATTCCTGAGGGTGCAAGTGAGGCAGAACGTGTCATTTATCAGAAGTGGCAAGATGATGACCTAAGTACTAAAAGCTATATATTGGCATCAATGTCTAATGAACTACAAAGGCAACATGAAAATATGCCTAATGCAAGTTCCATGATACTTCATCTACAAGAGTTGTATGGTGAACAAAGCAGAATAGTTAGATATGAGATATCTAAGAAACTGTTCAGAATGAAAATGACTGAAGGGTCGGTCAATGAGCATGTACTCAAAATGATTGACTACATTGAGCAACTTAAAGCTCTTAATTTCTCAATGGATGGGGAATTAGCTATTGACCTTATTGTTGAGTGTTAGAAAGTGTATATTTATAAAGGAGAAAATCGTTATTTTACACTTCAAGTCTCACTAACATTGCTATTTTTATTTATTTAAGTATTTTGTTATTTAATTACGTGTGTTTCATTATAATTAGTTATTTTATGTATTTTAGGGGTATCACGATTGTTTCACAATGAACGAGTGATCAGACAGCAAAACGGACGTCAAATTTGAACTCAGGACGATCGAAAACCTTAGGAGCAGCATAAAAGGAAAAATATCACTATTCACATATACGGAACTATTCATATGTATAATCTTGTTCATGTCTGCAAAAAAACTTCTTGTTCAAAAAAACTGCAAAAATCGCTTCTTGTGCAAAAACCGGTTTACTGTACAAATAGTGGTCAAACCGTGTAATCAAATCATTCGCTTAAATAGTGGTATTGTTGATGACGTGGTGCAATCAGCGTCAATCTGATGGTCATGATTCACTCAATGTACCTATAAAAAGGGGGCTTCCCCCCCTAATTTGATATCCCTGAATTCATTTCTAAGCTTAGATTTTTGTAATTACTTCTCTTTCTTGTATTTTCTATGTATTTTAATAAATTCTCATTTTACCCCTAGTTAAAAAATGAGTAGCTAATTTTCTTTTAAGCTTGGGTTGAAGGTGAAGTCTCAACATGTTCCATGGGCTTTATTTGGTAAATTTATTTTCTTTTCCCCTCTAATATTTGTGGTTGTTTTGACTTTTCGTCGACAAATAATAATAGTCTTGTCTAGATACCGCCCTGGTTAAACCGGCACACTAGTACAAGGTTATTATTATTTGATAATATAGCACCATATTTATTTAAGAGTGGTTCATGAGGTGTGGAATCCCCCTTTATGATTTAATTGGTATTAATATGGAATATTTAGCCCATGGAGCATGTTGATGCAGATCCGGATACCCAAGTGCTTTATCTCAATAGTTTCCAATTTCAATTTATTCCTGCCATTTTAATTTAAATTCTAGCATAGTTTAAATTCCTTTCACCATAAATTCATCCACCCATTTAAAGAAAATTAATTCTACACACAATTAAAATCAACCTCCTCGTGGGATCGACACTCGTCACCATTAATCTATTCTACAATAGATTCGTATATGAAGTTCAATAAAATTTGCACAACAAGTTTTTGGCGCCGTTGCCGGGGAGGTAAGTATTTTAATTCGTAGAGTTAGTTTTTTTTTCTTTTAATATTTATTTATTTATTTTAGTTGTTTTCTTGTAATTGTTTTTTCTCCTTTTCTCATTTAAAAAAAAAAAATTAAGGTTAGAATTTCATTTCTTTTCTCCTTTTAAATTTGTGTAATTTAATTTTCCTATTATTTTTCTTTGTAATTTTTTTTTTAAATTTATCTTGTTATATTTGTTTGTAATTTATTTTTTTTTTAGTTAATATTTGTTTCACGTAATCTCTTTTTCTTATAGCAATTGAGTGTAATTTCATATTAAGATTGTAACAACGTCACAAGGTTAGTATCGTAATTTCTCCCTTCTCTTTATTTTTATTTGTTTTATTTTCATTTATTTTGTTCTTTGTATGCATGGTCGAATGTCATTATCACCTAATCTTGAGCCTTTAGACCTTGAACTTGAAAAAACACTTCGCACACAAAAACACATTTCTTTTAAAAAGAAATTTGATATGGATTTACAAAACCAACAACCAGAACCACAGGAGAGGCCATTTAAGGACTATTTTAGTCCCTTAGCTAATTTGAGCACATCATGCATCAGATACCCAAATGTAGCTGCTAGGAGTTTTGAATTAAAACCTAGTGTGCTAAATTGTCTCCCTACATTTTATGGCCTAGAAAATGAGGACCCATATAATCATCTGAATGATTTCCGTACTATCCTGTCGGACTTTTAAATATGAGAATTTTTAGGATGATGATGTTAAACTTAGATTATTCCCATTTTCTTTAAAGGATAGAGCTCGTTCATGGTTCAATACATTGCTAATATCATAACATCATGGGAACAAATGGTAACAAAATTTTTAAATAAATATTTCCCGATTCATAAAACCAATGCTATTCATAGGAAATCTCGAATTTACTCAAAGAGAAGGACGAGCAATTTTTGAAGCATGGGAGGCGATTCAATGGGCTACTTTTGAAGTGTCCATATCATGGGTACGAGAAATGGCACTAATGCCAATACTTTTTGGAGGGATTATTGCCACATGTGCAAGAATGGCTAATGGCGACCAGTGGAGGAGAGCTAATGTCAAAAAGCACTTCAGAGATTTGGGAATTCTTCCAGCGACAATCGGATAATTCCCAACAACGTAGTCGATCACTCAGGAATACCAGGAGAATTAAGGGAGTTAATGAGGTTAACATTGGTGAGTCAAGCTCAGAAATCAAGGAAGTCAAAGCAATAATCGAAGGTCTTTCTCGACAAATAGCATCATTGACGACTGCCAAATCAACAGAGCCACATGACCATGACTCATATTCAGATCAAGCCAATGCCATAGGTGTCATGAGAAAACCGCCAAATTACAACCCTTATTCCAACACATATAACCCTGGATGGAGAGACCACCCCAATTTTTCATGGTCTCAAGGATTCCAACAAAATGGACCAGCAGCTCCACCTCCATCAATGCAACCAGTTCCTCAAATTCCTCAAGCCTCTCAGCCACCATTTAGATCATACAATCAGAACCCAAACCATACTCAACCCAAACCATGGGAGGATACATTCCAAAATGTCAAAAATCTTACTAACTCCAAGATCGAGCGTGACAGTACCATTGATGAATTGCGAAATGAGATGAGAGCGGGCTTCAACTCACAAGCCTAATCAGTTTCAAGCCTCGAGAAAATGGTGGGACAACTTGTTTCTTCAGTTCAAACCTTGGCAATGACCGTTGAGAAAGGTAAATTCCCAAGTCAACCAGTGTCTAACCCTAAAGCAGTGAATGAAGCAAGTACCAGTTCACCACAACATCATGGAGAGTTCAAAGCAGTGATGACCTTGCGAAAAGGGAAAGAAGTCGATAACAAAGTGGAGATGCCAAAATCAACTCAGATTGTACCTGTGAATGTTGAGGATTCATCACCAAAGGAGAAAGAGGAAACCAACCCGCGAGAATATGTTCCTAAAGCTCCATTTCCTCAGAGGTTAACTAAAGGGAAAAAAGGAAAATCCACAGGTGAGATTTTTGAAATCTTCAAACAGGTAAGTGTTAACATCCATTTACTTGAAGCTATAAAATAAGTGCCATCATATGCCAAGTTTCTTAAAGACCTTTGCACTAAAAAGAGAAATATTCATGTTCAGAAAAAGGCCTTTTTAACAGAAAATGTTAGTTCTATACTCCAACATAAAATACCTCTAAAATGCAAAGATCCAGGCTAGCCTCACTATCTCTTGTAGTATAGGGAACCACACAATTGAGAATGCTTTGTTGGATTTAGGAGCTAGTGTAAATCTGTTGCCTTACTCTGTATTTGTGAAACTTGGACTGGGAGAATTACACCCAACTCCAGTGGTGTTACAGCTTACAGATCGGTCCACAAAAATACCTCGTGGTATTGTGGAGGACGTGCTTATTCAGGTAGACAAGTTTTATTTTCCTGTTGATTTCATTGTAATTGACACTCAACCAGTCACGAGATTCGAGAAGCACATCCCCATTATCTGACCGACCTTTCTTGGCTAGATGCTCACATTCAATGCAGAACTGGAAATATGCAGTTGTCCTTTGGCAATATGACCATGGAGCTCAATATTTTCAATATTGCCAAACAACCTCACAATGTGGATGATGGAATTGTTGATGTTGATTTAATAGAAGCATTAGTTGATAATAATTTTCTTTCAAACCTTAATGATGACCCTTTGCAAACATGTTTAACTCACTTTGGTTTGGATTTTGATATTGACAGATCAATCGATGAGGTCAATGCCCTGCTTGACTCAGCATCATCCATGGACACAAATAAATGGAAGTCAAGAGCTGAACAACTAGTGCCATCAGAGAAAAACTCAACCCGTCATCGAATCACCACCAAAACTCGAGCTTAAGCCAGTACCCAACACTTTGGAATACGCATTCTTGGGAGAAGAAAGCACTCTGCCAGTAATCATCTCTTCCTCCCTTGATGACGAACAAAAAGGTAAGTTGTTGGATGTTTTAAAAGAGCATAAAGGAGCATTAGGATGGACCGTATGAGACATAAAAGGTATAAACCCGATGGGCGCATGCATTACATTCACCTTGATGAAAATGCTAGACTCTTGGGAAATGCAAGCGTCGGTTAAATCACAACATGAAAGAGGTTGTTTGAAGTCCTTAAGCTATTAGATGCGGTATTATTTACTCCATTTCGATAGTTCATGGGTCGATCTGTGCAAGTTGTCCCCAAAAGTCGAGTCACGGTGATTACCAATCTTAATAATGAATTAGTGCCTGTAGGTAACTACTGAGGATGGCGTGTATGCATTGATTATAGGAAGTTGAATTACATTACACGTAAAGACCATTTTCCTTTACCATTTATCGATCAAATACTTGATAGATTAGCGGTCATGAATTTTATTGCTTTACAGATGGCTACTCGGGATATAATCAGATTCATGCAAAAGATCGAAAAGACTACGCTTCACTTGCCCTTTTGGTACTTTTTGCATATAGGAGAATGCCATTTGGATTATGTAATGCACTACGTTTCACGATGCATGTTGAGCATTTTTTCGATATGGTTGAGCGATTCCTTGAGGTCTTTATGGATGACTTTTACATTTTGGTGATTCGTTTTGATCGATGTTTACATCGTAACACTAGTTACTGCGAGATGTATCGAGGAAGAATTTAGTCTTGAATTGGGAAAAATGCCATTTTATGGTAAAACAAGGTATTGTTCTCGGTCACATCATTTCAAGCAAAGGTATTGAGGTTGTTAAAGCCAAGGTGGATCTCATTTCTAATCTTCCTCCACAAAAGCGATCAGTAAGATCTTTCCTTGGGCATCTTTGGTTTTATAGAGCGTTTCATTAAAGATTTTAACAAAGTTTCTAGACCCTTATGCAATCTACTTGCAGGATGTATCTTTGTCTTTGATGATTCATGTCTTGTGGCATTTGAAAAATTAAAGCGATTGTTGACATCATCACCCATCATTCAGCCCCAAATTGGAATTTACCTTTTGAGCTTATGTGATGCATCGATTATGCGATGGAGCAGATTAAGATAAAGAGTTGATCGAGTTCCCATGTGATTTACTATGCTAGTATGACATTGAATGATGCCGCAGTTGAATTATTCAACCCTTTGAAAAAGAAATGCTAGTAGTGTTTGCATTAGAAGTTTCGATCTTATCTTATTGGTTGTAAAATAATTATATTCACGGATCATCTGCTCTTAAATATCTTCTCATAAAGAAAGATGCAAAGCAAGACTAATTAGTTGGGTGTTACTTTTGCGAGAATTTGACTTAGAATTCAAGGATAAGAAAGGAGCGAGAAAATGTTGTGGTGACCATCTTTCTCGTCTCCGTTTTGACATAACTATAGAACCATTACCCTTGAATGAGTCATTTCCAGATGAACAATTAATGAGTGTGGAAGTAGTACTATAGTATGCTGATATTGTTAATTATCTTGTTACAGGTCAACTTCCAGAGCATTGGACTAAGCAGGACAAGGCCAAATTCTTTACAGAAATAAAGAATTTCTTTTGGGATGTTTCTTATTTATTCAAGTATTGTGCAGATCAAATTGTTAGGCGATGTGTCCTAGAAAATGAATTTCAAAACATTCTTTCATTCTATCGCTTAACAAGCTTGGAGGCCACTTGATCTTAAGAAAACAATTCTAAAAATTTTACAATGTGGTTTCTATTGGCCAACTATATTTCGAGATGCTTACACATTTTGTTCTTCATGTGATAGGTGTCAACGAATGGGAGCATAACACGAAGAAATATGATGCCACTAAATCCAATTTTAGTGGTTGAAATTTTTGATGTATCGAATTGCTCGATTTCATGGGACCCTTTCATAAAATCTTTTGGCCATCAATACATATTGGTTGGTGTTGACTATGTTTGAAATGGGTAGAGGCAATTAGTGTAGGACCAGCGATCACAAAGTAGTGATAAGATTTTTGAAAAACAACATTGTTTCCCGCTTTGGATTTCCTCGAGCAATTATCGATTGATGGTGGTGCCCACTTTTGCAATAAATCCTTGAAGCACTTTTGACAAAGTACTCATCACTCGTAAAGTGGTAACCCCGTATCATCCATGAACCCGGTGGCCAAGTTGAGATCTCGATCGAAATAAAGCACATTTTAGAAAAGGCGGTGAGGCCGGAAAAGATTGGTCGTTGAGGCTCGATGATGCATTATGGGCATATAGAATAGCTTTCGAAACTCAATTGGGATGTCACCTACGGGCTGGTGTATGGAAAAGTATGCCACTACATGGAACTCGAGCATCGTGCGTCTTGGGCCATCAAAAATTCAATTTTGACATCGACAGTGGCTCGGAAAGAAGATTACAATGGCGGAACTTGAAGAAATTCGCAATGGCCAGCGTATAAAATGCCAAGATTTACAAACGAATGAAAGTCTTTCACGACAAGCAAATTATGAAAATCTTTCACTCCGGTCGAAAGTGCTTTTATTCAATTCTCGCTTTTATTTCCGAGGTAAATTACGTTCTCGATGGTGCAGCCCATTTGTTGTTATTCTGTTTTTCCATGGGGCAATTGAAATTAAGGATCGTTACTTTTAAAGTTAATGGTCAAAGATTAAAGCCATATCTAGAATACCAACCACATGGAGAGAGTGAAATAAATCTGAGTAACCACCAAGTTTAAATTGAGGTTTTCTTTTCTTTTGGTAATTTGATTTGATTCTTTTCTTTCTTTTGATTATTCTTTTCTGATTGAAATTATTTTTGTTTAAGTGTGTTTGTTTAACCATTATAGTTTTCTCTTATCATTTTAATCATGAGGCGGTACCTCTTGTACCTGATTAGAACACTTGACGTATCGAACTCATCTCGAGAAAGCGGATATGATTTTGTAAATTTCATCCTGTCTGGGATCTACAACCATGGAGTTAGTATTCCACGTTAAAGATCTAGAAAGACAACTCACATGAAATAGAGGATGGTATTTTGATGGAATTGGAGCTTGAGGTAATTCGATAAGAGGCGATTTTAATTTGCTTTGTGTGTTTTAATTTGTTTTTTCTGTTTGTGTGTTTTAGTTTGCTTTGTGTGTTTAAGTTTGTCACCCGGTGAAGAGGCGGATAACGGTACTCCGTGACAATCAAATCGGTTACTTTAGTTTCCGCGATAAGCGATATTACGAGGCGAAGGCATGGACAGACGAGATTTTAGCAAAGCTTCACAAGCGATTCCTTGACTTCCTCGGAATGCACTCTTTTCAATCTACAAAGCCGGTCCGAGCGCATGCGATTGCTTATGAAGAATGGCATACTGCGACATCCATTGGTTAATCGAGGCCAAAATCGCTTGGCGGTGAGTTGCCTCTAAATTTATTGCATACATGCACTGGTTGTGGTAAAAGGAAATTATGCGAGAAAGCAGCGAGCTAAAAGACTTTCATTGCTTGTCATAAGTGTGCGAGCGATATGCAATAAAAACCATGTTCTTTAGTAATGGTGTCTGATAACAGTGAAGATAAGATTAAATTCATTAGGGATGGCTTGAATAAATAGTCATAGGATAATATCCTTTTTTCTTTTGAAACGCATCCCAGTAGATACGTACAAGAGCAATTCTCGATTATGGCCATTATTCGAGAAAGAGCGTGCGATCTGATCTCGGGAATCTCACTATAAACGACCATATTTTTCAGTTTGTAAGAAAA